>BSBM01000859.1:6532500-7052500 GCA_027924585.1 Larix kaempferi
CGACGGAAGACTGGCAAGGAGATGCGAATGAATATTCAGATTGGTGAATATGATATTGACTCTATGATTCTTGACCTTGGTTCGGATGTTAACATCTTAACCAAGAAGGAATGGCAGAAGATGGGGAGTCCCCCATTGAGTTGGTCTCCTGTACAACTTTGGTTGGCTAACCATGCGAAGGTAACACCCATTGGGCGAGTTTCACGGCTCACGATTGATATTGAGGGCATGAATACTTATGATGACTTTGATGTTATTGAAGTGGTTGAGGGAGGAAGCTCTTAACCGGTGCTCTTGGGGATTGGATGGGCTAACGATAGTGAAGCTGTAATCAACTTCAAGAAGCGCATGATGACCTTTGAGAATCGCGATTTCAGAGTCATAGCCCCGTTGGATCCGGCTGAAGGACGCTGATACGTGGAACCTATAAAAGATGATGATCCCATTAGATGGGACCATGCATTCAATATTTCTAAAGATTATATTCATCCTACTTCCTATGGTGAGTTGGAGTGGCGCAGCGAGAGCTCTGCGTCTTCCTACTCTGATGATGCCTTGGAACATTGGCAGAACCGAATGCATGAAGTACCATTCCAGAAATGTGGCTTAGTTATGCAATCCTTATGTCGTGTTGTGATAGAAGCGATCACATTACATGTCTATGAGGGGTTGCCTGGCCTATACACCTTTTTAGCAGAATTTGAAGACCGCGTCCCAGAACCACAGCAATTGCTGGAATTGGAGGAAGCACTGAAGGCTGCTCCAGCATGCTGGTGGACGACACATAAGAAATTCATTAATGGTTGGTCACAGTGTCGAAGGTTGATGATGGTTCGGTTTGGCGATATTGAGGTTTATCACATTGGAAAGTATGATGGCCAGACTGATCCCAGTGATCATGTAATGGAATGCCAACGCTTATGGGTAGTGCGACCCAGAGATGAGTGGGTCCAAACTTTTTTCCATACTTTGGATGAGATACCACGCTCGTGGTACACTGCAGCCGATTTGTGCTGAGACATTACAACATGGGGGGAGTTGACGATCTGTTTCACTCATACGTTCACTTTTTTAGATGCCAACCCTAATTTCCATAACGGCCTGCAGCTCATCCGCGACGTGGTACTTCAGGTTGTTCCGGTGGCCTACCCTGTTGACCCGCACACACATTGTCAGATGCAGTCTCTCATGGAGTGCTTCAACATCAATGGTGGGCCAAAGGATGATGATGATCCCCAGAATGTTAACATTCCTGAATCTGAAGGAAGTCGCAATGTGATCCCACCGGTTGCACCAAGTAATTCGTTCAGTCAACCATTGCAGCTTCACAAGATGAATATCGGCACCAAGGCTACTCCCAAGTTTGCTAATGTTGGGGATTATTGGGATGATGAGATGATGAGTAAGGTTACTGAGTTACTTCATGAGTTTCAAGATGTGTTTCCCATGAAGTTTTCCAAAATGAAGGGAATCCTGGGTGATTTAGGAGAGATGAAGATTCCATTAAAACCAGATGCTAAGCCAGTCCGACAGCGACCTTATCGGCTGAATCCGTGAATAAAGAAAAGGTCAAGGCGGAACTTGATCGCATGTTGGATGCTGGTATTATTGAACCTGTGGAAGAGTCTGAATGGATCATTCCTATGGTGGTGCAGGACAAGAAAACAGGTGAAGTGTGCATTTGTGTCTACTTGTGAAAGTTGAATGATGCCTGCTTGCATGACCCCTTTTCGACCCCATTTACTGATGAAGTACTTGAAGGAGTTGGTGGATAGGGGATGTACTCCTTCACTGATCGATTCTTTGGATACCATCAGATTCACATTGCCAAGGAAGATCACCATAAGATAACTTTCGTTACTGAATGGGGTTGCTTTCAGTACACGATAATGCCGTTTGGTTTGAAGAATGCACCTGCGATATTCTCCCGGGTCGTTGTTTCCGCATTCAAATATTTTATTCAGAAGTTTTTACAGGTATATATGGATGATTGGACCGTTTATGGATTGATTCGTGATCATCTGGCCAATCTACAGTTAATGCTTGAGCGATGCCGACAGCACCAGATATCACTAAATTTGAAGAAATGTATTTTTTGTGCACCATTTGGGATATTGTTGGGTCATATCGTGTGTAAGAAGGGATTGCTCGTTGACCCAGCCAAAATTGCGCTCATTTTGGGGTTGCAACTGCCAACTACCGTTAAGCAGTTGCGTGCGACCTTGGGTCATACAGGATACTATCGCAAGTTTATCAGGGGTTACGCTGTGATTACTGCCCCTATGGAAAAGTTGTTGAAGAAGGACACGGCATTCCAGTGGAGCCTAAAATGTCAGGATAACTTCGAAACGCTCAAGGCGAAGATGGCGTCGGCACCAATCTTGGTCTTTCCGGACTGGAGTAAGGAATTCCATGTCCATGTTGATGCTTCATTGGTTTCACTAGGCATTGTGTTGGCTCAACCTGGAGAAGGCGACCTTGATCATCCCATTGCTTTTTCCAGTCGGAAGCTATCCTCTGCGGAACGCAATTACACTACCACAGAACGAGAAGGTCTGGCCATGGTTTATGTGTTGCAAAAATTCAGGCATTATTTGTTGGGTGGCCACTTTAAAATGTTCACTGATCATTCTACATTGAAATACTTGGTCAATAAGCCTGTGTTGGGGGGGAAGATATGTCGTTGGCTACTTTTGTTTCAGGAATTTGATTTTGAAGTCATTGTGAAACCAGGGCAATTGAATGCTGGACCAGATCATTTGTCACGGATTGACATAGGGGAGGAGCGGACTAATATCAAAGATGGGTTGTTGGATTCCCAACTGTTTATAGTTGCCACCGCTGATCAGTATTTTGATGACATCCTTCAATTTCTAGTGATCGGCACCACGCCCACTGACTTTACCACTACTCAGAAGAAGCAGTTGGTTGTCAAGGCTACCGACTTTCAGCTAATCGTGGGAGAGTTGTATAAATTGGGCACTGATGATATATTGCACAGATGTGTCTTACCGCATGAGTAAGCACAGATATTGGCTGAGGCACATGGTGGAGTAGCGGGAGGACACTGTAGCGGTCGGGCGACTGCCTGGAAAGTACTGCGTGCAGGGCTTTGGTGGCCCACATTACATAATGATGTGATAGACTATGCACGGTCTTGCGATGTTTGTCAGCAAACTGGCAAGCCGTCCAGACGCGACGAAATGCCGTTGCTACCTCAAGTGACATTGCAACCGTTCGAAAAATGGGTTGTGGATTTTTTCAGGCCAATCACTCCACCAGGGAGACATACAGGTGCACGGTATATTGTCACAGCAACAGAGTACTTGACCCGATGGGCTAAGGCAGCACCCGCAGTTTATTGCTCCGCTGCAACGGCTGCTTGATTTTTGTTTGATCACATTATCACTCGCTTCGGCTGCCCCAAGATATTGCTGAGTGATCAAGGCAACCACTTTCTTAATCGCACTATCAGCGCATTAATGGACAAGTTGCAGATACAGCATAAGAAGAGTACACCCTATCACCCACAGGCGAATGGAACGGTGGAGGTGTTTAACAAGGTATTGGAGCATGCGTTGACAAAGGTGTGCAATGCGAACTGCGATGACTGGGATCTGAAAATCCCAACAGTGTTGTGGGCCTATTGCACAACATGCAAAAGTTTGATTGGTTAGACACCTTTTAAGCTAGTATATGGGAAGGAAGCAATTATGCCAATGGAGTACATTGTTCCAAGTCTACGAATTGTGGCTGTTATGAACATGGATGATGTCACAGCATTAGATGAACGTCTAGCACAATTGGTGCTGCTAGAAGAGGATCGATTTATCGTTGGCTTTCACCAAGGGGTGGAGAAGGATCGCCAGAAAGCATGGCATGATCGCCACATAAAAAATAAACAGTTTTAGCAAGGAAACTTGGTGTTATTATATCATAGCAAGTTTATGAAACATCTAGGAAAATTGCAGATGCATTGGCTGGGTCCATATCGCATCAATAGTATTACTTCAGGTGGAGCAGTTCAGTTGTAGTGGTTGGATGGGGTGATGCTCCCCAAGTTGGTAAATGGTCACAGGTTGAAGCCCTATCGCTCGGGCTTGGAACAGTGCGATGTCTGAGTCGCATCGAAAAAAAAAATGTGGGTTGCAGGTTGCTTGGTGGCAGATGGCGCACCAATAGAAGAAGGTATGCGCAAGTAGGGAGGCTTGTGCGGCAAGTTTGGAGCAGCCAAAGACTCATGGCAACACTGCGACCAGGATCGACGGCAGATTTTGTTGAATTAATGAAGGATTTTGTGATGATTGCGGAGGATTTGGGGGGTACGAGGCAGTGTTGTGACTACTGTTGCGCTAACATCTTGTGACCACTTCCCATCATCCCTATACATGATTGCACCTGATAGATTCGGTCAGGTTACCACATGACGACTGCATGTTTTGCACATGGCACACCGGGCCAGTACAATCAGCAAGATGTGAAAATATTTCTCACACGTCGGCACATGGGATCTTCGGTGACAGCATGCTCGCCCCCTGTTGTGTCAGTCGGTGGGTTCACACGTGCAAATGAGAGGTAATGGGGCATCATTTCCACCGTCGTGACCGGGGAATGGTCTGGCTATAAGTAGCCAAGGCAGCTGGTAGTTTGCTACAATGAAGTTGTTCTGAAATAGAGTGGTTATGCTGTTTGATCAATTTGTGAGTTGAGTTGTGAGGAATTCCAAGGAGGCTGTGGAAATGCTTCACTTCGTTTCCCGTGGCAGCACCCTAGGGGCCCTACGAGCCCGAACGACGAGTGTCCCTGAGCGCCTTGATACGGTGGGTGCACTTACACTGTGTTATGCCCGAGCTGAGGGTCGATCAGGCATGGTTAAGTACGCAGTAGTTGTTCGAAGGATTGTGCTCTTCTCGACCCTTGAGATGGTTGGGGCAGTAGCTCCCCGCCCATAGTAGGAACCATTGGCTGGTGTGAAATAGATGTGCCAGAATCATCTACTAATTTCACACCTTGGTACTGTTCGTCCTCTTTTTCTTCCCATCAGTACCATTCCAAGCGACTGGAAGATGAGTTTGAGAAGTACATGACAGCAAGTTGGATGATGACCATTTTGGGTTAAAAATACATGACCATGAGTCGACGATCAGTGTAGCAGAAGGAGTAGGACAACACTGCGTGATCCAAACAGCAAGAACATTTACCGAAACATAGTTCAGTTCGAGTGCACTATGTCCAGTAGTTGACGTGGCTCAAGGGCGAGCGACAAGATTGTGTTGGGGGCCTGTTGGTAGGCGGTTCGATGGGGAAATGTCGCGGTACCACCGATGCTGTGACACATCCGATGAGGGCACGAAAGGAGTATTTTGTGTTAAAGAATACCGCAGTTGGCAGGTTTTGGGTCACTTGGACCATATGTTATGTAATAGTGAGTCAATTAAACCGCGGTATGCAGGTTTTTGGGGTCATTTGGATCGATCCAGTTAGATATTGGGTCAATTGTCCATAGTGTCGGTTAGGAATTCGTTTGTAAGTGGACAAATATTGTAATGGAAGAAGCCTATAAATAGATAAGAGTTGTAAGTGTTAGAGGGGGGACAAGAATAGAAGAGATAGATATAGAAGAGAGATAAAGAGATAGAAGACAGAAAGAATAGAAGGATATGTATGACTACGGAGATCTATGTTTTGCTTCTGGTATATGACCGTGACAGTAATATAATGATGTTTGGGTATGATCTTTGTGCAATGTTGCGATATATGAATGTAGTTTGATGCAATGTCTGCTTACTATTGCTGTGATGATAAATGTTGTGAATAAGTAATATGTTATATGTCGAATGTGATGATAAATGCTACGATTTAAGTAATATGTTATAACTCCATGTTGAATGCTTAAAGTTTACATTTAACTACTGCAATAGATTTAGTCCGTGCAGCCACAACTCTCCTCCTCCCTCGGCGGAAACATGGTTATGTCTTCTCTTCCTGGATGCCTCGGGTGAGACCTCATCTGCTCTGCGGGTGTTGCTGGGTGGGCCCAAACCTGCCCGAGCCAGTTCCCAGGGAAACTGCGGTATGTGTCGATAGTGAGGCGAACCCCTGTCGACCGAGGTCGTGTTGGTCAACAATCATCATCATAATAATAATAATAATCATCTTATCGATGTTGATGATGAAGATGATGACGATGACAATGATGAAGATGACAACGATGACCGTGATGAAGATGATGATGATGACAATGACAAAGATGATGATGACAATGTCAATTAATATGATGATGATGATGATGTTGATGTTGATGATGATGAACATGACAAAGAAGAAGATGATGATGTTTGTTGGTGTATATAACTGAGCTAGAGGTTTCCAATGTAGACTCAGGTACTTCGCGGTTCAAGGAACCAACAAAACCCCTATTCACCGACCCTTTCAGCAATAGAATGCGGGCAGCCTGAGGTCTCACCCTAGGCGAAGCTGAGGGGGTGGTTGCAGAATCACTTTTCCACAACCTAGTGATGCGAATGTCAAAGATACGGATAGGCAGCACGGTAAAGGACTCTTGCTGCAGACAAAAGACTATGCGAAGTCTCTACTTCACGTCAAATACTTCGGCAAGCGGAGGTGTTTGCACAACCAGCGCATCCAGCGACTGCACAGTATGGGATACTTCCTGTGTCACGATGATAAGCTATCAACAGCTTACCTCGCAGCACTCATGATGGGTCAGTATGTCAACTAGACCGCGCGTCTACTTCAGGATTTGATCAACTCTGCTCAAGCTTACTTAACGATCTTTATCCATTCGACAACCCTTAGGTTATTATCGTTACCGTGCATTCAAATGAATAAAACATACACTATTGCGTGCTCCAACGCTACACTCAAATCCAGTGCTTAACTGTGTGATTATCCAACAGATTCATGCATTCAAAGACTTAGAATTCTTGAATACTTAACATTCATCCACACATGCATTACTTAACATATTATTCCCTTCATTCCTACGGCGAATACATATAAAAGCAATCACATAACAGATAACTGCGGCATTAAACATCCATACTAAACAAATGAACAGTGCAAAACACAAACAATCACACTACATAGTATTTAATGTGGTTCACCCCCCGGATGGAGGCTACGTCCACAAGAACTGTTGTTAAATTAGTCTTTGGGAAGGGTACAATAGTTCTTAGTCTGTGCACTCAGCTTGCAGAGTCTTTACAATATCACTGAGCTTAAAAGATGCAACAATATTCAAAGCTTAACCAAAATGAAGAGTTAACCCTTTCCCATACAAAAATGCCCTTATTTATAGATCATGCCCATAGGTCATGTCTTTACAATTCGCAGGCAAAAACCCTTAGGTTTACAAAACTGTCACGGTTTCCCCAAAACTGGACTTCTGGCCTCTGGTAGCGAATATTCCATTGTGGCGGTCTTCCACGCATGCATCACGTAGCTATCATCCTTCCTATTGCATGCATGCCAACAAGTCACTTTCACCAAGCAGTTCTTCCTCTAACGATTTCGTGCGACTATTTCAAGTAGTGGCATCTTTCGCGTGTGCGACGAGTCGCTTTCTTCCCGATTTGCTCCTGCCCACTGCTTGGAACTCTTGGAGCATCTTTACCAAAAATAGACCGCCGACGGTCTAACCGAAACATGTTCCATCTTCCATCCAGCACTCTACTTTGTTGGCATTTCGTGGACTGGACACCTCACAGCACTGCCTCCTCGCAATACTGATCCTCGCAGCGTCCTCTGTTGCTGCACTGCGCGCAACTTCGCAGCATCCCAAAAACTCATATAAAATTGTTTCAGCCGAACTGCACTTAGCTCCACAGTTCCAAAACACCTTCTTGTTCAAAATTGCCCCACTTGGGCCAGGCCCAACAGGCCCCTAACACTTACATGTGGCTTGCCCCCGAGCCACCTTCAGCTTCCCTGAGTTGTTTCGTCTCCTGCGGAGCTAGATTCGCAACTAACTCATTATATGTTCCGATTAGCTTCTCTACTGCGTCCTTCGTATCTTGCTTGACTTGTCTGACTGTATCCATCATCTCGGGTGTTATATCATCACCTAACTATCCTTCAACCTGTTCTTGGTTCTCGCGCAACTCTTTTAACTTCTCCTCGATCTCCTGCGAGATCGTGCTGGCATCTTCCAGTAAGAGCTGCGACCTGTCTCCCAATTCAGTCTCTTTTTCCTGTAAGGTCTGCACTTCCTTCTTAAGCACACTGATTTCTCTGTACTTCACAAACCTGTCTCTCGGCAGCAGGGCCTTCACTTCCGCATCCAACCTCCCCAAGGCGGCTTGCTTCTCTTTCGCTGCATTCTTTACTTGTAGCAATGCCAGATCTTCTTCGAGGGCAGTGAATGCCTTCAACGCTGCTTCCAACAGATTCTGGCACTTAGCCACTTTGGTAGCAATATTCTCTGCTGCGACCTTCACTGCTTCTGCTCTGAGTTGCTGCTCATTTGGTGGGGTGGGAGGGTTTATTTGCTCCTTCAAAGCAGCGATGTCAGCCTCATGTTCAATATCCATATCGTGTAACTTTGTCTTAATATTGGTAACCAGATTGCCAATCTTAAGAACTGTATCCCCAGGATCTACCTGGACTTCAAAGTCGTCTATATCGTCTGCTACCGCAGTGATCATGGATTCTAGTCTTTTTCAACGATCATGCTCATCTTGTAGCTGCATAGCACTCCGCGAGCTAGACTCTTCCAACTTTCGATTAGTTGCTTGCAACTCAGCCTGCCCCTTTAGCATGTCAATGGTTCACCCTCTGGAAGGAGGCTACGTCCACAAGAACTGTTGTTAAATTAGTCTTTGGGAAGGGTACAATAGTTCTTATTCTGTGCACTCAGTTGCAGGCTCTCTTCTCTCTCAACTAGATCTCTACGCACTCAGCTTGCAGAGTCTTTATAATAGCCCTAAGCTTAAAAGATGCAACAATATTCAAAGCTTAACCAAAACGAAGAGTTAACCCTTTCCCATACAAAAATGCCCTTATTTATAGATCATGCCCATAGGTCATATCTTTACAATTCGCAGGCAAAAACCATTAGGTTTACAAAACTGTCACGGTTTCCCCAAAACCGGACTTTTGGCCTTTGGTAGCGAATATTCCATTGTGGCGTTCTTCCACACATGTATCACATCTCTATCGGCCTTCCTGAAGCATGCATTCCAATAGGCCTTTTTCACCAAGCAGTTCTTCCTCTAATGGTTTCATGCGACTGGTTCAAGTAGTGGCATCTTTCACGTGTGCGACCAGTCGCTTTCTTCCCGATTTGCTCTTTCCCGCCGCTTGGCACTCCTGGAGCATCTTTACCAAAAATAGACCACCAATGGTCTAACTGGAACACGTGCCATCTTCTGTCCAGCACTCTGCTTTGCTGGCATTCTGTGGACTAGACACTTCGCAGCACTGCCTCTTCGCAGTACTGATCCTCGTAGCTTCCTCCATTGCTGTGCTGCGCGCAACTTCGCAGCATCCCAAAAACTTATATAAAATTGTTTCAGCCGAACTGCGCTCAGCTTCGCAGTTCCAAAACACCTTCTTGCTCAAAATTGCCCCAGTTGGGCCAGGCCCAACAATGTTGATGATGACGTTGATGACAAAGATGATGACAGCGACAATGATGACAAAGATGATATTCATGGCGATGATGATGATGATAATGACATTGATGATGATAATGACATTGATGATGATGATGACAAGAATGGTGATGACGATCATGACGATGATGATGATAATGAAATTTATGACGATGATGACAAGGATGTTGATGACGGTCATGACAATGATAATGATGATGACGACAATGATGATGATGTTCCTCATAACATTGATGATGAAGATGATGAAGATGATGACGATGATGATGCTGATGAATATGATGACAATGATGATGATGTTGATGTTGATGATGATGAATATGACAAATAATATGGCGATGTTGATGATGATGTTGATGAAAATGATGACAATGACAATGATGAAAACTATGATATTCATGGTGATGATGGTCATGATGAAGATGATGATGATAACGACGATGAAGAAAACGGAGACAACGACGATGATGGTGCTGATGATGATGATGATGATGATGACAATGATGAATGAAGAAGGATCTACGTTAGTTAGTTTTGAAAATCGACGTTTCGATCCCTACTCTTGGATAATCATCATGAGACAATTGACTCCTGATGACAATGATGTTGATATTAATGTTGATGTTGATGTTGATGTTGATGATGAGAAAGACGATGACGATGACGATGATGATGATGTTGATGATGATGAAAATGACAAAGAAGATGATGATGTTGTTGATGATGAAGATGATAACAATGACAATGATGAAAAATATGATATTCATGATGATGATGATGATGATGACAAATATGATGACGATAATGATCATAATGATCATGATCATGATCATGATCATCACAATGACAATGATGATGTTGATGATGATGATGAATATGAAAAATATGATGATGATGATGATGATGATGATGACGACGATGGAATCAATTAAAATAAGACTTAAGATACAACATAGAAATTGACATAAAATGTAAAAACATGTAATTAAACCATATAAGTCAATACTCCTATCAATAAACCATGTAAACATTATATTAAAATAAATCTTATATTTTAATATCATTGATATTCTTCTTCAACCAAATCCACATTTGTATCATCCGATTCAAAATCGACATTGAAAGGATTGGTGACCATATCATCATCATCATCAATGTCATTCTTAATAATATCATCATCAATAGGATCATCGAGAACATTGTCTCCTACATCTGATTCAAATTATTCGACTTCTTCTCCTAGCACATCTACCTGTTCCTCTACATCATCTTCTTCTTTAATATCATCTTCTTCTACTACATTATACTTTATCACCCTTCCTCTTGGATCATATCTGACAACATATGACCAACCTGCTTTACCTAGAACCTCTTAGTAAAAGACCTATTCACACTGGCTTGGAAAAACATATGGTTGTGTTCTTGATTCAATTTTCCTTGTATTAAGCATAGAAAATCCATTTGTGAGATTTTCAATGGCTTAGATCTAGATTCAATAAGACAACTTCACATGGAATATTTCTGAGAATGAGAGAAGAAGAATAAAGAAGATAATTTGTGGAAAAAACTATGTATCTTATTCATTAATATGATTACAATATATAATACATATTCCATGGAGAAAATCGAATGCCTTAGAGGCAAGTTGGAAAGCACATAAAGAAAAGGCTTACTAAAGGCAAAAAAAACCTTAGGTGTCAAAAAACACTTTCCTAAATAGTCTAAAGGCTCATGAATTGGATGAATATGGTATGGAATCTCATGAGTGAGGTAAATTGAATGTAATTATGTCTTTAGGAGAGAAGAAAAGATGTGGAGGTCGAATTTCCGAAGTGGTAAGAGTTTCCAAGTCAACTAGATTTTCCTTATCCACTAGAAAGTAGAAAAAATGGGATAAAGTTGTCTAAATCGGGAAACTGTCTTTCTAATTTAGGAATAGAATAAAATCAGACATAATCCAAGGAAATATTATCCAGAATCTATCCAAATTTGTTTTGGTGAATTAGGATAGCATGTGGTCCACTAAAAGATAAAACTGGCCCTATTTACCTAGTCAAAACTTAGGAAATTAATCATAAATGATTAATTAATTATATCCTAAGTCTAAAATGGTATAAGTGGGTTTTTTAATACTCCAACACCCCCCCCTAATCCTGACTTTATGTGGTGGAAATCAGAAAAATGTCATAAATATAGGGCCCAAGAAACAAGGCTTATGGTCACCCCAATACAAAAATAACTAGTCCATGTAAAACGGGGAAACAGGGAAAACCTCATGGGAACAAAACCCTCCCTAAAAAATGGACATGCTTGGAAGTCTTCATACTGTCTTGTTCCTCATTTGGAGGAACTGAATGAGTTGAATGGTCTGCTTCTGAGTAACAGACTTGATGAAGAGATTGTGAATGTCATGATCATGCATCATTGCATCAATGTGGTGTAGGCAAGAATCATGTGTAGAGGCTTTTTGAAGCTCATCTTATGATGATGGAGGACCATCATATGAATTCTTCTTGCTGTTATAACATATATAATCTGATCTGGAAACATAATCAATGATGGAAATAATATATGTGCAAAATCCTTCCCAAGAGCATCAATGGATTCAACAGGATCAACTTCTTGTGCAGTTGCAATGTGGTGCACTAGTTCTTGTACCTTCTTCTCAAACTGATGTAGAACCTTTATGATATTGTATAGGAGATCATGCAACTCTGAAATATCATAATTTGAGTCATATGTGGCAACAAACAACAAGGGTGGAGAGTCTCCATGATCAGATAGAGTTTTAGTAGGGAAAACGTGAACAATTAGGTCACCCTGACTATTGAGCGAGCCTGGAGAGTTTGAGGACTTGAATTTTGAACCATGAGTGATGGGTTCAGTTCCATATGTGTGAAATATCAGTCCAATGATGGCCAAGGAAATGGATTTCCAACCAATGAAAGATATGGTAGACATAAGAACAACAGATACAAGTGACACATTATAGGAAACCATGGAATTGTGTGGTTTCTTAACTGGAGAACTTGGGAGTTGTAGGGTATTTTGTGAATCCAATGGTTGGAAAAATGGTGTGGGGGGTGTCATGACCTGTATATCAGACTATATATCATATTAAAAATCAGAATCTAAAATATTTGAATGGAGGTGGAAATACCTTTCAGAAGACAAGTCAGAAACTAGTGAAAAATGACTAGGTTTGAGAGGAGACTTGGGTGAACTGACTGGAGATTGTACCAAGGAATAGCTGGAGGTTTTTTATTCTAATATATCAAAATGTGAATCAAAATAAGATACATAAGAAGGATTTTTCACTCTAGTACTCAAAGAATAAGCATGATTACCTTGGAGAGAGGCTTGGAGACAGTGCTCTTAATCTACAACAAGCTTACCTTGTTCTTTTCTTGCAAAGTCAAGAACATCTATGTTATGATATTCAAGCATCTTGGCCATGATGTCCAATTTCTTTTTGAAACAAGATTTCTCAGGATGAGTGCCTTTGCAGCAATAAGAACACTTGGCTTCTCCTTCTTCATATTCTTGGCTTTGGAATCTTCATCAGGGTCCTCTTCATCTGACAACATATTTTGTTTGGATTTGTCATTCTTGAAACTCTTTGCTCCATGAGAAACAAGTGAAAAGTCCTTGGAGGGTGTTAGATCCCTCATTTGGACCAGCTTGTCCTTCTCCTTAGTGAGTGAATCAATGAATGCATCCAAGGTTGGCATCTTCCAATTGGGAACTACAAGTCTTGTAGTATGAAAAGTAGACACAAATACTGAGTATTATGAGCTCAGTTTTGACATAATGGTAAAGATTAGCCGCTCATCCTTCTTATCTATGCCACATTGCTTGAGTTGAAGCACCAGGTTCTTGAATTTTGTTATGAACTCTTCCATTGAATCGAAATTACTTGGACTAAGTGAGATCAACTCAATCTCCAACAAATGACCTCTGAGCTCGTCCTATTTTCTAAAGAGACACTCTAGCTTTGTCCACACTTGGTTTGGAGTGGATAGAGAATCAATATGGAATAGAATATATGGATATACAGAGAGAAAAAGTAGCCCATAAGCTTCATCAATACTATTGAACCATTTTGATTTTAATGCAACATTTCATGGCTCAGTTTCAAGCCCCATAATGACTCTATACAATCCTTTGCTTCGAAGCTGGATGATCATATGCGCCTTCCAGTCAAAGTAGTTGAAGGGAGTGAAAGTCACAGCTTTAGCTTGATTTTGATTCATGATGATGTGCTCCTGGTGATTGAAATACCCTGCAAAAAACACACTCGAATTTTTTTTGAATCAATCTAGCTCTAATACCATGTGAGATTTTCAATGGCTTAGATCTAGATTCAATAAGACAACTTCACATGAAATATTGCTGAGAATGAGATAAAAAGAATAAACAAGATAATTTGTGGAAACAAATCTGTATCTTATTCATCAATATGATTACAATATATAATACATCTTCCATGGAGAAAATCGAATGCCTTAGAGGCAAGTTGAAAAGCACATAAAGAAAAGGCTTACTAAAGGCCAAAAAACCCCTAGGTGTCAAAAAAACACTTTCCTAAACAGTCTAAAGGCTCACGAAGAGAGACACAAAGGAGGAGAAGGAACGTGTGTATACATTTTTTTAAGGAAATCATTGCACCCAACCCTCATACACTAAGCATGGGTTGTACTCGAGGAGATTTCTTCTTTCTTTGGTGTAATTTTTGCATGGAAGATGGATCACACATCTAAAACTAACCTTGAAGATCGCCATGAAATTCGATATAAGACTTTCATCTATGAAATTTTCATAAACTTGGAATAATAATATCCAATCAAACGAAACATCCATATGTACATATACATATATTTACAGTGATAAGTGTTTATATCTTAGAATTTGGGGTGGACTAATATCTATGCTTTTTCCTAAATCAAAATTTGAAATAAACAATTATAAATGGAAAAAAAGAATATAAAAAATAAGTGATAGTTGATGCATGGATAACTAGTAACTAATGCATGGATAAAAGACAATAATAATATCCAATTAAAGGAAACATCCATATACATATACATATATTTACAGCGATAGGTGTTTATATCTTAGAATTTGGGGTGCATTAGCATCCATATTTTTCTTAAATCAAAATTTTAAATAAACAATTATTAATGAAAAAAGAATATAAAAAATAAATGATAGTTGATGCATAGATAACTAGTAACTAATGCATGGATAAAAAACTTATTATAATTTGTGACACTTAACTTGTAAACAACAAATTAAAAAATTATGCTAATTATTATTAATGTGATAATGTTTTAACTTATGAAATCACTCATCAAGATTCAATCCTAAGTAAATTTGACAATTTTATATGAACACTATTGTACTCTTATTACAATAGAAAGGAAGTGCCTACTCTAACTTCACTTCATGCGATGACATAAGTTGGCAAGGGAGTGAAGTAAACATTTTATTTACATTAAAATTATAATATAGGGCAATTATTGGATATGGGACCCATTTTAGTGTATGTGCATTAATTATATCGTAGCGAAAAGCAACAATTATTTGGTGAGTACCTTTCAACTTGCCCTACCAAGAGAATGATGATTGTAGCTATCCTTCGGTGGCTAATGAATGAGTGGCAGTAGCGTTCTTTTTTAAATATATATAAACTTTATATATACCTTGTTTTACTTTATTATCTCAAAAATTAATCATATTATATAATGGTCGTACTGACAACCAGCATTAGGTATCACGCACATCCAATTATATTAGACGTGTAATATTACTATATGGTGCACGAATTAACATGGAACTTTGAACTCAGTTTTCGAGACAGAAAGTCATTTAAGCATATATTCAATGAATATATTCGAATTTGAAAAAAAATCCACCCACTGGACAAACCATCTGCCCAAACAGCTACTGATCATCATGGATAACGACACACCATCTGCCCAAACACCCAGTCCACAGCATCAATCACCGCCACCCGCATGCAAAACTAAATCAATTACCACCACCCGCATGCCAAAACTATATCAGCAACATCAATATATTATGTTTATAGCAACATCAATATATTATGTTTATTTCAAAGTAAAAAATATATCTCAATCTTTTTGTAACGGATATTTTTTTAAGAAATTAAAGAAAGTTAACATGTATCGGAAATCTTAACAAATCGTTCGCTGGTCATCTAAGCCAAAAGATGTTTCAACAAAATTGAATTCGGGTGGATGGAATGAAATCCACCTATCCTCAACTGACCACCCTATCCTTCACCACAACGAATATATACAGTAAACCCATTCATTCATATATATATATATACATATAAAACATATGTTGATTGGATTGCATTTGCTCATAGGTATATATACAGTAAGTATTGCTATGTTAGCTATGGGTCCAAATCCTAACGGGGTTGTGTGAGTTGGTATCTCTGCACATCAGCCAGCCAGCCATGGAAGACTTTTTAGAGGTCAGATTTTGTTCAAAAGTTTACACACATATCTATCCCAGCGCCGCCCATGGAAAAGACAGGGTCCCGCTCCTTTTTAGAGCCAGCTTAACGGGAGCAACATGGCAGACCCTCCTAATAGGCTCCATGGCAGGATCCCTTCCTCACCAAGGAATGACATGATCAGGGAACAATTTAATATACACAATGAAGATATATATTCAGTGAGTATGAGTCAGTGGGTTAACTGTAGATCACTTTTGGGAAAGACTAGGACTAGGATAAGGGATCAATAAATTATTATTTTTTATTTTAATTTTGTAAAAGTTAGTTTGGTTAAAATTCATTGAAATTATAAATTTTGATTTTACAACTGAATTGAGTATGGTTTAAAGGATTAGCTCCATAAATTGTTTTCATTATTATCAACAAAATAAATTCCAACCCCTTTAAGAACTCTAGTGCAACATAATAATCTAATATATTAATCAGCAAATTTTATCTAATATAAAATAGAAATCAAAATGACAAGTTGTTAGAATAAACAAATTATTAAGATAGAACTTTTAAAGTTGTTAGAATAAACAAATTATTAAGATAGAACTTTTAGTATTATTAGAATTTTTTCATGTGATGAATCTAAATCTTATGCATGTATAGATACATAGATGGAGAGATATTACTCATTTTTTATGATTTTTTTTTATAAAGGAATTGTTTAAACTTTTTATCTTTTGAATTTTTTTTATTAAAATTATATATTTATTTAATTTTTTATTAAATTTAAATTTTTCAATTTTCAATTTTTATGTTTGATTATGAAAATGGATTCAGCACTCTCAAATATCTTAATTGTATTTAGATTAATCAATTTCAACAATTTAAAAATACAATTCCAAAACAAAATTTCAATTAAAAAATAGTAAAAAATACAAGTGATTAAATCCTAAAATATTTAGACTAATCTTTTTTTTAATTTTTTAGACTATTCTTTTTTTCTTTCTAAAAACAGCTTATATGTACTCTATCATGTTTTGGGCTACCTTTTGGACTAATTTAAGTGGATAAACAAGATTAAATGCATCTAGATTAAGATTTACATAAGCTTCAATTAAGTGGTTGTTAAAAAATGAGTATGTTTATTAAATATTATTTGTTTTATGTTTGTATTAATTAGTTTAAGGGATATGTTTATTAAATATTATTTGTTTTATGTTTATATTAATTAGTTTAATGTTTAGCCTTTGTTTAATAGACAACCATCTCCACAAAACTAAGTAGTTGACTTCCTATCAACATTCACGGGAAAAACTAAAAACCTGAACCAAAAACTATAGAAATAGACTAGAATGCAGAAAAAGAGCCCTTGGAAACCACTAATCAATGCTCAAAACATTCAAAATAGAGAAAACCTTTCGCTAGAAATAAAGCCTTCTTTGATAGACTATCCTCTTAAGAATTAAATTCCCTTTAAACATGTGAAAACTAAAGATCCATGAATCCTTCATGAACTCCAATTCTCAGTTGCCACCATCCCAAGTTTAAAACTTTGAGTCTAGTCCTTCTAGAAGCCTAGTCTAGGATTGTTTTGGAACCCCCTAAAACAATATTCTAAATGATAATTTTATATATCTTCTTTTTTTGGTAAGTTAGATTAGGTCCTTATATTACTTCCAATACAGAGTATCGCTAGGCCCAACACTGGGAAAACAGACCCGAAGTAAAAAAAAATAAGTCATCCCCGAAAAAAAGCATGGAGGCATCATAGTCTAGAGATTCCATCTTTCTACACAGTAGGGTAGCGTGAAAACAAAAAACTACAGCAGGAATTAAACTGAAAAGTCTAAACATAAAAAAGACATATGCAGACCCTAGCTAGATTTTCAAACCGGTAGTGGCTTCCTGAGCCTCAGGTTCTTTGACGAGCTCAATATCGAGCCTGTGAGCAATCTAGTTCTGCTTGTGGAGAATTTGCTTCAGGTAACCCACCATCTCGTCTTGCTGAAGCAGGATTTCAGCTTGTGCTTCTCCGCGCTTTGCCAGGGTCTTTCCGAGAATGTATTTTTCCTGCCAGTGAATGTCCAAGGTTCGTTGATAGAGCATGGTGCGCCCTTTGGTACTGCCCGGTTCCGAAACCAGGGCTTCAAACTCCTCCTGAATTTCAGAGTCTGAGAGACAGCCCCTCATCACCTAGGCGTAATCTTCAGCATCCTTGATTTCCTCTTGCACAGTCGACAGTGTGTCTTCCTTGAATATGCAGGCTTTACCCACTAAACTCTGCATGAAGCGAACCGACGAGCCTAGAGAGGGGTCGGTTAGCTTCGTCTTCCATCTGATGCAACCTCTCATGGGCAGCATTATTGCTACCACTGCGAAGGAACCAAGAGCCGAATTACCAACATAGATGATGCAATTGAGGGAGAGTCTCAATGCTGTAAACCTCACGGCTTTCACCTTAGTGCCCCTTCGAACAATGTGCAGAGTTTTACGGTGGTTCTTTCCCTTGCCATCACCTCTAACCATAATTGTAGAAGTACCATCCTCCATGGAGCTTAACTCAGAGTGAATGCACACGTCGGAGAACTAGAGCGCTAGGACGGGTGTATAACCTATGATGTCTGCTGGGATGCGTGGGCAGACGAGGCCGACAAGTGCCCTGCCTCGTGGTTGACACAGGTGGGCATGTGCCAAGCCTCTTGGTTGACAGGCTCATCGTGGGGGTGGCCCGGCTCTAGCACCCGCCATGGGGGTAATTTTTTATATCTTAACTCCCAGTTAAGCATTTAATTTTTTCCAAAATGGTGAACCAAATATCATATTCTAAATACATTTTTTTTATCAAAATTCCTTGTTAAGCACTTAATTTTCTCCATAATGGTGAACCAAATATCCTTCTCCTTTTTGACATGAAACTCCCAATGGCCGGCGTGGGCTCCAGAGGGGGCTCCGGGTCTCAGTCATGTGAACAGAAACAGCCCCCCATATTCTGGTTTTAAAATGAGGAATTGCTTTTACTTTGCAAAAGTGCCGCCTAATTCATGATTTGTACCCAAATCTCGTAGCTTTTCTGCCACTAATTACTTGGCACCCACGGCTTCTTGACTGGCATCTACTAACGAAAGCAATGGCAATTCCACAGAGTCTTCTGTGTGACACTCCAGTACAAAAAGCAACAGCGTATCCCAGGACCCAGAATTCTCTGCCATTCTTCTGTCCTTCCAAGTCTATTTATAGCCTGAACGGCCCATTCTTTTTTCGGTCGACCATTCTTCGTGCAATATTAAACAAGCTGAGCTCTCAGGATCCCCCCTGCCCCTGCCCATATCTGTTATTCAATCTAATAAGCTGCTCTTCTGCTTTGCTTTTGATTTTCCTCTGCACAGACAAAACCCCAAATCATACACAATCTATTCATGTACTTTGGATCGTATCGGCCTTCCATATTCGATCTGTTCAGAGATATACCCATTAATCGGGGCTAGCGGTTTTCTTTATATATACATTGTTTATATTCACATTGGCGATCATCTGTTTCGCGTTTCTGCGTCTCAGATAAGCTTTGGTGCACAAAATGGGCGCCCTGGAATACGTTTCAAGGTTGTTCAATGGCCATGCAAAACGCAGGAGGAAGCAGCTGCAGGTAAGTGTCACCTTGGTTTTTCCTTGCAGGTTCTTTTGGTTCTGTAATATTTGGAGGATTGATTAAAACAAGATGTCTGTGTTTTTGTGCTTTCTTTGAATATTTCTGTACAGTAGATAGATGGTTTTACAGTCTGTATAATCTGGCAATGGCTACAATTCCCCAATTTCTCTGATATTGTCCCAAACCTGATCCCTGAGCTAATATAGTGAGATATATTCATCTTTTTTATTTGATAGCCAGCAAATACTCATGTGACTGGAAGTTACAACTAACCATATTTCCCCATACAGACTGTGGAGCTAAAAGTGAGAATGGACTGTGAAGGCTGTGAAAGAAAAGTTAGAAACTCTGTCTCTTCCATGAAAGGTTATTACAGGCTTCCATATTTACATTCCAATTTTTTGTTGTTGTTATGGGCTGAATTATTACTCCATCTGGTACCATAAAAGCTGGTATAATATGGGTAAATCCTTGTTGTTATGTGCTGAATTATTACTCTATCTGGTACCATAAAAGCTGGTATAATATGGGTAAATCCTTATTGTTGTTGTTGCAGGGGTTAAATCAGTGGATGTGAACAGAAAGCTTCAGAAGGTTACTGTGACAGGATATGTGGATTCCAACAAGGTCTTGAAGAGAGTTAAGGCCACAGGAAAACGAGCAGAAATCTGGCCTTACGTCCCTTACAATCTGGTTTACTATCCTTATGCTGCGCAGACCTATGACAAGAAGGCGCCTGCAGGCTATGTCCGCAACGTGGATTATTCATTCCCCAGCGCAGCCAGCCGCCCAGACGAAATGTACACCACGCTCTTCAGCGATGACAACCCCAATGCCTGCTCGATTATGTAATTACGGGCTTTCTTTCTTTCCTTTTTGCGCAGGAAACTGTAACCAATACTGCGTTGGCAGCTTGTAACAGGATTCAATATGCCACTGCTGTGTAAACCAATTATGCAGTGATATGAATCTTGGAATTATCTTCGCATAAAGTAGCCTATTTTCTTTTATGATTTTTTTTCAAAGAAAACTCAGTGGGACATTCCAATGAAGTTTTTCCATATTCTTCCAGAACAACTTTAGTAAATCAATAATGTAAATTTGTACGTTCACTTAAAAGATAGAATGGTATATATGTTTAATCAACTAAAAATCTAACGATAATAACAGTCAACTCTTTACTTTTTGCGTTATGATAACTGGCACTCAAATCGCTCTTTGTTGGCGATTCTGGCAAGGCACAGTTCCATCTTTTCTCGTTATTTTTTTAGAATTTTGATGTTTTGGGTCGTCTTAAAATGGGCCAAAATCTTTAGGGACATAGTTCTCAGTAAATGAGGTGGAATTACAATTCCATCCGGATCCACAAAACAAATCACCAGAAAAGCGAGACAAGCAAGACGATTTGAGTGCCAGTTATCAAAACACTGTGTTGAATAACATTTTGAAAAAAAATATATAAAAATTAGTAAAACTTGGAAACATATTTTTAAAAAGCTGAAACAATGTTTTTATACCGATGAGTCCATTAACCTTCAAAATGCATTAGACATTGATGTTTATAGTTGATTTCTCTTGCCATAATACCTTAAGCCTAAAAATCCTAAAAGCCTGAGACATTGAGGCAGCCCCATATCTCAATCTGAACATAGATTTCCTGCAACTCTTCAATTTATCATCGCCTAAGTATGAATAACCTAAAATTGTTATTAGATTCTTAGAAATTTTCTCCATATATACTTACTTTTCAAGGGCAATGAAATACTTTTGAAATGCATTGCAAATGGAAGGAATGATTGAATTGCTGACTTTTTAATTGAAATATTAATAATTCAATTGATATAGTTTAACTTTTTTATTTTCTAAGATGTTTTAAGATTTTCTATTTCCGAGTTAAATCTAACTAGTATAGTTATTTAGCTTGTGGCTTATGAATATCTATAAGTCATAAGTTAAGTTCTTCATGCTTAGTTGTAATCACTATTATCTATGCCTTAGCTACTTGTTACCTCCTTTAGTTAAATGAATTATGTCTCATGTACTTGTTATGTTATCCATGCATGAACTAAGAGTTATCCATACATTAATTATTAGTTTTTTTAATATTTCTTTTTTTATAATTGTTTATTTAGAATTTTGAACCACATCTATAAAATTAATATAGATAGTATATTTGTTACATCCTACTTCAATTTATGAAAAGCATAAATAGTAATCCACCCCAAATTCTAAAATATAAACATTAATAAACATAATTACATATTTATAAAGTAAATTCTATATATGAAAAAGATATATCTATTAAAATCTAAAAAATAGAACTCTAAAAACCCAACCATGAATTAAATGCAATATAAAGGCGAGAGAATGTCATTACAGTTGAACGCTATTATGAGTGTTGCCTTTGAATAACATCTTATACCTACTCAAGGCAAGTATTCCACGTATTTCGAACTTTATTCAAATAAAGAAAAAGGTGAAATGAAAAGAATAAAATTGATCTTTATTCATTTTATTGATTTGTGAAACTACGAATTTTAACTTTAACAAAGTATAAATGTAAATCCAGTGTACATGAAAACAAGATATTTGACTCTTACTAAATCCAATGTACATGAAAACAAGATGATATTTGAATCTTATCGGCTTCATTCTTTCAATAATCTTTAAGTGGGATAGAAAAATCTGACCTTTACTTTAAAGAAAAGATTATATATATATATATATATATATATATAAATTGATAAAATGATTAATTATTTATATATATATATATATATATATATATATATATATATATATATATATATTTAAAAAAAATTGATAAAATGATTAATTTTATACTAGTTTAATATAAAATTTTATTTTTCTTAAATTTTAAATGGGATAAATAAAATTTAAACAATTTTTTAAAATTTTATAGAGAGTGTTTTATAATAAAATAGGTTGAACAATTTGGAAATAAAAATTATAAAAAAGAACTAAATAGTTCTTTATATTTTGAAAATATAAAAAAATTAAATGAAATAATTAATATTATAATATAAAGTTTAAAAAACAACTAAAATTATTTTCATCTTAATTTGTTACTATTTATAATATTTATTTATTTTTTAATGTTAATTTTTAATTACATAGTTTTTAGGATTAAATAAATAAATTTTAATGAAAATTATAATTAATTATATATATATATATATATATGAGATTTGTTTAATGTTGTTATAAAGTTTTAGTCTTAAGAGTTGGCTTAAATGATTATAAGTTAAATGTAAGATCGGAAAATTATAGTTTCAATTCGTGAAAATGCTTGTAAAAGTTAGTCATAACAATATATTAAGGTAATTATTGAGATTATATATTTAGTTGGTAGAAGGTAATTAACATGGATCTCAACATGATTCTTACGATTGCTCTAAAAACGCCATTGGTAGATAGAATTTGTCATTTTTGTGAGACTGAGAAGGTTGAGGATGAAAAACACTTCATCTTAGATTGTCATGCATACATCCACATTAGATATCAATTTCAAAATATATATATATATATTTTAATGAAAACGGTTATCATGTTGTATTAGCAAAAAAGGCCGCAATAGCTAAGATTTACAAAAAAAATACTGCCCATAAAGAGGGAAAACACGAAAAATCCAAACTAACAATTTCAACAACCATGTCCTTGAGATTTAACAACAATATTTCACCTGCTAGTGCAAAACCTTTCAAGCTATAGATACCGTTATACTAGCCTAATAAGACTATGCACTTATAAAAACCTAAAACATCAAAATGAAAGAAGCACATAGAGCAAGAGCTAAAATTATCCACCCCCAGCTTGCATGGATGTGTCCAAGTCAATAATCTCCTTTACCAGCTGACGAACATAGTCTTCATCCTTGGCGCAATCAATTGGAGAGGAATTACCTTGACAATGGCTCTCGTGAGCCAAGTCTAGCGGCTTGGCAATGTCCTCAATAAGTTTCTCTATATGTACTCCCTACACGTGAACATGATCCTCCACATCGTCTAGGTGAGTATCCACCAAAGAGATATTGTATGAAATTTTTCGAGTGGCCTCCTCTAATCAATCACATCGTAATTGCATTATCCTGAGCATGGCTTAAATATCCCTTATTCCATCCAGGATATCCCTGCTTTTAGCTTTCCATGAAGGCACAACTTCTACATTGTGTTCTAGATCAAATCTAGAGTGCCCACTGCCAAATAGCCCTAGACGACCTCCATAAAAGAGATCAGATGGAGATAACTCCCTTCCTATACTAGCTAAAATTCTAACATTAGTAGTGCCAACCCTGCCAACAATCCTCACTTCACTCATTCCTTCATTGTTATCAACCCCTTGTTGCTTATCACACCACGAAACTGATGGGCCCGGACTTAAGAAATACCCAAAGGTTATCCTAACCTGAGAGGGACGATTGTTTGGCCACAAATATTTCTACACCACCGAGGGAGAAGCACGAGTTACCATATCCAAGACACAATGCAAAGAAAACACAATAGAGACATTGCAAACTTCTTCAAAGATTTATCTATCCCTTGGAGTGATAAATTATGCAATTACACTAAGCATGTGAGCACAAAAGACAAAGTACGAGAGAGGTGCCTCACACCAGCCCTCATTTAAACTCCTCCTCTTCGAACTAATGCCACAGGACAAGTGATCACATCCACCCATGCAACTGAGGATGCAGTAATTTCCTGTCATTTTGTAATGTACCAACTTACGATTGTGGCACAAAAACTCAAGACTTCTCAAAATTGACTAAAACAGTGATTGTGGAAGCTAAATGGACTGGGAATGGATTAGATCAAAGGATTGGGATGGATAGGAGGATCTGATGTGGAATGATACCTCTGCACAATGTACTGAGACCTTTTATGTTTCAAGAGAAGCAAGGATGAAATTTACTCCAATGCTCCTGGGCCCCTAAGCATATGCAGACTAGTATGGTAGGAAACTTGACTGGAGGATGGGGATGAGTGTTTTAGACATCAGAAAGGCTCATTAACATTCATTTACATTCATTGCATCATAAAATATCATTTCATAAATTTTCAGGAATATTTGAACAAGTCTCATACTAAAACTAGTAAAAATGCATTCCAGAACTACTCAACTAGTTCGAATTCTAGGTTCCAAAAAAGTTCTCAAAGGCTCACGAAATTTTGAATCGGGTCTTGTATAATGACATATGATATGTTACTCAAATCCAGAAACAAGAATGGATTCATTTGGACTTATACTCATTGAATTATGAAATACACACTGAAAACTAGTCAAATTCTAGCTAAATCTAGAAGGGGTGGAGAAATAGAAGAAGAAATCAAAGTTATGTAATTTATATTGAATGGAATGGTATCAGAACATTAAATCATCTATTATTACATCCTCTATTATTACATCAGAAATAGTCCAAGATGTCTCTGAGAAAGTTATAGAAAGATCTCTCTTTTTCTACACAAGAAACTAGCTGCATAAAATCATAGAAGGCTTGAAGATTCAATTCAAATTGATCAGCTACAAGACCTGCAAATAAACTTAGTGACAATGTTTGAATGCCATCATCCTCTCACAGAAAGTTGGGGCACATCTCCCAAGTCTCTGAGGCACAATTGCTCTCATACAAATTCTCAAACTAACAAAAGATGTGAATGTGGTTCTCATGGAATTATTTATAGATCTTGGATGACTTGGAGAGAAAGTCTCCATGAGGAATGCGCCCTCCTTTAGTGGATAAGGAAAGCTTGCTTTCCTTCCTTTCCTTTTACTTTGCTTTGGCTTTCCTTCTTTTTCTAACTTTCCTTCTTTTCTGAAATATCCTGCTTTTCAGACTTTCCTGCTTTTCTTGTTTTATGCTACTTTCTGATTTATGTTGTTTTTCCTTATTTATTCCTCTTTTCTCAATTTTGGCATCATTTTTGGACTCATGTGCTTTCCTTGACTTCTTCCTCAAGTCTCTCCTCCAACCTTATCCACTAATGCGCCCTAGTGGAGCATTTTATCCATTTATTTAGCATAATAATTAAATATTAAATGCACCATAAATATTTATTCCAAGTGGATAGCAAACTATGGATAAAAATTAAATGCACACTCCTGATTAATTAATTGCCTGGAATACAAAATTTAACCCCATGGTTATGCAACTGCCTCCTCAACCCAAGGGATTCGTTAGGTTAGGAACTTGTTCCAATGCTCATTTTTGTGGGGACATGGAAGTCCTCCCCACCCAATATTGCTTGACCTTGAGCAATTTCAAACTAGGATGTTGTAAGATATGTTCTCCTTCCCAAGTAGCATCTTCACTGGGTAGCCCTTCCCACTGCACCAAAAATTCCTTAAGGATTCTACTCCTTAGCTTCTTTTCTCTGAATTCAAGAATCCTTTTAGGGATCAACACCAAATTCCCTTCATCATCAAGGGGTGGAAATTCTTGTGAAACACTGACTTGCTTCCCTACTGCTTTCTTCAAACAGGACACATGGAAAACATTATGAATCTGGCTACCTCAAGGAAACTCTATCTCATAAGCCACTTTACCGATCTTTCTCAAAACTTGGTAGGGGCCATAGAACCTTGGCTGAAACTTCTCAGCCCCTTTAGACTTCAATGATGATTGTCTATAGGGATGCAACCTCAAATATATCAGATCGCCCACTTGGAAGGCTCACTCAACTCTATGCTTGTCTACATGTACTTTCTGTCGATTATGTGCTACCTGCAAGTTGTCATTGAGAGTCCTGAGTATGTCTTGACTCTCTTGGAGCCAATCCTTTGCTTTATGTGTCTTACAATCACCAAATATCATATCAGCAAAAGTAAGTGCATCATATCCATAAAGATATTTGAAAGGAGTCATACCAATCAAAAGATGAAAAGTAGTGTTGTAACAAAATTCTCCCAGATGGAGCCAAGTGGTCCATGACTATTGTTGACCAGTGACATAGTTTCTTATTTACCCTTCCATCCATTGGTTCACTCTCTCTTTTTGGCCATCAGTCTGTGGATAGTAGCTTGTGCTCATGTCCAAACTTGTGCCTACTAGCTTGAACAATTCTTGCCAAAAATTGCTAGTAAACTTATTGTCCCTGTCACTGATGATAGACTTGGGTATGCCATGAATTTTGAAGAATTCTTTGATGAAAATTTCATCCAGTTGGTTGGCTGCAATATTAGTTTTGACAGCAAATAAATGTGCGTATTTAGTTAACCTATCAACCACAACAAAAATACTGTATTTACCTTGGCTTTTGGGGATCCCGTGATGAAATCCATTGAGATACTCTCCCATTTTTGCTCAGGAATGGGGAGTGGTTGTAGGAGCCCTGCTGGATGAGTATTCTCTACTTTATTTTTCTGACATGGCACACATGATTTGACATATTCCATCACCTCTTTCTTCAACCCCTTCCATGTTAACCTTTCCCGCACTTTCCTATAGGTCTTCACAAACCTTGGATGCCCTGCCAAAGGCACATCATGGGCAGCTTCAAGAATATTTTCCTTTAGTATGGATTCTAGAACTACAAATATTCTATCCTTATAATAAAGGACATCATTAAGAATCTTATAAGGATCATCATGAATCAATCCATCAAATAAATCACAAGCAAACTGATTCTTGGTGTATTCTAGTCCAAGCTGTATTTTCCAATCATCTTGAAATTTCAGCAGTGCAAGTGTGGGTTTTCTAGAAAGTGCATCAACTACAATATTCATCTTACCCTTCTTATACTCAATCTCAAAATCAAAAGCTTGGACCTTGCTTACCCACTTTTGTTGTCTACCATTCAGCTCCTTTTGGGTTAATAAGTGCCTTAAATTGTTGTGGTCAGTTTTGATGATAAACTTACCTCCCACCAAATATTGTCTAAAATTGACTAGCACATGCATGATGGCTAGCATCTCTTTGTCATAAAATGAATATAACCTTTCATGTGGCTGCAATTTTCTGCTCTCAAAGGCCAATGGATGTTTATTTTGCATCAATACAACCCCAATACCATTCCCTGAAGCATCACACTCAAAAACAAAAGGTTGAGAAAAATATGGAAGTGCAAGAACATGACAAGTGCTCGTTACCTCCTTCATTCTATTGAGCACTTTTTCAGATTCTTCCGACCAATGGAAGGCTCCCTTCTTAGTGAGATCTGTCAAAGGATATGTCATCTTGGAGAACCCCTTGAAAAACTTCTGATAGTAGGTGCATATCCCAATGAACCCTCTCAGTTCAGTGAGGTTTTTAGGACTAGGCCAATCTAGAATAGCTTGGATCTTTTCCATGTGAACCTTAACTCTGTTAAAATAATGTAACTACGGAAGATATTCTATTTCTAATATTGTATTCCTCCTCTAGGAGATGATGGTCATGTAGTTAATAATGTAAAGGTCATTGAAAGAGTCAATGTAAACCCTAGGAACATGTGTCGGCCTAGAAAAGCCCCTAAAGATTATTATATTATGTAATTGACCAGTAAAGTAGAGAAGTCGGCCATGCTGGGAAATCTGTCACCCCAACAGAATAATATAAATAAAGGACACCTCTCTCACTTCTATTCATTCATTCACTCAAGCAAGTTCGCATTAGTGAAGATAGAGAGGTGTGCACAAGTGGAGGAGTAGCTGATTTATCTTGGGGAACTTTTGTACTTTGTGATTTCTATATTGAGGAAGGATTTGCCGGGGTTTTCTCCCTTTGTGGTTTCCCCGAGAGAATATCTGTGTTCATTGTGTTTATGATGTGCTTGTTTATCTTTTAGTAATTGTTAATATGCTATATGTTGTTCAAGTAAAAATCTAACATGGTATTAGAGCTGGCCTGAAAGATTGCATTGTGCAGCTGTGGGAAATTAGGTCTTTTAACAGAAGAATAATTTTTCTGTTTTCTCAGGATAGGATTGATCGCCTCAGCAAAATTGAAATTTAGAGACCACAATCAAAAATTTTGGTTGGGAAAAACCCCGGGATCAATCAAACCCTAGTTCGGGTTTTGGACCAGAAAAACTAGAAAACCAGAATTTGACAGAAATTGCAGATCTGAAATTCGCAGGTCACTTTTGAGGGGCAAATCTTTGGTGTTTTCAAAATATGAGCACACCAGCTTGCTCGCCTCAGTCAATTGCATTTCCCTGGCCTGATAGAAGTTTGAAATTCCAAGTTTAGATTTTTAGGGTTTCTCTATCAAACCCTAGTCAGCTCCAGATCTAGCAAATCATCAAGGTAAGACCTACAAACTTTTCTATTTCCATTTGAGGTTCTCATTATAGAAAAATGACAAGCAATACCAAGCTTGATGAAAAGCTTGAGGGAGCTGAGAACTTCAGATCCTGGAAGTATAGAGTCATGCTCATCCTTGAGGAGCATGAACTAGAAGACTATGTGAAGGAAGGACTTACAGAACCAGAGGGAGATGAAGATAAGGCAAGGCATAAGAAGAACCTGATCAAAGCAAAGAGGATCATTGCTGATTCCATCAAGGATCACTTGATCCCCCATGTGTCTTCCAAGAAGACACCAAAAGAGATGCTTGATTCCTTGACCAGCATGTTTGAAGGAAAGAACATCAACAAAAAGATGACCTTGACAAATCAATTCAAGGTGTGAAGAGTATGAAGTCTTAGTCCATGCACTCATACTTCTCCAGAGTATCCCAGATCAAAGAACAACTAGAAGCCACTGGGGATATGATAGAGGATGCATAAGTTGTGATGACTACCCTGAATGGTCTCCCTCGAGATTTGGAACCATTTGTTCATGGCATTTGTGCCAGAAAGAAACTAATCAAGTTCAGAAACCTATGAGAAGAATGTGTCCAAGAAGAAGAAAGAATAGCCATAAGAGAGGAGAAATTAAATGACGATGAAGATCAAGTTTTAGCTACTCATTCTAAAGGAGGGAAGAAGAGGAAGAACAACCCTCGTTCCTGAGAGGACTCTCCAAGAAGATCCTAGAAGAAGAGAAGGACCAGAAAGGATTTCTCTTCAATTGAATGTTACTCATGCAACAAGACTGGACACATTGCAAGGAATTGTCCAAACAAATATGGACAACACAAGAAGCAGAAGAAGAAGTTTCATGCTCATGAAACAGAAGATAGTGAGGATGATGAAAAAACCAGAGATAATGAAGACTCCAGTGAAGAATATGTTCTAATCTCAGTACTCACTGGTTCAGTATCTCATGGAAGTGATACTTGGCTAGTTGATAGTGGAGATTCCAAGCACATGACAGGATACAAAGAATCCTTGTCTCACCTCATCCAGAAGGAATATACACACAAGGTAAAACTCGGAGATGACTACCAATATCCCATCAAAGGTATGGGAGAAGCCTCTTACAAGTTGGACTCTGGGAAGTCCATGAACATGAAAGATGTACTTTATGTACCTGGGTTGAAGAAGAACCTTCTATCTATTTCAGCATTAGATAAGAAAGGTCTTCGAGCTGCATTTGTAGATGGTGAAGTTCTCATGTGGCCTAAAGGAAAGACTATTAATGATGCAGTAGTCATTGGAGTACAAGAAGGAGGACTTTACAAACTAAAGGGTCATGCAGATACAACACTAATGGCTAGTACCATGAACCCCTGTGAGCTATGGCATAAGAGACTAGCTCATGTACACTATAAGGCCTTACCAATTGTAAGTAAGGTGGTGACTGGATTACCAGAGATCCAGGTGGATCATGAAGGAGTATGCAAAGGGTGTGCTCAAGGGAAGAGTACGAAGAACCCATTTCCAAGTAGCGACAACAAAACGAAAGGAATTTTGGATATTCTTCATTCAGATATTTGTGGACCAATTTCCACCACATCTCTAAGTGGGTATGAATATTATGCATCCTTCATTGATGATTATTCTCGCAAAACTTGGATTTACTTTCTAAAGAATAAGAATGAAGTCTTTGAAAAGTTTAAAGAGTTCAAGGCGCTCATAGAGAATCTCTCTGAAAAAGAAGATTAAGATCCTGAGGTAAGACAATGGAGGGGAATATACCTCAGGGGATTTCAAAGATTTTTGTAAGCAAGCAGGGATTAAGAGGGAGCTCACTGTTCCTTATAATCCACAACAAAATGGTGTAGCCGAAACGAAGAATAGAACGATCATAGAAGCAGTGAAGGTTATGATCCATGATCAAGACTTACCCATGCATCTATGGGAAGAAGCTTCCAGAAACAGAGTCTGTGTACAGAACAGGATCTCCCATACTGCTCTTGGAAACAAGATCCCAGGAGAGATGTTCACCGAGAAGAAGCCTGAAGTCAATCACCTGAAGATATTTGGATGTTCGGTGTTCATCCACATTCCAAAGGAGAAGAGATCGAAACTAGAGCCTTCAGGGAAGAAGGGAATATTTGTGGGTTATAATGAGCAATCTAAGGCTTACCGCATAAACATCCCAGGATTCCGTCATATCAAGATTAGTCAGGATGTCACATTTGATGAAGATACAGCTTTCAACAAGTCTAAGAAGACTCATGAGGATGTAACTGCGGAAGATTAAATTATTGTATTCCTCCTCTGGGAGATGATGTTCATGTAGTTAATAATGTAAAGGTCATTGAAAGAGTCAATGTAAACCCTAGTACATGTGTCAGCCTAGAAAAGCCCCTAAAGATTATTATATTATGTAATTGACCAGTCAAGTAGAGAAGTCGGCCCTATTGGGGAATTTGTCACCCCAACGGAAGAATATAAATAAAGGACACCTCTCTCACTTATATTCATTCATTCACTCGAGCAAGTTCGCATTAGTGAAGAGAGAGAGGTGCGCACAAGTGGAGGAGTAGTTGATTTGTCTTGGGGAACTTTTGTACTTTGTGATTTCTATATTGAGGAAGGCTTTGCTGAGGTTTTCTCCCTTTGGGGTTTCCCTGAGAGAATCTCTATGTTCATTGTGTTTATGATGTGCTTGTTTATCTTTCAGTAATTGTTAATATGCTATATGTTGTTCAAGTAAAAATCTAACAAACCCCATCTTGGCCAATCACATGACCAAGATACAAAATCTCAGTCATTCCAAACTCACACTTGGTTAGCTTTGCATAAAAATATTGATCAGCCAAGATGTTTAGTACAATATCCAAATGATGCAAATGCTCCTATCGAGTTCTACTATAGATCAAAATATCATCAAAGAAGACAAGTACAAACTTACAGAGTTTCTTTCTAAACACTTTGTTCATGCAAGACTGAAAAAGTTGCAGGCGCATTTTTTAGGCCACAAGGCATAACCAAAAACTCAAAGTTCCCATGGTGACACCGAAAAGAAGTCTTATGTATTTCTTCTTCTTTCATGCTGATTTGATGGTAGTCAGATCATAGATCAATATTAGAAAAGTACTTGGCCCCATGTAGCTCATCCATAGGCTCATCAATCCTTGGAATAGGATATCTATTCTTTATAGTCTTCTTGTTGAGAGCTCTATAAGCTATGCACATCCTGATGGTCCCATCTTTATTCTTCACAAGGACTACTGATGAGGCGAAATGACTTGAACTTGGTACAATAAATCCCAAGTCAAGTAGCTCCTTAATGGTTCGCTCTATCTCATCCTTGAATATTTTTGGGTGCTTGTAGGGATGCACCTTGATAGGTGAAGTTCCTATCTCCAACTCAATCCTATGTTCCACTCCTCTATCTGGAGGCCTACCATGAAGAAGGTCCCCAAACACCTTCTTATGTTTTTGGAGAAGCTTCTGAATATCTTTAGGACAATGGGCCACTTTGAATGAGTTTCCCATTGTGGTGATTAGGCATTCTGCAGCCCATTCAATGTCTCCATGCCTTAGAATAGATCTCATACTATGGGAACTTACGACTTGTTTGGGATAAGTGTTGACTCCCTTCAACACCATCTCTTTTCCATTTTCTCCCTTGAAGACCATTTCAGGAACTTGGTAGTCTACTGAATTCTTCCCAATGGAGTGCAACCACTGTACTCCCAAAACCATGTTAGTGTCAGCCACATCAACAACATAAAATCTATCTGTAATGGTATCTTCTCCTATACAAATCTGCAATCTAGGAATCCATCAACAACAGTTCATGGTATGATTACCTAGAATGATAACAGTGAAGCCTCCAAATTTTTGAGTGTGTAGCTTCTTTCTTTCAACTAGAGTTGAATCAATGAAGTTGTGTATAGCTCCTCCATCCACCAACATAATGACAAATTGTCCTTGAACCAGTCCTTTGAATCTGAGTGTATGGTAGCAAGGTACTCCTGACAGTATTGCAATCTTTCCCATCTCAGGGTGAGGTCCTTCTTCTGCAGAATCATAGGCCACTTATGCATCTATTGGGGCCTCTCCTTCTTCTTCCTCATCTTCTCTCTCTGAGTAGACCTCAATGTAGTGTGCCTTTCCCTTGGCACATCTATTCCCTGGAACCCATGGCTCCTAATAGGTGAAGCACAATTTATTTCTTCTCATCTCATCTTGGTCCTTAGCATAGCTATCTTTTATAAAATTTATAGTAGGACTTTTCATTGGTGGTATTTGATTCTTGAACTGAGTAGGACCAACAGTCCCTGGAGGAAATCTATTTTTTGGAAGAGAATCTTGCAAGTCTCTGGTTCAACTTAATGCATCTTGCAAGGTAGGGGGTCTGTAAGTTTTCACCAAGCCTTTCAAAGGTTCTGATAACCCTTCAATGAACAATAAAATCAACCTTGCTTCTAAAATATCTGAGACCATCATGACTAATTTTTGGAACGCGGAGATGTAGTATTTAGGAGTTATAGTTTGCTTCACATGTTCTAGTTCTCTGAAGGTGATCTCAAGATCTCTTCTCTCAAACCTTTCAGCCAACCTTCTTGTGAACTCTTCATAGGTGGTCACTTGGTCATGTACAAGAGTCTTTAGGCCATGAAACCACCAATCATTTGATTATCCATCTAAGTGTAAAGTAGCCATCTTGATGGCATCTCTTTCAGCCATAGGATTCAGCTGAAAATATGTGTCAAGTTTCTGAATCCAAGAGTTAGCAATGCAATTCTGTGAACCATCAAAATAGGGTAAAGAAATTTTACCAATGGCATTTCTGAGTTCATAGTTCTGATTTTGCATTCTGAAGCCTCCTCTTGGGTTGGACTTGTATTGCAGATCACATAAGTCTTTGAATGGTAACTCTCTTTTGCATTCATCATTCAATTTAAGGTACTCAACATACTTGTCCTCTAATGATGCAAGACCTCCATTTCGAACCTCGGGTTCTTCTCTTTGTTCTTCAATAAACTTGGGCATAGTAGGTCTGGAGTATGATGGTGATTCCATCTTGAAGTCATTAGGGCGATTATGAGGCCCAATTTTTGAGAAAATATGACCACCACTGCTCCTCCTCTCGCCATGTGGGGTTCCATTGCTGCTCCCTTCTCCTAACTTGCTTCCTAGCCGCTGGGATAAGAACTCTCTAGTCTCCTTTCCAGTCTAGGAAATATTGAGTGAGATATATTGCATCCCCTTCATCATGGTTTGAACCAAGTGTTTGATATCATTTTCAAAATTGGGAAACATATTTGATTCCTCTTGTAGTTTCCCTTCAGTAGAATTAATTTCTTCTTCCTCTTCTGACAAAGGATCTTTCTTCTTGTAATCTGGATATCTTCTTGAAATCATAGGAACAATTCAAGAGTAGGTTCATAGGACCATGCTCTAATACCACTGTAATGTACCAACTTAGGATTGTGGCACAAAAACTCAAGACTTCTCAAAATTGACTAAAAAAGTGATTGTGGAAGCTAAATGGACTGAGAATGGAATAGATCAAAGGCTTGGGATGGATAGGAGGCTCCAATGTGGAATGATACCTCTACATAATGTACTGATACCTTTTATGTTTCAAGAGCAGTAAGGCTGCAATTTACTCCAATGCTCCTGTGCCCCTCGGCATATGCAGACTAGTATGGTAGGAAACTTGATTGAAGGATGGGGATGAGTGTTACAGACATTAGAGAGGCTCATTAAAATTCATTTACATTAATTTCATCATAAAATATCATTTCATAAAGTTTCATGAAGATCTGAACAAGTCTCACACTAAAACTAGTAAAAATGCATTCTAGGACTGCTCAACTAGTTCGATTTCTGGGTTCCCAAACAGTGCTCAAAGGATCACAAAATTATGAATCAGGTCTTGGATCATGAAATATGATATGTACAAGAATGGATTCATTTGGACTTATACGCATTGACTTATGAAATACACATTGAAAACTAGTCACATTCTAGCTAAATCTAGAAGGGGTGGAGAAAATAGAAGAATAAATCAGAGTTCTGTAATTTATATTGAATGGAATGATATCAAAACATTACATCCTCTGCTATTACATCAGAAATAGGCCAAGATGCCTCTCATAAAGTTATAGAAAGATCTATCTTCTTCTACACAAGAAACTAGTTGTAGAAACTCATAGAAGGCTTGAAGATTCAGACTCTGAACTGGATGATGATGCTTCTGAACTTAAGATTCGACTTGATAAGCTACAGGATCTGCAAATAAAATCAGTTACAATGGTTGAATTCCATCATCTTCTCACAAAAAGCTGGGGCACATCTCCCAAACTTGACTAGGGGCACATCTCCCAAGTCTCTAGGCACAATTGCACTCATACAAATTCTCAAACTAACAAAATATGTGAATGTTGTGCTCATGGAATTATTTATAGATCTTGGATGACTTGGAGAGAAAGTCTCCATGAGGAATGCGCGCTCCTTGAGTGGATAAGGAAATCTTTCTTTCCTTCCTTTCCTTTTGCTTTGCTTTGCTTTGGCTTTCCTTCTTTTCCTTCTTTTTCTAACTTTCCTTCTTTTATGAACTTTCCTGCTTTTCCTGTTTTATGTTGCTTTCTGATTTATGTTGTTTTTCTTGATTTATTCCTCTTTTCTCATTTTTGGCATCATTTTGGACTCATGTGCTTTCCTTGACTTCTTCCTCAAGTGTCTCCTCCAACCTTATCCACTAATGCGCCCTAGTGGAGCATTTTTCTCCATTTATTCAGCATAACAATTAAATATTAAATGCACCATAAATATTTATTCAAAGTGGATAGCAAACTATGGATAAAAATAAATGCACACTCCTAATTAATTAATTGCCTGGAATACAAAATTTAACCCCATGGTTATGCAATTGCCTCCTCAACCCAAGGGATTGGTTGGGGTTAGGAACTTGTTCCAATGCTCATTTTTGTGGGGGACATGGCACATTTCAATGCTAACGACCCTTTTCATGGGCCCAAACACTTGAAGTTGGTGAACTATGGGACCCATTAAACTTCATCATATGTCGATTTGGATCAACACTATCTCCTTTTTCTAACATTACTCCTTGGTTTGCCAATGAATCAACATGAGTATTATTATGCCTTCAAATGTGAAAAAGATGAAGATCCTTTACCTCCTTAAAAAGTCAAAAAACTTGTCTCTGCATCTTATCTTTAGGGGGAACATCTTTCTTAGACTATTCCTAATTGTGCGAATGACTATAAGAGAATCCCCAAAGACAACATTTGACTTTCTCCATTTTGTTGTGTTGCGAGGATTTCAACCCCCATCATTAATGTCAACCATTCAACCTGATTGTTTGTCACTCTTCCCAATCCCCAGGAAAAAGTGGTTCACAATTATTCCCTTAGAGTTCCTTAACACCCCTCTCACACCTTCCTCCCCTCTAAATTTCAAAAATATTTGTTTGTTAATAAAATTCTAAAGCAATCCAAGAAAATCTCTTAACTTTTTGTTTTTTTATTTTTTATTTCTTAACATATATGGTCTGGATTATTTGTTAAGTATATAATTTTTTTTTTTTTGCAATTTCACTTATCATTTGATTTTTAATATTTTGAATTTTGTAATTGAAAGTTAAAGTTTTAAGGCTATACAATCACTTTATAATAACTGTTTTCTTTATATTTAAATGGTTAATTATTTAAAATGTAAAATTGTATAAAATATTATAAAAAACTAAATATTCTCACCAAAAGCAATATATATATAACTAACTTTGATTTAAAATGTCCAACACAATTTCATCAGTAATTAGTTATTTCATTATTACATTAAATAATTAAAATAATATTTAGCTCATAAATGAAACAAGATAATAACCAAGCATGGATACAATACTTTTAAAGAAATAATCAACTAGGTAATAGATTGTGATAATAATAAGATGTATCTATTTTATAATAGTTTTTTTTTTCCTGCGAAAAAATACATATTATTGTTATTCAAAAAACTGAATCAAATAGTATAATAATATCAACATTCAATGCTGTCATTTTCAGGATTATCACTTGATCTATATAGTTCAAAATAACCCTCCAAAAAAACAAAATATTACATCACCCATACCCTTTCCTTGGAGAAAATGGAATACTAATCCAGAAAATAAATAGTGCCAAAATCTATCAACTGATTTTCACAATATTCTTCCTAATGTAAATAACCATCTTCACTCTCCAAAGCCAACTTCAACAGCGAATTTGCTTGTGAATTATACTCTTTATATATGTGTTCCAAGGACAAATAGCTAAATGAATTAAGTTCACTCTTAATTCTGTTACACTAACTTACCAAATTTATCACCTTCAAATTAAATTCATCCTTTGTCCATTTAATGATGACTCTTGAATCACCAATTTATCTATTTTATAATAATAGTTATAGGAGACAATCAAGTTTATGTTTTATTATTTATATTTATATGAAAAAGTATAGAATTAAGATGCTTAATTAAAATAATGTATGGTCGGGAAACAAATTGTGAATTTAGTTTACTCACTTTCTACTTGATTCTATTCCAACTCATTGTTTCTAGGCTATGCCATCGAGGTTTTTATTAAATATATTTTTTTATGTATAATGCAAATTTTTAATATATAAATTTGATTTTTTATTTAAAATTTTAAAATTAAAGAATTAATAACTATTTTAATATCACGTACGTCCATGCTTTTCTTATCATTTTATTAAAAAAATATTTAAAGAGGACAAAGATGATGTCAATATGGGTAGATCTCGGAAAACGGTCATTCAATTAAGTAATTATATAATGAAGAATGTAAGCCACATTAAATGGAAGTGAGAGATAAGGTACATATTCTAATATATATATATATATACGATGATGGGAAGAAAATAAAAATAAAAAAGTGGAGTGGAGATAAATGTCCACACTAAATAATTAGTGATAGAGAAGTCACAGATAAAATGTGATATTGTAATGCAGGGTGGTCAAATAAATAAATAATAATGAAAAAGTTTAGAGGAAAAATGTGATATTGTAATGTAGGATGGTGAAATAAGTACATGATCATGGAGCACAAACTTTTTTGTAAATAACAATTTTTATTATGAATAAGCCACGCTTCCATAAGGTAACTTTCAATAAGATTTTATGAAATCTTATAAAGGCTATATCCAATTGCACAATCATAAGGATCATTCTTGAGATGAATTAGTTTAAAAGATCAAATATAATGTTACTGTTTTAATTATATTGTGTAAATTTTGAAATATCTCTTAATATATTGATAAAGATAATGCTAATGTTAAAATCTTTGCTTAAATTTATGACATTTTAATATTTTTATAATTATTTACTAAATTATGTTCATATAAATTATTACTTCATTAATTTTATTTTCATAAAATATATATATTATGATATTTTTTAAAAATATGAGATTGATGATGGCTTTCAACCATTCAAAGTAATAGAAAAATTAATATTATAAATCTTTCTTGATGTTGTAATCTACTGTATTTTATAATTAGTCCACGTGATGATTTCCTCCCTACAAATAGACAAAAACTTTCAAAACAGGTAAGAACATTCAAACATAGAGTACAATTTAAAGATAAATATAAAATTGATTGAGTAAATAATTTATATATATATATTTTTAACAGAAACAGGGGAATTTTTATATATATAAAAAAGCTATGCACAACCATTCATTACAAAATTTGAGCCAATATTTTGCTTCATAGAGAGGGAAAATGCAGAATTTACAGGGGTTTTGGCTCTTAGAGTCTCTGTTTCTAGTCTTCCTGGAGTTTCTATTCATTTTACTGGGATATACCCTTACAAACTGTTTACATAGAAGTATGCAAAAAAACATTCAGAGAGAGGAGTTCGTTGGGAACCTGTGGATAGAGCTTTCCAAAATTTCTTAAAAGAGAAGTCATCTGTAATTCTGCTGCAGAAAAGAAGCAGCATCCAGCATTCCTTGGTTGACGGATGGCGCTTCCTAGACATGGCTGAACTGGGTTTTGCTGATGAAGGCAGAGAGGTATTCTTTGATATTGTCCACCTTCCCCAAGAGATCGATGGTGTTCCTTTCAATGTCATCCAGACGAGATTCAACGCAGGAGAGACGAGAATGAATGTATTTAAATTCCATGTTCTGTTCTTTGTGTTGATCCACAATAGAACAAATAGCCGAATACGTCCTGCTCAAATAGACTTTAACCTATGAAGTGAGCTGGCTAAGAGTGGCAATGGCTTGTCGAATACCTTCCATGTTATCGTAATAGATATTGCTGCAGCGAGGAACGTCTTCGAGTTGCTAAGGGTCGAAGTCTGCTACGGAGAGGTTTAACTGCATAAGCTCAGGGCCGAGAGAATGAAGATTAGGCTGCTCCATGCCTCGTAATGGGGCCCTAAGACCGCCTTGCTGCAATAAATGCAGAAGCGTGGGAGCAATAAATCCCATGGTGAAGGCACATGGGCGAGGATGTGACAGCTGGGGCAAGGCGCAGGCAGACGAGGCCGGGTGCCCATGGCGGGGAGAGCACCCCCAAAAGACCATAAGATTTGAATTTTTGCTCATAAGGGATGAATTTATATTCCATAATTTGGTTTTGCAATAATTGACCTTTTTTCAATTTAGCTCCAATGTTTGCAAGCCTATCAGCCATAGAATTAAGACTTCTAAGAATGTGGAAAAAAAGAATGTCGAAGGGGAGAAGAAGGAGCTCTATTCTTTTCTGAAAGTTTTGGCTCTTTGATCTTCTCGAGGAGCCATTCTCCATAGCCTGGATGACGTGCCTGGAGTCTCCAAAAACCTATAGCTTTGCAATGTTTAAGGAGGAGGCCAACTCAAGTGAATGATGCATCGCCAACCATTCTGCTTCATTATTAGTTCTTGTGCCTAATCCCCAAGAGAAGTCAATAACTTTTCTTCCTCCGGGATCAAAAATAATCCCCCCCGCGCCTGCCTCCCCTGGGGAGTAAATAATTTATATTATATTAATATGCATTGAGATTTATAATTTCTCCACAAATGAATCAAAAGTGAAACTTATTAATAAAAAAATGATATAATTTATTGTTTAGAATAAAAAAATATAATTATTTTAAAACCAATAATGTTAACTTTATTTCCAAAAGCATAGGTGGTTAGGGTTTTATAGATCTTATCCTTTTGAGGTTTTTTCTTGAAGTTTCTATGGTGCCGCCACAAGGAGGGAGTGATGATTCCTCCTACATGGAAATTCTATCATCGCAAAAAAAATCGCAAGCATTGACACAAAGACAAAGAACCTGGCAATATCATTTCTAAAGTGATGGGCAATGAAATGGGGGGACCAAGGAAACCCCCTCAATAGCGATCCAGCGCTGAGGGGCACTCTCAAAATGACAGATAGAGCCAGAGTGCCTTGATAACCAAAGGTTGCATCCCAAAACCTAACATTATCCCTTGATATGAAGTCACTTCTCCCAAATTTAGAGCATACCGCCAATACATGCAGGACCACACAATCATTAGGAAATTTATGGGGTTTTGGCCAGTTGAGAAGGAACTATCAGGATGGATCGCAAGCAAGTGGAAACCTAAAGGAAAGATCAACCTAAAATTGGGCTAAAAAGGGATTATTTACGACCATTTTTTTCAAATTTGGAAGCCAAAGAAATATTTTTCGAGCAATGCCCATATTTCTTCAATTATATGGGGTCGATTCTGGACAAAGAATTTTAGCCAAGACAAGGAGAAATTCATAGAAGCTCTGGATTGGATTTGATTATATTCACTTCCCTAAGAACACTAGGAGGAAGAAACTATGATAGGCATCGAAAACACTCTCGAGAAGTTCATCAAATTATTGGCGGCCATTAGATGAGACAGACACACTTCCTTTGTGTGAATCTGTGTTTACATAAATATTTTGAGGGTTCTCTCGGTTTCAATGTGCTTGAACTATCAGGACAATGACTAGCTCCAAACCATATATTACGAGCACATCCATTTCAGGTGTAAGAAATGCCATGAGCATGAACACCTCTTTTGGGATTTCCCACTTAGTAGAACAACTAATTATTCACCTAATAAGGAACCAATAAATAAAAATGACTACACCACTATCTCAGGAATGAAAAAAGGAAGTCAGAAAAATGTGTCATCCAAATCAGGGCCCCAAATCCCTAATACCAATCACTTTTATTTCCAAACTATAGAAGAAATGGAATATGTAGAGGAGGGGAACGCCCCTAAAAACCCTAAGGGACAAGTAAGCCATCATCCAATAATATCCAGGGTAATCCATAGCACTCCAAGCATCAAAGGGTGGAAAAAACCTCCATGTCTATAAACCCAACTTTGACAAATGACAATTTGGTAGACGAGGATGAACTCATGGGTTTAGACAAAGATGAGGACATGGACCTGGGAAATTTGGATCTTCAAAGTATTATGGAGGCCTATAGTATGGAAGATCCCGAATCTATACTTGAGCACCATTTGTAGCTCCTAATGGATGAGATCAACCAATTCAAGGTCGACCTAATCCAACATGATAGTCAACTAGAACGACATCAAGAACAACTTGGGATTAAAACTGGTACTTTGAAGGTTCACTTTCGCAACCCCGGGAAGGAACATAAATGAGGGCATAAGAATAATCAACAACTCCTACAAGAATTATGGGAAAAACTAATCAGTTCAGGTAAGTACATCCTAATTATAATCAATATTTATTCTAACCCCCCCTCCAAATAATTACTCATGAAGTTAATTTCATGGAGCATAAGAGGATTCAATGAGAAGAGAATACAAAGGAATCTTCGATCAAAGATCAATTATGAAGCACCATCTATATTTATGTTGCAGGAAACCAAATGCTCTGGGGATACCATCAACAATCTGGCCACATTTTGCTTGAAAGGTTGCATATCCATGGCTATAGATGATAGAAGATCAAGGGGGGGTCTTGACATTCTCTAGAATCTGAACGTTATTGACTTAATGGACCTTTTATCAACACCCAAGACCATCTATGCATGCTTCACTTCATTGGAACTAACACTTCTACCTTCATCACCAATGTCTATGGACCTATGTCACTGACGAGAAAATCTTATTTCTCCATTCTATGTGATCCATAGGGACAATAACTCAAAACCACCCTTGGATACTAGGAGTATATTTCAATATGATTACCTCCCTTTTGGAAAATAAAGGAGGGTTAAGATGAATGGAATTTTTCTATACAACTTTCAAAACCACCATTCAAGACCTCATCCTAGTGGATATTGAAGCCAAAAATGGTATGTATATCTAGAATAACAAGCGAGGGGGATCTCATCAAATTACTTCGAGAATGGATAGACTTCTAATATCTATAAATATGATTACTCAAGGGATCATTTTGGAAACCTCTATCCTCTCAAGTGCAAACTCTGATCATTGGCCCATTAATCTAGACATTGAGATGGATAATTGACCAAGGAACTGGCCTTTTTCTTTTGAAATATTCTAGATGGACCAACCAGACTTTCAATAGCCAACTGGTGGGATTAAGAATCCAAGGTCGATCATGGATCCAAAATGTTTCAATTCCAGCAGTGTCTAGAATTCATCAAAAGCAAGATCAATGTCTAGAATAAGGAATTTGTTGGCAACATATTTGCCATTAAATGCATCTTGGAGGATCAAATGGAGCAACTCCAAAAAAAGGTTATTGAGAAAGTTTATGATGAGAATCTGCTTCAGAAGGAGCACAGTTTGCAATCCCAATTGGATCTGAGGATGTGGAAACAAAATCCATGCATCAAATGGTTAAAGGAAGGAGAAAAAATCGAAGTTTTTCCATGCCTCAATGATCCAACGCAAACATTGCAATCACATTGTTTCCATTTAGGATGAATAGAGAAGCAAGTTAACCCATTATGAAGATATGGAACGAGAGTTAATTGGATACTATAGCCAATACCTAGTAGAACCTATAGGCACAAGGGAAGAAGAAATCAACAAATAACAACCTACATTCCTTCCCTTGTCACTGCAGAACAAAACACAAGCCTACTCCACAAAATTTCCATGGAAGAAGTCGAGCGGGCAGTTATGGAAATTCATTTAGGAAAATCATCAGATGCCCTCAAGAAAATTTTCAGGACTTGATGAATTCATCATTGATTTCTATCACAATTGTTGGTCCATTATCAAGAAATAGGTTTGGGAGGTGGTGGAGGAATCCAAATCCAGTTTGGATGTTCTGCAAGCTATAAGCTCCACCTTCCTGACTCTTATCCCCAATGAAGTGAACACTCCTAGCAAATTTTTACCTATCTCGTTATGTAACATCATCTTCAATATAATTACAAAAGTTATTTCCAATTGGTTGAATCCCATAGTGTCATCCCTCATCTTAGTTGAGGAATAATCAAGATACGTGGAAGGCCAACAAATCCTGTACAAGATCATCCTAGCACATGAAACCATCCATTCTCTCAAGACTTTAAAAAAAGAAGGAATGTTGATTAAGCTCAATATTTCCAAGACTTTTGACAAGTTGGGATGGAGATATATATATTGAATGTTTCTATCCTTTGGATTCTCTCCACAATGGACCAATTGGGTTCTATCCCTCACTTCATATGCCTTCTTCTCCGTTCTTGTTAATGTCTCTCCCTCAACTACCTTTTCTCTCCCCTCGCGCATCAAAAACTGTAACCTTCTATCTCCTTATCTTCATTATTATGGCGTAAGGTCTCGATCGATCGCTCAAGATTGCGGTTATGGACAGACGTCTGAAAGGTATTATTAATCCAATAGATGACAACGTGGTCTCCTCCATCTCTAGTTCGTTGACAACATTATGCTAATGGGAACCTCTATGGTCAAGGAAGAAAAAATTATCCAATCTATCCTACAGGACTTCATGGAGGCTTCAAGCACTTCCCTTAACCATTGTAAATTATAAATTTTATTTTTTGATACTCTCTTATCATTGCAATTGCAAATCATTCGCATATTTAATTTCCAACGGAGCTCCCTTCCATAAAAATATATAGGGGTTCCCTTAATGACCAATGATCACCATCATGAATCTTAAGAATCCTTTCCAGCTAAGATGGAAAATAAAGTATCTAGCTAGACCTTCCACTCTCTCAACCTTACTAAAAGACTGGTTTTTCTTAAATTATTTTTGTGAAGCATGCCCACTTATCTTTTCTCTATCCTGGATGCTCCAAAAAATATTATCAAATCCATCATAAATATCCAATGCTCATTCTTATAGGGAGGAACCAAGAACCACCAGCAATGGGCCTTGGTTTCCTAGCCAAAAGTTTGTTTTCCCAAATATATTAGGTATTCAAGATCCAAAGGTCAAATGGAAATCTTTAGGAGCCAAAACATGGTGGAGGTGGCTTCATAACAACTCTAATCTTTGAGGGAAGGTATGGAAATGAAAATATGCTCCTAGACTTGAAGAGAGAGAATTGGTTCAAATGGAATGACAACAACTAGGATCCCTAATATGGAACACAACCTAGCACAATAAGAGCCTCATTCAAAACTACACCTTTTGGGAAATCCAAAATGGACAACATGCCCTTTTTTTGGAAGATGCCTGGAAAAAATCCCCCATGCTCATCATTCTCAACATAGTCACTCTATCTTGTTGATTATTATAGCTCGGCTAGGAGCTTCTGCATAGAATAGGTGTCAAGTATGCAGAAGTTGTCCATTTACTCTCTAAGTACTTGCTTAATTGTTGAGTAAATTACTTTTATATATCTTTTCTAAGTTTAACTTAGGAAATGCACATTATTAAGTTAATGTTGGCTAATGACTAAAAAGTGAACTTAATATTAAGTCACAACCGTTGATCTTAAGTGAGGCTCAAGATATAATCTTGGCCATCCATCACTTTGGATATTGGGGGTTCGGGTTTTGGTCATTAAGGTGCTATAAAAGAAAGTCTAAGGAGAGGAGAAAGACACACAAGATCACAAGATCATTTCAAAGAGATATTTTCTCAAGAGAAGAGTGAGAGACTCAGAGGTTGAGGAGAATATAGAAAATATTTTGAAGGAAAGAAGATTAAAGGCAAGTGAGAGAATTTGATATGTATGTTGATGTAGAGGGTCGAAAGGTTGATGTCGTACATCGTACAGTTGATGCAGTTGCACAGGTGAGTGATGCAGGGGCTGAGTAGGGTGATAAATACCAATATCTTCATTTGTGTCACTGTTACTGAACATTAAAGACTCAAACCCTAGGAATCTGATTGCATTCTTAAGACTCCTTTTCCAGCTAGTAACATTTTAATGTATAAACTGAGGTTTTTTAGGTACTTACCTCTAAATCCTTGGAAGAAATAGCCTTCTGTTGCGTTGTAATACTTCAATTTGTCCACAACAAATTCTGTAACATAGCCTTCTAGTAAGTTATCCAACCAAAAGTCTAATGCTATTGAAATGTGGTTCTCAATCCCTTTAAGCCTCTTAATCAACTCTGGATTCCAAACTGTAGGTTCTCCACCCTGGAAACAATTTTTGCATTCTTCTATCCTCAATATCCAATCATGCAACTCAGTAGAAAAAGATGCGAAGAAAATTTGATGCAGGTCAGTGAATATATACCTTTGCAACCATTGTTCTGTGGTAAGATGCGGATGTCTGTTCTCTTTCTTCACAAACTCAAGTTCTGTCTGGCTTACCCAGTTTTGTATTTCTGTCTTTTCCGGATACCACATAACACATCGCTAGTTCAAACGCAACAATGGAACCATTTGCTGGCTTCCTTCTTCACATTCACATAACATAACAACATCGCATATCGCTAGTTCTTAGCGCGGCAACAGAACCATTTTGTTGGTCACTTAATTCTCTACCTCTTTCTTGGGCTGACCCGGGTTCTGCGTGATACCCTTTACTTTGTATCTCACAAATCCCCTTCACTAGCCCTTTCAGCATCAACCTGCGAGCAGGATAACGTCTCACCTGAAGTGAAGATGGGTGGTTACAGAATCAGGTTTCTGCAACCTTGATATGTGCAGCTTACTCAACATCTACTTAAGAGATTGCTGCCAACATGTATCTGCACACTTCGCAGTTATCAACAACCTACAAACTTAGTTGAATCGTTGCCACTTTGCTCTGATAACTACGCATTTTCCATACTTAACATAACTTCACAATGTTCATACATGCATGTTCCACTACTTAACATATTATCCTCATTCACATTCATATGAAAATACATATATAAGCATAACATTCATGAACGCACAACATAACAGAGATTCAAACACATGACATAGATATTTACGTGGTTCACCCCCCAGATGGGAGCTACATCCACGGGAAATGTTCTTATATTTCTTGGAAGGGGTTAACAGTTCCAGTCCGCACACTCAGCTGCAGACTCTTCTCTATAGTAGATCTCCGCGCACACAGATGAAGAGTCTTTTTCCTCTCTTAGATCTCTCTTAGCATAGATCTAACAATATCTTCTCTCAAACTCTAACAATTAACTAGATTCTCACAAGATCTAACCCTTCCTTATACAAAACTTCCCTTTATATAGATTGTGCTCGAAGGTCACATCTTTACAATAACTATAGGATAACCCCCATGATAGTACCCTTAGACCCAAAATGGCATGGTTCTCCTGTTGACCACGCTTTATCTTTACTTCGATGGAGCTATGTTATCCTTTTGTGCCGCTTCATCTGGCTCTAACGCTTCTTTGACAGTCGCAGTTTTGACTGCACAGCTCTGACACTACAGTGGTGCGTCCTTTGCACCATTACGCTTCTTTACTCTTCGCTTTTGTAGCTGACATTCCATAACTTCATTCATAACTACTCCAACTACCTCGATCGTCCTTAGTACTTCGCTTTTACTAAGGGTCCAGGTCCTTTTCTGCCACTTCGCTTCGCTCCATACCCTACTCCGGGGAATTGCAGAGTTGCTTCTCCCAAAACTGGTTGATGTTAGGCCTCGTCTAACTTGTACTTTCGCCATCAAAACTTCTTCCACTTGGGTTGTGCCCAACAAGAGATTTGATCCCTCTCAACACTAAATAGATCCATTTTCATGATGGATCTATGCTGGTTGTGCCAAGATGTGCATTCTACAACCCTGTAGGGGTGTGTGTAACTCCTTTTGTGCTCATCCTAGAGGTGACACATGTATTTTAAAAATAAAATAAGATATTATAAAAAATAAAATGTCAGAACAAATTAGATTTAAAACATTTACAATGGCACATATATAAAACTACACAAATTATATAAATTAAAACCATAAACATTGCACTACACACTTGAATAATGTCAAGAGTGCAAATGTTGAGGACGGGTTTTCACCTCGAGAGATTTGATCCCTCTCGATGTTGGGTAGATCTCCTTTTAAGATGGATCTATGCCAGTATTTAACTCATTGTTATCTTATTAACTTAACCATACACAATCCAATATATTTTCTACTATAATCGTCCAAGTGCGAATTATTCCAATTTGGAATCATGTTGTAAAAGATAACACATAAATCCTACAAATAGGAAAAAGATGCATTAATTAATTAATTATAAAGTAAAATAGTTATTTACCCAAAACTAATATCTAACTCGTTGTTCTATTATTAACTTAACAAGATATAATATATTCCAATTTGGAATTGTGTTGTAAATGATAACACATATATCCTACAAATAAGTAAAAGTTGCATTAGGATATTTCAATGCTCCATCCTTGTCCTACCTAGCATTATTTATTTTTCTTAGTTGTGGATGATGCTATTTCCCCCCTAGTGGTGTGCAGATGTCATCCAAGATCCATCTACCACCTTCTGAGCCCCGCATGCATCATTTTAGGACCTCTTCAGTCAGTTCCCTATTTTATAGGAACCTACTAAGTGTTCTAGTGCAATCCACCTCAATTATCTGAATCATGTGGGGGGTTAGAGCTCCAGATGCCACTGATTTTGGACTCATGCACCCTTTTCTGACTGACATGCATGAAAAAATCACTATTGCGCCCTCCTTATTCATTTAACTGGTTGTGACTTCAGTTACCTGAGTTTAGGTTTAGTTCAATTGACTTTGAGTCTTTCAGAGCACTCCAGTGGTGATAATCCCTATGCTAGACCAACTGAGGTTCGAATTCTCCTACATGATTCAAATTCTCTCCATTGTATTATAATGTTTCATTATACTGATAATTTAGTAGTGTGACATTATTCTGCTCCTATCTGAGTTCTGCTACATATTATTCTTTTGCTCTTTTTTACTGCAGTTTTCACTCTTATTCTAATTTTCTGCTCATTCTTTTTTTGTGAGGTATCCTCAACTCTTTAGATCTGCCGTGACATAGAATTTCACATGGTATCAGAGCCATGGAGCGAATAGGTTGAGAAACTGCTTTCAGTAATGTACCAAAAGCCTCTGGGTTTCCACAACAAATCCTGGTGCCATTGCATTGAATTCATTGGATAAATCCAGTGAGGTTTAGCCAGGTGTGAAGGATCCGGATAAAAGTGCCTACTATCCTAAAGCAGTTCTCAGTAGTATTCTACCTCCATTATTGGGAGTTTTTTGCAGGTTATTCGAATTTTTTGAGTGTAGCAACAGTTGCAGTAGTTTTCTGTAGTTGCAGCAGTTATGTTGCAATAGCAATAGCATATATTTTCCATTTTTTTGCAGGTATTCTACAATAGCTTCCATGCATCTGAAAGGAATTCCTCCTCTCTCTCCATTAAACTATGATGAGTGGAAACCAAAGATGATAGCATATCTGAAGAGACAAGGTCTTTTTGATATGTGTATTGGTGATATGAGGGATTTTGCTTCCTATGAAGAAGAGAATGATTGGTTAAATGAATGTGACAGAGCCTTTGTTGCAATGTGTATTGCTATGTCTCCTAGTATGTGCTACCTCATGGAAACTGCTGAATATATGGGCCCAACTGGACAAAGCATTTGACAAGCAGAATGAAGGGATTGGTGCAAATTATTTGGAGAACAAGCCCAGTGATACCTCCTTAAGTGTTCTCTCTAATTATGTCTCGGCCTCAATCATATCTCATGATGAAATTGTTCAAGATGAAAAAAAAGTTGCAGATTCAACACTCATGTTCTCAATGTCTTCTATTTCGAATTCTGAGCAAGATAATCCAGTTCATACTCTAGAATCTGAAGAGGATATTAAATCCTCTCTTTCACATGAGTCTGCTGGTGTGCAGAAAGATGATCTATTGAATGTTTTGGAGGTTAAATCAGAGTTTGGAGGTGATGCATTCACCCTCCTTGATCACATGCCTTCTATGTACTTCTATTCGATCATTGGTGCATGTTCTTAGAGTTTCATTGAAGATGGAGGACATTACCATTCACTTGGGTTCAAGTCTCAGGCATATTTTTGTTTTGATCTCACCCCTAATGGTTCAAAGGAGATCACAAGAAACCATCTATCAATTCTTGGAGCTGATTTGAAGTCCAAGCCGCCACCATAATGTAATAGTTCATTTGGTTATGATCTCACCTATTTTGGTTCAAAGGAGATATCAAAAAACTATCTACACATTCATGGAGTTGATCCTACCTCAGCTGGTTTGAATCACAGGTTCCAGGATTATCTTCATATCTTTGGATTTGTTATCACCATGTTCGGTCTGAAGAGCAAGTTCAGAAAGCCTCCATATTAGCTTGCATCCACTGAAGGAGAATACAAGCACATGTTTTTGGAGCATGCTCCACTTCTTCTCAAGAGGAAGATACCTACAGAAATATGATCAAGCATCATACCTACTTGAGTTTGGAGCAATTAATATTTTGGTGTGTTTCAGTCCAATTTGAGGGGGGGTTTCCCATGAGGTTTTCCCCATTTCCTTGGTTCATGGTTTGTTCTTTATTTGTTATCATTTATTTGATTGTATGGGTGACCTTTGGTCTTAGTAACCAGGGCCCAGGATGCAAAAGTATGGATTAAGGGGGGGTGTTAGGATATTTCAATACTCCATCCTTGTCCTACCTAGCATTATTTATTTTTCCTAGTTGTTGATGGTGTCATTTGCCCCCTAGTGATGTGCAGATGTCATCCATGATCCATCTACCACCTTCTGAGCCCTGCATGCATCATTTTAGGACCACTTTAGTCAATTCCCTATTTTATGGGAACCTACTGAGTGTTCCAGTGCAGTCCACCTGAGTTATTTGAATCTTGTGGGGGGTTAGAGCTCCGGATGCCACTAATTGTGGCCTCATGCACCCTTTTATGACTGGAATGCATGACACACTCACTATTGCACCCTCCTTAGTCAGTTAACTGATTGTGACTTCAGTTAGATGAGTTTAGGTTCAATTCATTTGACTTTGAGTCTTCCGGAGCACTCTAGTGGTGATAATCCCTATGCTAGACCAACTGAGGTTCGAATTATCCTGCATGATTCGAATTCTCTCCATTGTATTATAATTTTTCATTATACTGGTAATTTAGTAGTGTGACACTATTCTTCTCCTATCTGATTTCTGCTGTATATTATTCTTCTGTTCTTTTTTACTGCAGTTTTCACTCTTATTCTAATTTTATGCTCATTTTTTCTTTGTAAGGTATCCTCAGCTCTTTAGATTTGTTGTGACATAGAATTTCACATAGATATCCTTTTAAGATGGATATATGCTAGTATCTAACTCATTGTTATCTTATTAACTTAACCATACACAATCCAATATATTTTCTACTATAATCATCCAAGTGCAAATTATTCCAATTTGGAATCATGTTGTAAACGATAACACATAAATCCTACAAATAGGAAAAAGTTGCATTAATTAATTAATTATGAAGTAAAATAGTTATTTACCCAAAACTAATATCTAACTCATTGTTCTATTATTAACTTAACAAGATATAATATATTCCAATTTGGAATTGTGTTGTAAATGATAACACATAAATCCTTGGGAATCACTCTCCTCCATTTGGCTTCTTGGGAATCGCTCTCCTGTCCCAAAAAACTTGGTGGCTGGGGGATTAAGAACCTGTGTCTCTTCAATCGGGCGCTTTGTGCAAAGAGTCTTTGGAGGGCACTTTTCGATGGCGGATTGTGGGGAAAGGTGATTAAGATGAAATATTGCAAGAGGCTGCCGGTCTCTTATCTTTTTCGGGACCGTTCTACTGGGGCATCTGCAGCCTCTACTATATGGCGTAGTTTGGTCAAATCTCTTCCATTGATCCAGGATTCTATTGCCTGGGATATTAGGTGTGGTACACAGGTATATATAGGTCTAGACCACATTTGCGGCTGTGAAGAGAACTCCGTGTTGTCTCCTGTACTTTTGCGATTTCTTCATGATAGAAATTTATATGTGCTAAAACATATATGCACATCTGTGGGGAATTTTGGCTCTTCTTGGCCGAGTTCGACACATCTACAATTACGTGGCCTGTTGGAAGTGGAGTGGGATGGATACATTTGTTCTTTATCTAGTGTAGGTATCTTTCTGACCGAGCGGGTGGATCGTCTTGTGTGGACGTGTAATACGACAGATGGGGTGGTTACGGTGGCCTTGGCATATGATAAAATTTCTACTCTACCATCAGGGGATCAGGTCCCCTGGTGGATACCATGGATTTGGAAGCTGGTTTGTCCATTAAAGGTTAAGTTATTTCTGTGGCTAGGGCTCCAAGACAAGATTCTTACTTGGCCTAATTTACTGAAGTGTGGGTTCTTGGGTCCTAACTGCTGTGCTCTATGTCAATTGGATGCCAAGACTACTGCCCATATCTTTGGGCCTTGTCTATTTATGTCTACTACCATTGGCTTGGTTCCGGCTCATTTTAATATTCAGGCCTATGGGTTGGGACTCACCTTGTTGGATACTTTGCTGTGTTGGCGTCGGTGCCATGGGATGATGTCCGTTATTTTCTGTCTGTGTATTTGGTTCGTGTGGAAAGAACGGAATGGAGCCATATTCAATAATTGACAACCTTCAGCTCGACGGGCTGCAGCCTTGGCGATAACACTCTACATTGCTCTGCGGGGGTAGCCTGCTCCTCGACGGGCTCGATGTTTGGTTTGGGATTCGGGAATCTACCCTTTTCCCCATGGGTATTTTGATTCAGGAATCCAATACATTTTCTATTATAATCGGCACCAACTATTCTAATTTGGAATCCTGTTGTAAATGATAACACATAAATCCTACAAATAGACAAATCTTTCATCAAGTTTAGAACTCTAAAATAATTATTCTTGATATGCATGTCATAGTTTTATAAGGTTTTACTTCACACACACACACACACACACACACATGGTTCCTTAATCCATGTGTAGAGTGATTTTGTTATATATGTCTTCCTTGTAGATCAAATCAAGGCAATACTAACTAATACACAGAGATTAATTGTATCATAACTATTTATTTAATATTTAAGCAGCATTTATCAATTGATAAAGAGCTTCGGGATGTGTTAATGGAATTTGAAATTGAAATTTCATATATATTTATATACATGTGCTTTACAATGTAGCCAATTTGAACTTGGAGTCGATGTGTGCTTGGTTTTATTATTATTTTTAGATATCTATTGTTTTGGAGCCAACATGTGCTACTTCACCGTTATAGATGTGTCACATCTCACCACTTGGAAAGCCTATAGAAAGTGCCTCTTGGAACAATAAAAAGGGGGCAAGACCAAGGGGTAAAGGGGGTCTAGTCTTGCTAGTTGTTTTGGGTTTGTTGCTTGTTGGTGCTAGTTTTAGGTTGTTTGTATGCCTGTAGGGAAGGAAGATAAGGAGGTAATGATTGATGAACAAAGATTGATAGAGAAAAGAGTTAAGGGCTCACCTGGTGCAGCATAGTGTTAATTGTTGAGGGATTTGGGGCCTCAACTTCTACTGGGGGTTGGTTGGGTGGACAGTTGTCCCCCAACCGTTGTTGCAGATATAGGAGTTGGTGATTGAAGGAGGAAAATGTTTGCATGCAAATCTGGATAAGATGATTATGATAGTTTTAAACCTTAACAGTGCAGTAAAAACTCATACAGATTCTTAACCATTAATATAAAATACACAATGGAACACGCATAACACAGAGATTTTCACCTGGAAACCCTTAACCGAGAAAAAACCAGCAAAACTTAGAGCTGCACAACTCTTTTCATTATATGTTTTCTTAACCATTTACAATACAATATATGGTATTCGTAACATCTAAAACCCTAATTCGTTTACCCAAAATTAGGTTACAACCCTAATCCCTTTATCGGGATTAGATAGAATACAATGGGATCGTGGTGTACGCGCACCCACCATGTGAAGAGATATAACACACCCAACAGATTATTGATTAGGTAAGCATAGATTATTCTCCTTGGATTATAGTTTCAATTTATGCTAGTTATTTGATGTTACTTGATTAATGAATATACACTTGGTAGACTAGTTCTTTTATGAAATTTCTCAAAGAAATCTACATTCAATTAGGTATTAAAACCTGCCAACTAATTAAGTTAGGAGTATTTATGAGGTTATGCAATATTATGCTCCTTAGGAAAACATGGTTATTAGTACATGGCCCCATACCACATATGATGATATAATATTGTCTAATGGTATGCGGTGATTGCATATGGTCTTATTGCATAATGATTTCATGGTATGATTTGTTGGTGGGTGATACTTAGTTATGGTGCTTATTTATTTCACAATGATGACAAGTGAAACTTAGTTTGATACTTACTATTTCATGTTGATACTCAGTATGCTACTTCATTGGTCATCATGGTCTTTGGTGATGGATGACATTTAGCTTATGATATACTAGTGTTCATGTTGATATTTAGTATGGTGTTTTATTGCATAATAGGTTGTTAATTCCTGAGGGTTTTTTATGACATATTATTTCAGTAATATGTTCAACGTTCAAGATGGTGATTTCATTCTTTATTATTCATAATGGATTTCATGATATCTTGTTATCTTGAGGAAATGACTACTAATAACTATTCACTTGTGGTGAATGGAAGTTGTTTCAAGTGATCCACTCGAAGAGCCTACGAAGGATAACCATTCTAGGATTTTCTAGGGGGCATAACCATGAATGGGAATGGCTACTACAAAAACCTTATGGGTTTGGGGACATACTTAACAATTAACTCTATGCCAACAGTTCTTAACTCTTATACCAGAAATCCATGACTGGAGGTATCCTCGCCGTGGGGGAGGCATATGGAGAAGGAATTATGATGCCTGGGGTTGCTACCTTAAGGGTCCATACATAGAGTATATGCCATCCTTTTGAGATTCCTGGGTAATAATGATACCAATGTTGGGATCAATGCACCGGTAAATAGATGCCAATTAATTTTGATGAGGCCTAGATTCTGGTTAATTCCAACAAAACCACACATTTACCAAAAGTTGGGAGTGTGTCTATGCCACTGTAACTTCCAATGCCTATTGTATGATATGTGGATAGGTTATAGTAGAGGGCCCATGCCATAGTGAGCAATATCATCTAGAATATTGGCAAGGAGGATTATGGAGGTGGAGGATGGTATGATTCTCAGGGAGAGGGTGAATAAGGAAGGAGTAAGTTTCACGAATGTGTACTTTTATTTTTTTCTTTATTTGACTTGATCGATGCTTGAGTGTGTATTGAGATTGATGCATAAATTGTATGATTGAGTGCATATTATACACCTAGGAAATTAATCAAGAACATGTTGTAACTTAGGGTGCCATGATTGTATTATTGTAGGTGAGAGATTTTTGTGTGATGTCCACATGTATAAATATCTAATATTCACAATAGTACTAAATATCTATATCACTTATTATCTACATGACTGATTGAGTACACCAATGTAATTGTTGCTATGGGATTATAACTCTGGGATGAAGTTTCCTAAAGGTGGGGAGTATGTAACCCCCAACATAGGCATTGGTGCACGTATAAAATCATATGGTAATAGTGAAAACCTCAATTAATATATAGAAATAAAGAAAGTAAAATCATGTGCATTGTAACTTAATTTAGGTCCATGGGTGACAAATGTGTCATCCATGCAAAAAGTAAGAAATTGAGTAAAATATGAAAATTAAGTAATAAAAAGGGGTAAAGACCAAGAAGTAATGGAGGCTTTAGACTTGATGGTTGTTTTGAGGGTTTATTTCTTATTGGTGTTGGTTTTTTATTATTTTTGCACCTGTAGGGAAGGGGGATAAAAAGGCAGTAGTTGTTGAATAGAGATTGATAGAGAAAATAGTTAAGGTCTCATGTAGTTTGGCATAGAGTTTATTGTTGAAGGATCAATGGCATCAAATTTTTCTAGGGGTTCATTGGGTGGAGATTTGTCTCCCCGATTGTTGTTGTAGATAAAGGAGTTGGTGACTAAAGGTTTGCATGTAAATTTGGCTAAGTTGGTCATCAATTAGGTAAGTTGAGATTATTCTATTGGGGGTTTGTTGATTATTGTTGTTGTTTTCTATTGTTTGTGTACCTATAGGGAAGGAGGATAAGAAGGTAGTGATTGTTGAATAGAGATTGATAGAAAAAATAATTAAGGTCTCACATAGTTTGGCATAATATTAATTGTCAAGGGCTCAGAGGCCTCAAGTTCTATTGGGGATGCGTTTCCTAAAGAGTTGTTCCCCCAATTGTTGTTGCAAATAGAGGTGCTGGTGACTAAAGGATTACAAGGTTAATTTGCATGCAAATTTGGCTAAGCTAGTCATCAATCATGTTAGTAAATATTATTCTCCATGGATTATAGTTTCAATTTTTTCTAGTTATTTGTTGTTATTATACACTTGGTAGGCTAGTTCTTTTCTAAAATTTCTCAAAAAAATGCATTCAATTAGGTCTTAAAATCCGCCAAATAAAAGGGGTTGTTACATTATGTAAAACCCAACAATAAACAATAGTGTAAGTATAATAACATATGCTAATAGTAAAAATGTCAAGTAATCTATAAAAAATTTAAAAAAGGAAAATGTGCATTGTAACTTAATTTAGGTGCATGGGTGACAAATGTGGCATCCATGCAAAAAGTAAGAATTGATACACACACACACACACACACACACACACTTTTCGTGTGATCCTTTATTAAAATCAGGTTGTAGTATGGTTGAATTTTTATTAGAATAATTTATAAATAGTTCTAACCTTATTCTTATAATATATTCACCACCCATTTTGTAAGTACAATGTTGAATTTACATAACATATTAAAACCCTATTTTGTGAGTGAGATACATAACATAAACCCTAATAAGTTACTCCTTGTTGTGAGTGCATAACAAAAGTATTATAGAGGAAAGCCATGTATAATTTTGGAAAGTGAGAATTTAAAAGAAGATGTTACTATATGGTGGAATTTGCTTAACTATGTCAAGATGAAGACACTTTCAAATGAAGCATATGAACAAGTACTTTCAGATAAGTGGTCTCATATGTGGAAGAATGATAAAGATAGAACTAAGGGTTTATTTTCACAAGACAACTTCTTGTTACATGTTTATGGATGTATTCAACAAGAGAAGACCATTGCTTCTACAAACTGTAGTAGAAAGCATAATTTCATAAATGCCAATTTGGCTAAATTTAGTTTTTAAGTCCCCACAAAGCATATTCAAAGCACACATGTTAGGTGAAAATGTTCAATTTTTTAAAGATTTGAATATTACCATGGATAAATATGTGTTGCAGTCATATTTTTATGCTATGATATGAATGATGTGGATATTGTTTGGGATACCATTGGATGGACTCTGTTGTTACAATTAATATTAATGTGAAAAAGAAGTCCTTGAATCTTTGACATAAGAAAATAAAATTACATTGAAATATATTTTTCTTACTAAACAAGAAGGGCCCAAGGGTGTAAATAAAGAAGTCCTTGCAAGTAAAATAATTGAAGTCCCTATTGATACATCATATGAAGGGCTTGAGGTTGAAATAAAAGAAAAAAGGATACCTAAGAACATGAAGAAAATCCCCAAGAAGGATATAAAAATGAAGAAGAACCTGGGGAGCTACATGACCAAAAGAGACAACATGTTCAAAAGTCAAAGAAAGAAGAACCAATAGCTAAGATTGCAGTATAACAACACCCACACCACCATGAGAAACAACAACCATCGAGGCAAGGTTGGGAGCATCAACAAACATAGAACCAATAAAACAACTAGCGTGGAGGCACATGGATAATTAAAATAAATGAATGGATATATCATACTAGCACACCATCAATATGAAACGAGAGGAGCAACTAGAATCACCATCGAGGTGGTAAGAAATCAGTTGGACCCCATGTACACATTTCACTAGGATGGATGGATGCTCATGTTTGGTACCAACTGACTACATTTCTTAGTAGACCATATTATATAGCTTTCTCCCATATTTTAGGGACAAAATATGCAAAGCGAGATAGAATGTAATGTATCTAGGGTGGATAATATGGGATACCTAGGGAGGTTCCCAAGGGTATAATATATGTAATATGGCTATAATTATAGAAAGATCCACATGGTATTTATGGGCAATAAATAGGCCCACTAGGTAGTTAAATGAATTAATATAATAATAAGGTGTAGTTGACATAGACCCCTTAGGAATACTCACGAGAAAGTATAAACATACATGAGTATCATTGTATTGAGATATGTTGGGAATATTGTTTTGTCACAAGCATGGCTTGCAAAATGATTCCATCCTTAAGGAGCAATTGATGGTATTACCCTTCATTAAGGTTCTTCTCTACATTCTTGTGTTCATTCTCTTGTGGATGTATTTTGTTTATTTATAAATTTTAATGGTTCTATATCATTTATGATTCAATTTCTAGGTTAAGGATCACACCATCCCTTTTGTCAAAGGCTTAACCCCAAATTAAATATCATTCAAAGTAAAAATCTCTTGCTTTGTAATATGGATTTGGATGTTGCTAGCATTAGAAGATTCATAAATATTTCTAAGGTATGAATTTCAATCACTCATAGCTACCATTATATTTTCTTTAACTTTCTATGTTAGAATTTGTCTCAAGAATTTTTTAGGTTCAAATGTTGAAAGGATTAAATTTCATCTTGTTTTTTGTTTACATTTAATTAGAGCTTTGTCATGATCAAATTTTATAGATTTAGGGGATTTGTAAGAGGCTTTATTAATAACTTTCCTAAAAATCTTGCAATCTTTGTCACACCAAGAGTAGGTTATCCAATTTTCATTTTTACAAAAGATTCCTAATAGATACTTGTGCATATAAGTTGAGAGCTTTGTTGTAAATATACGATAAAGGTCCTTAATATTGTTGTTACTTATTGAGATATTTAATTCATTGTCTAAATCGATTAGAAAAATATTTTTTGTTGTTGTTAAAGATGAAGAACTTTTCACTATTAGATTTATCTTATATTATATTTTTATGTAGGGCAATGACTAGAGTTAGAATTAAAAGTTTAAGATTTGTTTCAAGCTCATCATCATTTAGGATATTGAAATTATTATTTTTTTACATAAGGAGATAAATGATATAACATAGCCTACCACAATATTGCTAAGCCTATGAATACTAGTCATTCGGTTAAATTTTGGCCATTACTTTAAACTATTGCACATTATTAAGACTTAACAACTACACAATTTGATCAATTCAATACTAAATTTTTCCTCATTTTGAGGATGGTACTCAAAGTAAACCAAATTCTTCAAAGCTCAAGGCATAGACAACAAATATACACATGAAGAGCTCAACATGTCACTTGTGGGGATTGATTCTATGTGGGGAGGATAACAATCATTCTCTCAACCACTCAAGTTAGACCCATTTGATTAAATCTCTATAAAATTCTACAGAAAATCAAGTGATTTCTTAACTTTTTAAAGGTTCGATAGACCAAAGTTAGTCTTAATGGACATTAATAACCACCACCACCACCACCACCATCATCAATATATATTAACATTACTAAATTACACCTCTTTCAGTTCATCTAAAATTTACATATCCGAATTTTATTTTATTTTTATGTTTTTTATTTTGGTGTCTCATTATTATTATATAATATATAAAACACTTTGATGTCAGAATCATACATGGCTCATGGTGTACCAACAAAGTGGTTGAATAATTGAATCCTTATTCAATTTCTATTATTATTGTCAATTTTATTATAAGTTAAGATAATCAAAATTACATTCAAATTTTATTATTATTATTGTCAATTTTATTATAAGTCAAGATAAACAAAACTATCATCACTTCAATCTTTGTATTTTAGTAATAAAATAAAACATCCATTCTATTTTCCTGGTAGTCCTTTGTTTCATCTCTTTGGAACCACGATTCCATGCCTATGTTAAGGACTTGGTTTCACATTCAAATGATAATTTACAACCATTTTTGTCTCTTTGGAACCACGATTCCATGCCTATGTTGAGGAATTGGTTTCACATTCACATGACAAGTTACCAAAGTTACAACCACTTTTGTTTGAAGAGACATAATATTCAGCCAAGTTCAATGTTTCCTTAACACCTAATCCATCCATCACAAACATTTTATTTTGACACCACCGAAATTAGATGCTGTCATATTTTATTGTAGGAGAATTACAATTTACACCCAAAACAACTTTAATATTAATAAAATATTTTGACAAGTGAAAACAACTTTAATATTAATAAAATATTTTGACAAGTGAAAACAACATTAATAATAATATAAAATAAAATAAAATTAAGAAACAAGAAACGAGGAAAATTAAGGAGTCACAAAAAGTTATTATAGGAGAATTACAATTTACACCCCAAAACAACTTTAATATAATAAAATATTTTGACAAGTGAAAACAACATTAATAATATAATAAAATAAAATAAAATTAAGAAACGAGAAACGAGGAAAATTAAGGAGTCACAAAAAGTTTTTGGGACCGTGACGATAAAAGCCGTTGTTGAACGCATTAAAAAGTGCGAAATAATTCATGGTCGGTCCGATTATCATCGAAAGGCAGAGCCAAAGCCAAAGGTGGGCTCGGCTGCCACACTTCACATTATTTTATCAAAAAGCCATTCATACCAAACACATAATGCTGCGAATTTCAAACTTTAAATGTTCGGATTCAATATGCCACGTAGATTCTTCCAGCTGGCCGCTCACCCATGTGACCTAACGGTTGCATTTGATCTCTACAAAGGACTTAAAAGAAAAGATCCGAGAGCAAACTTTCACGTTGTAACGACACATGTAAAGAAAATAGGAGAACACTCGGAGGTATCATATTCATGACCATGATCATTACAAAGATTAAAGTTTTTGTTTTTTTTTTGTATTAGGGGAATCGGCCATTGGAGTTGGGCCAGTATTTGCTTGACACGGGGTCTAGGGATCCAATCTCGCTACCCCTAGGTGCATCACATGGCCCGAACCATGACGCACGACAAGATTGGGGGATTTGAACACGTGACCTTCCATTTACAACTAATTACAACTTCTCATCTTTACCACTTAAACTTCTCAACCAACATCACAAAAACTAAAATTAGAATGCTAATCACACAATAATTAAATCATAAAATTTTATGAAATAATCATATCACAAATTAAATTAATACAAGTTATAAAGTTTTCATAAAAGTTTACAAAATAATCTTCCCACAAATAAATTAAATTAATACAAAATGTAAAGTGACAAACTTTAAGGAGAAAGAAAATTCAGTATGAAAATCCTCTAAAAATGATGATAGTGATTCTATATGCTACAATAGAATTGATTAATAATCATTCAGTGATTAACCTCTCAATTGTATAGAATTCCTACAAAGAATAGAGAGCTCCATATGTCTTAATCATGAGAGAAATGATAAGGGGTGACATCACATACATACTTTTTTGTTTTTTAATGAGAATTCCTTGATATTTTATCATGAACTTTAATTTTAAATAAAAAAATTGGGTCTTATGTGGTGAATATATCTATGATTTTTTCATTGTGATATAACATTTTAAAACTAAATTGACCATATTAAAATGTTTCACAAAAAATTGGGTCTTACGTGGTGAAGGTATCTATGATTTTTTCATTGTGATAAAATATTTTAAAACTAAATTGACCATATTAAAATGTTTCACAAAGAAAGTGATTTTGAACTTCATTGTTGCTGGTTCTTTAATGATGAACCAAGGCTGCAGCCAACATTATAAAACTTTGATGGTTCACAAAAGAATGAATGAGGTGCATTCAATTTAATAGAGAATATAAATATGGAATTAGATTCCTTATTAATGTATAACTTTTTTTTCTTGCAAGAATAACCTTTGTATTTAGTTTTAATATAAAATAATATAACAATAAACTTTTTTAATTACTCTAAAAATATACTAAAACAAAAATGATATTTTATAATTATAATTAATATTTTAATTTAGTTTAATGAAACAACAAATTTGAAATGACAATATGTATTATATTTAAAACAAAAGTTATAAATTCTTTTTGATTATATTAAAACTACTTTTGTAATTTTTAATGTTAAACACTAGGGATATATTAATATTAAAATACCATACCACATGTAAAAACATGTTGGTAACTATATTGACAATAATTTATATAACTTATTATTGCGATTTTTATAATCAACTATCTTAAATTTATCATTAAATCCAAAGTATATTTAAATTCAAAAATAAATCTTTTATCATTTGTTTTGCGTCAATTGCATCCCAAGAAATAAATATAACCATAGTACATCAATCAACGAAAATGTCGGTGATAATTTTAATTTAATTTCAACAATCATGACATCATCATGATTTTAATGTTAGGAAATCATTTTTACATATTAAATATTCATATAGCTTTTCATAGCCGAGTTAAAGTTACATCTCGTAAATCTTAATAAAAAAAACATAGTTATTAATCATTGTGGGGGAGCTTTTTAAGATGTATCAATTTGCATGCAATAGTTTCTTTTTATTTTGATGAAATAAAATTTGTAAGTTATGGATTCAATAAGTCTTTATTTTATATTTAAAAACAAGGAAAAACAAACCCTCACATTATAGGATTATTATGATTAGTTTTATTTTATAAAGTTACATGGAATCATTTAAAAAAATAATAATAATCTGGTTAGAGAATCTAGAAAAAATGGTTCAAGATCAATTTGGTTTGGTTATAGAATGTAATGTCCCCAGTTTGACCTCATGGCATTAACATTATAAGTGATGTAATATTGTTATGAAATCATGGTGGGGAGCTCAAGGCCAAGGCCCCGCCATCGATTTAGTGATGCATATGATTTGCGTGCTAGCAATGCACATTGGAAATTCAAATATCATGTAATATGCATTTTAATAAAAATACCCACAACTAGCTATGCAATGCAACAAAGAGATGGGGGCATGATTTCACAAGGAATTGGGAGGGAAAACATTCAAAGCCTTGAGCCAATCAGGTCAAGCCAAGTGTCAATGAGAGAACCCATCAAACTCTCAACTACCCATGTTGACTTTTGTACCCAATCATTGATTTCTCCCAAGAGTTGGTTGAGGTAGTTAATGCCTTGGGGAATGGGAGGTATGGCTGTCCAAATTCGGGTATGGGAAAACCACCCTGCATGGGAATTCACGTTTTGCTTCTTGGGCAAGAAAAGAGCCATGAATTTCTCCCCCAAGCCGTTATGCAACCATCATTCTTTCTTCCTCACGAGTTTAGAGCTACCTGGGCGTTTTCCAGGCATGTTTGCTGCGATTTTCTTCATTCTCCCAATAGAGAAGGGCGTTTTTGTGTTGTATACCAGTGGGGAAGAAGGGGAAATCAAACAGGGGTTCAATAGAGACCGTTTTGGGCTGTTGAAGGCTGAGATATTTGGGGAAGAAATCGTTTTTCCTCCCCGTGGTTGTTTGCCCCATCCCACAATCCGTTCTTGGTTGGGAACGTTTTTGGGAAAACCCATGGCCATCTTATTTGTAAATCCCACTGTTTAAAATGTGTATCCCTGCCTCCTGTTTGTACTTACTATGTGAGAGAAGAGTATGTTGGGTATGGGTATGGGTATCCATGGCTTGGGCTTGAGCTTGAGTGCAATCATCTAGGGTTCAATTGTAGTCTGATAAACCCAACTACAGACTGGCTTGGCTCAGATGGAATGATTAATTGGTTGTGAGAGAGTGAATGTCCCCTTTTCCTTGAAGGAATCATGCCCAGCTCGGGGGGTGGCAGTTGTGTTGAGAGATTGATGAACACAACTGGCCTATGGTTGGGTGGAACGTTGCAGCAACATAGCTAGTTGTTTGGGACAATTGCAAAATGGAGATAAGTGTTTTTCTATCTATGTATTTACCTCTGTCATGTATTAATTTGATGACTGATGGTATGTTGTATGTATGAGTAATGTGTGTGAATAAGTTAAATTCCGTTGTGCATACTTGATTAGTTTTACATCTGCACACAAATGCTTTACTCTTCTCATTCTAATGAATGGGCTGATAGAATGAGAAAGCCCCACATATGGTTATCATCTTCCCTCTTTTAATGGGTCAGCAGGTGGGTACATTACATTTTGGTACCAGAGCCACTGGTTGCAGCATTGGGCCTCTATGGGCCAAATCCAATTACAGTTACAAGGGAAGATCCCTTCCTAATCACCACAAGTACTAGCATCGAGACTAGCTGGCTCAGTTGGATAGTTGCAGAGGTAAGGTTACCTTCTGCTGGGCAACAGTCATCACAGGAAGAAGAAAAGAAGGAACTCGGAAATTGTTTCAAGTGTTTTTGAAAAATTTTGTTTAAGTCTGTTTTGGGAAGAGTTCAGGAAATCGTTCTGAAATTTGCGGAAGGAATTCTCTTCCGAAATTGCGGAAGGAATTCTCTTCCGAAACTGTGGAAGGATTCTGTGAGTTGTTCCGTAACGCGAAAGAATTCGGTGAACTGCTTCGAAACAGCGGAAAAATTTTCTAAGTGTTCGGCGTCGAAAGGAATTCTCTTCCGAAATTGCGGAAGGAATTCGCTTCCAAAACTGCGGAAGACTTCAGCGAGTCGTCCCGCAACTGCGAAAGACTTCGGTGAGTCGTCCCGCAACTGTGGAAGCATTCCGCAGCGCGGAAGAGTTCGGGAAGTCGTCCCGAAACTGCGGAAGGATTCCGCGAATCATTTCGCAACGCGAAAGAGTTTGGGAAGTCGTCTTGAAACTGCGGAAGAGTTCGGGAAGACGCCCCGCAATTGCGGAAACATTCGGCGAATTGCTCCGCAACTGTAGAAGCATTTGACGAATTGCTCCGAAATTGCGTAAACACTCCACGAAATGCCCCGTAATTGCGGAAGGCTTTAGCAAATCACCCCGAAGCTGCGGAGAGATTTCTAAAAAAAAAAAAAAGAGGGCGCTGCCCTCGACCCGCCCTGCAGTGGCGGAAGCCACAAGGAGGCAAGCCCCCTTGACCCCCATCATTCCCCGGAAGACAGTCGTTGAAAGTGTGAAATGCATTCTTGGGATGAAGAGCAAGAATTTCATAGAAGGTTGCGGAATCCTCAGTAAGAGTAATAGGTTGTAATACCCCTTATGGAGGATGAAAGGGGAAATTCCTCACCTTAAACTATCTTTGTTTATAGCAGAAGAATGACATAATGAATGTTATATACGTAAGTATATACTGAATTGCTAATTTGTGAGAAGATCATAGCTAATGATTCCTTGTGTGCTTGGTAGGAAAACCAAGAAAATGATCAGCTATGATGTGGAGAAGGGACCCCATGTCATGCTTGGAAAGGGATAATTTCTTAACTCCGCTATTGCTATTGTTTTTGTATTTTACAAGTTATGGCATAGGAATGCTGAAAATGCAAAAGGGATAGATAGATGGCATATTGCACAAGTGCATGAGAAAATGTTTTTTTTGCATGTATATGATATTGCATATTGGTAAAAAGTGAGGATTTACATGTGCAATGAACCACTTAAGATCAAATGATGGTGGTTTCTAATAATTAAGTTGTGTACGTATTGGTTGTAGGACCAGAGACAACCGAAGCATGGCTAAAGGATGTGGATGATGATTGTTGCATACAACCTCATGAAGAAAGGATGGTGCAACAAATCCATGATCATGATGTTGGCAAAAGGACTGAGTAGCCTTGGTAAGAGGCCGACTGATCAGGTAACATCAAGCGATATTAATAACAACCATGCAGGTAATGGTTATTTATGCTTAGTTGCATGAATGTGGAAGGAGGATTTAGTAAGATCCCTTCAACTATAGTTAAACTATGATGATTTGGTTTGCATGTGGTATTGAGTGCCTAAATACGAATGTTAACCTACCAAGTATGGTGAGGTGCGGGTAGGTGAAGGCAGGGAGCCTTACACCCTATAGTTTCTAGAAACCTCAATGCATTCATATGAATTCATATCATGCCATTGGTGAATATTGGTTGTGAGTTTAACAACCAAAGCAACTGAGGACTTATGGACCTATCATGGTTAGGCCATAGTATGTTTGAATGCATAGTATTCAGGAAATCATGCAAGATGGCATTGAAGTCATGTGCATTGAAATATTCGGTAGATGTTGTAAATATGCATGCATGTGTAGGTGCACATGTTGAAATGCATTGTGTGAATGCATGGGTATATATGTTTCAATGCAGTTAGATAATAGATGAAATGGTGGACAATTGCTAATCTTGAGACCATTCCATAAGCTGCTATGAATGTAGGAGAAGGACTGCATGAAGAAGGTAGACATGTGATGGGCTACCAGAGCACTCTGTTGGAAGGACATAGCTGCATGGAATCTGAAGTAATGAGTATTTACAATTATTTAAATTGCATGGATAGTGTGACTATGTCTTGCAATTTTATTGTGATAATGATGCATATATAGAAATGTACATATATTTCATTGCATTTCAAATGTTAAACAGCTGAAGGTGTTTGGATTATTGAGTATTATAATTCTGAGATCACTTCAGTGACTGTTATGGCAATGAATGATTATGTGCATAGATACTCACAATGTGTTTGGCTGATTGAAGTTTCAGTTTTCAGGTAGAAAAGTCTTGCGTATGGCAATGAGGATAAGTCCATAGTAAAGACTGAGATATGCCATGTGTAGAAGCCAAAGGTTATGAGAAGGTTCTCATGGTTGTAAATTTATGCATGAAACAAATCTGAAAATTGTCTGGTTTAAGTTTATGAGAGTAGTTTCATAGTTGCAAATCTAATTTCTGTAGGAAAACAGATTTACAAATTTCAGATTTGAGAATTTGCTTATAATTGCTAATGACTATTTGGCTTATATAGAATTGTGTCAGGAGGACATGTTATAGGTGGATGTTCATGTATGGGAGCAAGGGTGAAACCATAATGGGTAGAGTGATACCACTTACAAGAGCCAAACGATATGAGGAGAGACTCATTGCTAAGCAAATCAATTTCTGTAGGAGACAGAATTGTAAATTCATATTGAATTTAAATTATTAATGCCATTGATTGGTTATGGAACAATCATATTTGAAGCTTATTGCTAAATGTTGCTGACTGTTTGGCTATTTGATAAAGTGTGCCAGGATGACACATTGCAGGAAGACCATGTGTGATGGCCTGCAGAAGCCAAACTAGATGGGAAGGAACCCATGCTTTGGAAATGGGTTTCGGGTAAAACGCCATTGTAAATGTTGATAATGTCTCAGCCAAACTGCATGTTGGTAAAGCATGTGAGTGAGACAGTAAATTATGCCAAGAAGGCATGTGTGGGTTATGGCATGAGAAAATATTGGGGTGGCAAACCGAAGGATTGTTGACTCAGAGAAGGGAGCCCCCATTCTTCGCAAATGAAGAAAATATACATTTGTGAAACGAATGAGTATTCGGTAACCCTAACTAAGGATATACATGTTTGGTTATTAGATTTAATATGCAGAGCATGTTTTATTATTTCATTATTGTTCCAGATTGCTTGAGTGTGACTAAGGCCTACATGGCTCACATCGGAAAGGGATGCATACCTTTTGGGTGATGGGTTATGTTAGGGTTTTCAATATTGACTACACCCTAAGGGAATGGACGCATTCCTGGTATTTCAATACTTGATAGTGAATGATATGAAACATGATTACGATTTTTGAGCAACAATATTGATGAGTCTGCTTATCCTTCTTGTGCTATCAGCTTACACATATGCAATTTGGTGTTGCACGTAAGAGGAAAAGTGAAGAAAGGGTGCTCCAGAGGACTGTATGGGCAGTGGTAACCTTTCTACGCTCACACTAAAGGACACTAGAAGAGATGGATAGGCCCGAGGAGTTGTGTTGCAGAAAAGGGTTATCATCCTTGTGTAGTGTGAGTGGGTATTGTGGGGCCATGCTAGCCTGTAGTCAAGTGAGTCACCTATGGAGTTCCTGGAGGGAACCACTGGTTGCATGAGAAAATGAGCCATGTAATCATATTATGTTGTTCATATTGCCTGATAAACCCAGTCGGTGTACTGGCTTGGCAATGGTTGTCGTATCCCTGATAAACCCAGTCGGTCTACTGGCTTGGCATTGGTTATTTGGGTGTTGTGGCGAAAGGTTGCCGGATGCTTGATAAACCCAGTCAGTGTACTGGCTTGGCATTGGTGATTTGCATGTTGTGGAGGTATCAGTGAAGGGTGTTATTTCCTGACAAACCCAGTCAGAGAACTGGCTTGGAAATGGTTATTGAAATGCTTGATAAACCCAGTCGGTGTACTGGCTTAGCATACTGATTTTTGAAATGCTTGATAAACCCAATCGGCATACTGGCTTAGCATACTGATTTTTGAAATGCTTGATAAACCCAGTCGGCGTACTGGCTTAGCATACTGGTTTTTGGGATGCCTGATAAACCCAGTCCGCGCACTGGCTTGGCATTGCCTATTCGGATGATGTTGTGGAGCAGCAGGTGTGCTGGCCAAGCATCCACCGCATAGGTGATCCAAGGCTTGTAAAGCAGAGAAGGAAACCTGTGGAGTAGCGAGGAAAATGCACAATACAGATAAGTATTCATTTTCATTTATTTCTTGTTTGGAATAATGAAGACTTCAGGTATAAGTCTCATAACAACCAAGCTAATACACTGTTGTTTCTTGTTGGAAACCTTGGCCATTACAGGAAGAAAGGACCTTGAAAGAGCTATAAATGCTTGGTAAAGCCAGAGAGTAACTGGTTGAGAGCTATAAATGCTTGGTAAAGCCAAAGAGTAACTGGTTGGGCGCTATAAAATTCTTGGTAAATTCAGGGAATAGTTGGTGGGAACATTAACCACTTGATGTTATGGAGCAGCCGGCGTGTTGGCCAAACATTCCCTTAAACAATTGATAAAACCAGTCAGCATACTGGCCTGGCATTGCCTATTCGAATGGTTGTGGAGTAGCCTGTGTGCTGGCCCAACATCCATTGTTGTATCCACGAGAAATCTAATGCTTGGAAAGCGAAGAAGGATCCTGTGGAGTAAAGTGAAGACATCCAATACAGATAAGTATTTGGTTATCTTGCAACTTCTTGCTTATGAATATACGTGTGTATATGATTTGATTATGATTTTCTCAAAATCTTGTCTAGAGATGGACCCTGTGAAAATACACTAAACATGTGAATTAATTCAATGTTTGAGTGTAGGTATTGCTGGAAGCAAGGATTATGAGAGCATATGGAGGATGCATGTGGACATATGACTGTCCTAAAGAGCTCAGTACGAGCAGTAATGAAAGATGGTGCTAGTGGAACTGTGTGGGTCCTAGCAGCTAAAGGTTCTATAAGCAACAACAGGGAAGGGTTCCCTGGTTGAAAAGCATTAGACAGACCTTAGACACTAAAACGTCATAGCCAAGAAATGGCACGCCAAGCATTCACATTAAAGTGAAAGAGGCTAAGGAGCATATAACCACAAGTGATTGTGTGGCTCCGGATTGGAACAAGACTAAGAGGGGGAAACTCTTACTCTTCTCTTTCCTTTTGACTGATGCATCTCAGAAACAAAAGACTGTTGAGTGCATGTCATAAATGAAAACAATTTGTGTTTAATTGCTTGAAATGAATTGTGAATGCTGAAATGGTCATTTTTCGGTGAAAGGATGAACGTGAATGAGCTCATGTTTATATTGGGAAACCATGAAATGTATGGAAGTCTCATGAGTAAAGCATGGACATTCCATGTCAATTGGGCAAATAATTGACTGATTTTAACGTTGTGTTATGCTTGTCCTAACAGGAATTGCCATGATGAGTCTCACAGGTGAGAAATTGAAAGCCATTGATTACAACTATTACTAGCCAAGTGTTGCTGGTGAGAAAAGAGAGAGCCATCTGTGCACTATGATCATGGCAGCAAACCAGAGACTATTTGTTTTGGGATGGAAATATTCCTCAGATAGTTGTCGGGACAACAAGAAAGATGGCATCCATGGAATTCCAGACATGTAGAACAGCTGGAAGGTAAATAAAAGAAAGGGATCGTTGTAGGGCAATGCCCACCTGCAGAGATAGCCGATCAAGCCAGCAGGAACGATTGTGGAAGCCAAAGGAATTGGTCCCGAAAGCTCAAAGTATAGGGATGAAACGCAGGACAGACCTGTCACATTTTGTGAATTTTGAATCATGTGTAACGTGGGTATATAGTCCGAAGTGTTGGAACACCGAGGACGGTGTTATTCCAAGGGGAGGGGAATGTAATGTCCCTAGTTTGACCCCATGGCATTAACATTATAAATGATGTAATATTGTTATGAAATCATGGTGGGGAGCTCAAGGCCAAGGCCCCGCCATCGATTTAGTGATGCATATGATTTGCGTGCTAGCAATGCACATTGGAAATTCAAATATCATGTAATATGCATTTTAATAAAAATACCCACAACTAGCTATGCAATGCAACAAAGAGATGGGGGCATGATTTCACAAGGAATTGGGAGGGAAAACATTCAAAGCCTTGAGCCAATCAGGTCAAGCCAAGTGTCAATGAGAGAACCCATCAAACCCTCAACTACCCATGTTGACTTTTGTACCCAATCATTGATTTCTCCCAAGAGTTGGTTGAGGTAGTTAATGTCTTGGGGAATGGGAGGTATGGCTGTCCAAATTCGGGTATGGGTAAACCACCCTGCATGGGAATTCGCGTTTTGATTCTTGGGCAAGAAAAGAGCCATGGATTTCTTCCCCAAGCCGTTATGCAACCATCATTCTTTCTCCCTCACGAGTTTAGAGCTACCTGGGCGTTTTCCAGGCATGTTTGCTGCGTTTTTTTTCATTCTCCCAGTAGAGAAGGGCGTTTTTGTGTTGTATACCAGTGGGGAAGAAGGGGAAATCGAACGGGGGTTCAATAGAGACCGTTTTGGGCTGTTGAAGGCTGAGATATTTGGGGAAGAAATCGTTTTTCCTCCCTGTGGTTGTTTGCCCCATCCCACAATCCATTTTTGGTTGGGAACGTTTTTGGGAAAACCCATGGCCATCTTACTTGTAAATCCCACTGTTTAAAATGTGTATCCCTGCCCCCTGTTTGTGCTTACTGTGTGAGAGAAGAGTATGTTGGGTATGGGTATGGGTATCCATGGCTTGGGCTTGAGCTTGAGTGCCATCATCTAGGGTTCAATTGTAGCCTGATAAGCCCAGCTACGGATTGGCTTGGCTCAGATGGAATGATTAATTGGTTGTGAGAGAGTGAATGTCCCCTTTTCCTTGAAGAAATCATGCCCAGCTCGGGGGTGGCAGTTGTGTTGAGAGATTGATGAACACAACTGGCCTATGGTTGGGTGGAACGTTGCAGCAACATAGCTAGTTGTTTGGGACAATTGCAAAATGGAGATAAGTGTTTTTCTATCTGTGTATTTACCTCTGTCATGTATTAATTTGATGACTGTTGGTATGTTGTATGTATGAGTAATGTGTGTGAATAAGTTAAATTCCGTTGTGCATACTTGATTAGTTTTACATCTGCACACAAATGCTTTACTCTTCTCATTCTAATGAATGGGATGATAGAATGAGAAAGCCCCACATATGGTTATCATCTTCCCTCTCTTAATGGGTCAGTATGTGGGTACATTACATAGAAGCTATGGAAGATTTAGAAAAAATGGTTCAAGATCAATTTGGTTTGGTTGTAGAAGCTATGGAACATTTAATTTTGGTTTGGTTGTAGAAGCTATGGAACATTTAATTATGCTTAGGATTTATCAAAGAGGAATGTCATAATAACAAAACCAATTTCTTATGTTGTTTTGTTGATTTAAGAAAATTTTTGACATGGTATCTAGACATAACCTTTGGAATATAAGAAGAGTTAAAGGTTTCATTTGATTTGAGAGCTATGACAATAATGTTTTATGACAATGTTATTGCTAAGTTTAAGAACATTAAAGGTTGGTAATAGGAAATTAATTGTAATATAGGAGTTAGGCAAGATCCCCCCCTATCCCCCACCCATTTTGGCATTTACATTGACAACTTAGATGCATGTTTGGAAGAAGTAGTTTGTACTAGCACTACTTTAGCTGAAATTGTCATCAATCTTCTTATTTGCACTACGATATTTTTCTTATGGCAAGGTGTCCCTTTGATCTCAATAAGAAACTAATAGTTCTTAAGGATTTTTGTTCTAGCACAAGCATGACAAAAAACACTAACAAAACAAAGATTATGATAATCAAACCCAAAAAGATAAGGTCTTATGCTAATTTTGTGTATGCCAATAACAACTTACAAGAAGTTACTTCATACAAATATCTTAGATTCAATCTTCATCTTAATCTTACCCAAAAATATAACATTGAGAAAAGGATTAATGGAGGGTGGAAAGCCTATTTTGATATATTGAAAATAGTTGTAAATCAACAAACTTTTGGTTTTGGTAAAAACATAAACTCATTTTCAGACCCTTGTCACTTGTGTTATCTTATATAGATGTAAATTTTGTGTCACCAACATCTCTAAAGAATTGTGGAGAAATATCAAGCAAATCCAAAAGCATTTAAAGCATTGATAATCTCAAAATTTAAAGCAATATGATGGTCTTTCCTCCTATAATAAGTAAATCCAAAAAAAAGTATTCCTCATTGTAGAAGTTGGTCTTTCCTGCATTGAAAGTATTGTTATGACTAGGAACCTAATGTACAAGCACATGGAAACTAACATGAAAAACAAGAAGCTTCCTAAGATTGTTGAAAACTCCAATAAATATTGCCTACAAATTAAAAGAGGTTAACATAAAGTCGCCAATTCTTGGCTAAAGTTGTAATACCCTTAGTGTGTTAATCTCCTCGACATATGTATTGTGGTGTTATTGTGGTTATTGGGGCACTAGGTGCTTGGACTATGGACTTTGGACATTATTATCATTATCAATATTTTATTATTATTTAATCAACAACTAGCTTAACACAGATAACTAACGAGAATGGGGGGTCATGGATTCCACATGTGAGGGGGTTTGGGACTAGGAGTTGTGTCTCTCCCCAACAACACTCTTTGTTTCCTATTTTTGATTATTTTAGCCTATGTTGGTACTATTGAGCCTAATTCATGATTTAGTGGGCCTTCCTTGATGAATGTGTTCTCCGTGGTGCTTGAATGGATCCCACTTGTTGAATGTGCCCCTTTGGTGATTTTGTAACTCCTTTTAGGAGGTTACACTTGGTTTTGTAACCCCCACTTGCACAAGTGTGCCCTCACTGACTATTTTTAGCCGAGACATTTGAAAACTGTAACTCCTCCTTCATATTGACACCATTTTCTATTCCGGGAAGGAACCTCCTTGCTTGTGTAACTTCCTCTCCACCTATTCGAGTTCCTCCTTCATGATTGAGTGGTCCACACTAATTCGAGTTGTTTTGGGTGGGATGGAGTGTTTTCTATTTGGAATTAGAGTTAGCCTTGGTGGGAATTTGAACTAGTCTTCTAGTAACTTCCAGTAACTAGTGTGGTTACTCTCTAGTTAACCTGGGTTAGCCTTTAACGAGTGGATTCGAAATTTTATAAAGGGATTTGAATTGAATCTCTCTGGTTCCTCTTGGATTTCTATTATTTCTCTATTGGATATTTCAAATGCCTGTGGATGGATTTGAATTTCTTGAAGAAGGATTAAAGGTCTTGTAATGAGGTATGAGTACCAATCTATGCTAGATTGTAGTCTGGATAGATTGAACACCAAAGTACCTCAAGGACCATGAATTGTTTATGCTTTGGTATTGCACGTGAAGCCTAATGGTGGATGGTGATATCCCAAGGGAATGTAGTGAAGGGAATCCCATTTCACTAGGCAGTAAAGATGAAGAGAAAGTAAGCGGCGAGGGAAGGTGTTGAGATTTCTCATGTTGTAGCCTGGGTTTTCTGTGAAGGGTACAACCATATGTCCATGTTTACCTATTTATGAGAATTTATGGGTTATGAAACTTGTACCATTGTTTCCAAAGTGATGTTTCTAGTAAGGTACATCTTTTGCTTCATTGAAAAATATTTCCCAATGGCTAAGATATAGCTCTTTCATTTGGCAGGGTTTTCCCCATAATGGTGAGAAGGGCGCAACTATATGTTTTGGTTTCCCTATTTATGATAATTTATGGGTTATGAGACCTATACCATTGTGTCTAGAGTGACGTTTCTAGTAACGAATACCTTTTGTTTAATTTAAAAATATTGATGTATGGTTGAGATATATTCATTTCTGTATGGCAGTGTTGACAATCTTGAAAAATAACACACTCTGTTATTGGTTGAGAATACCTCTGATTGTGGATCCATGACCTCATCTCGGGGGGGACTTGTTCAAGTATTTATTGAATTTATTGTGTCTATGGATGGGTGGAACATTATCCTGTTGAAGCTAGTTTCCCCTAAATCAAATGAGCATTTTATTATATGTTTATTTACGGAAATTTACATTTATATATGCGCGTATGGATTTGATTTGCTTATGAATGGTATGGTTGTAGTTGATGGTCATGAGATCTGATGTTATTTTTGTTTATATGGATGTATATCGAATCCCTCACATATGGATTTTTTTATGTTATTGTGGCTATAGGTGGCAGTCAGTAAAGATGATTTTTAATACTGTTTAATGATAATTTTGGCAGCATGTAGATTTCTTTAATTATATTGTTTATGGTAGCTTACATAACTGACTTTATTGATGACTTATATGGATGTATTAGATATTATATTTGATGTTAGATACATTTTGATATCTTTCTTAGATCTCATTACATTTATGTCCACATTTACCTTGCATAGTATGAGCATATGGAAAAGGATATGCATTGCCGGTTTGCATTGTATTTTAAAAGGCTGATTGTATTATATTAAATGGGCTTGTTGGCATGCTGGCCTAGCCTTAGATAACCTTTATTCCATTGCGTGTTACCTTGTTTCACCTTTTCCTAGGGTTTTCTTGATGACCATGGCCTTGGTTTAGGGGTCAGGTACATTAGAGAGTGGTATCATAGCTCAGTTATAGAGACCAATGATGGAATGGGAAGAAAGTGAGATGCCTTATAGCCCTAAAGAAGATTTTCCTAAGTTAAGTCCTGAAAGATGGGAAGAAAGAAAAAGTCGGTCCAAAATAAGCATTGAAGACTCAGATTTGGAAAAATAAGTGAAAATTTTGGATATGGAAGTGACAACTTGTAGACAAGATAATGAAGGGATCATACATACCCAGAGACAGATCATGCAAAGATTGAAACAACTGCAAGAACCCCAAAGATCAAACCCAAGAAACATTCTAGAAACCAAAAATTATGAACTAGGAAGAGATCCTGGAAGATCACATTAAAAAATACCTCATCATAAACCCTCTCCAGAGAAGAAGAAAAATTATCATCAAGCATCTCAAAAAGCATCCCGAAAAGATTCCCAGTTAGATCTAAGAAGAGGAGATTCACTCAGAATGAAATGGTGGGTGAACTGAGAAGGATAAAACCCACCACCTTTGATGGAGAATCTAAGAAAGGAGAAGAAGCTAAAGCTTGGCTGTCAAGACTTAGGAATTTTGTCCAGTTGCATCAATATTCATCAAATATGGAAGCAAGTGTATCCATTTACCACTTGCAGGGTAAGGAATCCATTTGGTGGGATCAGTTAGTAAAGTTTAAAAACATTGATGAAGATAGAATCTCATGGATAAAATTCAAGAAGTACTTCCATAAAGAGTATCTATCAGAACATTATTATGACAAGAAAATGGAAGAATTCTTCAAACTCAAGTTGTGTAGTATGACCATGGAAGCCTATGAGAAAATATTTCTAGAACTGTTGAAGTATGGAGATTTTGTAAAGGATGAAAAGGTGAAGATTCGAAGATTTTTTAGTAGTCTACCATATTCCTACAGAGACAATATCCAGTACGATAAACCAAATACCCTTAAAGAGGTAATTTGGAAATCAAAGCATCTGTATGATCAAAATAAGAACAAATCACCTTATCATAATAACTGGAAAGAGATGAAGAAAGACAAGCAAGATCAAAGGAAGAAATGTTTCCAGCCTCTAGCTTTCAAAAATAGTAATCAACAAAGACAACTTGATCAAAGAAGACCTAAAGGTGAAGAGGACAGAAGATCAAGGCCACTTGTTGAATGTTGGACATTTAAAGGAAATCACTATGCCAAGCAGTGTCCTCTTAAGGGAAGCACTATGTAAAACCTTCATAACATTCAAGCCTCAAATGTTGGTGATGTTGGGAGTAGTATTCCAAGAATTTATTCATCCTTGGATGGTAACAAGTGGATCATTAGTCCAGGACGATTGAGGTAGCAAGTAAGATTGCTCAGTGTATCTATAGCTATTTTGATTGATTATGGAGCTAGCCATAATTACATTGCACCTAACGTAGTTGAGAGATGTTACCTAAAGAAAAGTAAGCTTGAAGCAACAATTCTAGTACAGGTTGCTACATGTACCAAGAGAAAGGTCACAAAAGTAGTAAAGAAGTGTCCTTTGGACATGAATGGTGCGAATACCTTTGTAGATATGAATATAATACCCTTGGGTTCATATGATATGCTGATTGGTATGGATTGGATGGATGCACATCATGCCATACTTGTATTCCACAAGAACACTTATTCATGTTTAGGTGAAAGAGGCAATCAGGTGATAGTAAGAGGTATACTGAGACCTATATCTTTGAGGCAGGTCATGTAATGTCCCCTCCATGAGGATCTATGGTCAATCTGCTACATCTTCAACCCTTGTAGATTTCGACATAAAAATTTAATAAGGAAGGGGTTAAGTTTTGAGGCATTAATTGTCAAGATAATTAATTTTTTAAACTTAGGATAGTGTGCCATGATTAATTTGTAATTATTTTATTATTATTTAATTTCTTTGTTGAGTGGATGTGCCCAGGTGGCCAAGGAGGGCACATAAGTGGTCTTGTGGACCCTATGAGTTGTCATCCACAATGGTAACTAGACGAAAATCAGAGAAAATACACAAAGCCATTGAAAATATGGAAGGAAACATAAAAGCAGGCAACTATCAACGTGTTACCGCTCTAGGAAACCAGAAGTGGTATCCGCCCAACGTTGTAAGAAAGTGATTTACAACTCAGCCTATCTGATGCTCCATCCCTCTGTAAGAAAATCCATGCCTACCATTTGTCAAAGACGTCCCGTCACTCCAGCCTACCATTTCATCCACTACCTGCTTGGCACTTGTCATATGGGTCACGTCGTTAGGTTTTACCATCCACTATGGATTTTGATGTGTAAAGTGCACCATCGCCCACTGGATAAAAGGTTTTTAGCCTAATTTAAATTTTTATTATCTATTACCTCCATGAAGCGTGATTCCCTGACAACCAGTGTACCAGGTCGACCTTGCACAAACCATATCAGTCTGAATCAATTCCCATCATTCTTAGTCAGCTTCCATGTGTCACATGGGTATCGATCTGCCACCTTTATTCGCTTTTGTTATTGTAATCCTGGTTTCTTCCATTTATTCATCGAAGCCCTAATTTAGAAGAATTCACCACTAAACTTGATTGTAATACTCATAACACGTGGGATGAAAATGGAACCTAAATCCAAAGTGACCCTTCTGAATCCTTGTTTCTTAGGGGAAGAACACATCTATGATCACCAACTTGACATTTTTGAAACCATTATCACTGGTTCAGACCTAAACGAGACCATTAGAGAAGCAAAGTACCTATCTTTCACCTTCCAAGGAAATTTTAACCCGCGTAACTCAAAGTTTTCCCAAACAACGTGCCCAAGGTCTATAGTGTTCTCCAAGTTCGTCACCTGGTGCTCCCAACACTACTCCCCCACCAAAAGAGCCATTATTTCTTCCGACATGTCCAAGAATTTGTGTTTTGTTACCCTTGATGCCCTCAGAAATTTTTTGTGTGAGCCAGAGTCCTTTGCTCCTTCTGTTTTCAATGAAAATACCTAGTCACTACTTTTCATGGCCTCAGTCCTTATGATCATCATATTTTTTTGTCCAAGCATTGAGATCCTGGAATAGCCATACTAGCCACTCCTCTTCCCTATGCCACTGTGACGTTCTCCAAAGCTTCCAGGAAATCCATCTTTATTATTTGTATGATTGTGAAGTTACCTACTTTTCTCACTCCTAGGATTTTTGCTATGGATTTTGTAAGGCAAAAAATGAATACAAATGAATTACACTTCAGGAATTTTAGACAGAGCATGTATTTCTTATTAACCCAAGAGATAGGACATCTTGTCATAAGAGTATTAAATGCTCCTCAGTATGTGGAAGAGTATATGAGCCAACTCAACCTCAAGAAGGATGAGAGAGTTTCCTATGATCCACACCAAGTGGTATCCAAGCAGAGGTTGGAAAACAAGAATTCAACTTATGTGTGCTCACCTAGACGGAAAAGAATGGAAAATGGTTCTCCAATATCATTAACATGTCTTGTCACCTAGATCACCTACTACACAACCTCAGGGACAGTCATCCATTCAAGCTTCTAGGGTACAGTTTGATCAATCAACATCATCTTCAACAACTCAGGTTCCAAGTATGCAAACCAACCAACTCCTATTTCATTTATGCCACCAACATTCCAGTCAACATTCAGATGATGCATCAAATGATCCAAGTTGGAATTCCCCCAGTGGGACTTGTAGACCAGCCCTCTGGATGACCAAATGTCTATATGAGGGGAAAGAAGAAGACCTCCAGCAAAAGAAATTAAATGTTAAGCATATCATTATTTGCTGGAGAAGAAAATTTGTAAAAAAATATTTGTAAAAAGTAAATTGACTTTCATTTACTTTTCTGTTAGAGTGTAAGAAACTGAATTTGGTTACTTACAAACTCTATATAAAGAAGATTGTAATGCATTTTGAATGGGTTGGCAGTTTTAGTGGAGAGGTTCTCTATCTAATTTTTGTAGAGTCGAGAAACAATTTTAGCCATGTAAGCTTGATTTTGTAAGAGATTAAAGAGATATCCATATTTCAGAGAGATGTTCTTCCTCTTTTCAGTAAATCCATTGTTAGTCCTTTTTGTTTTATGTGTAAAGATCCACTTGATTAATAGAAAGTTGATGCAATGTTCAATCCCATTGTGAGATCAACGATGTTCATGATGTTTTAGAGTTGAAAGATATGTCGGAGATTCATCATTGTATGCCTTTGTAATATATTTTAAAAGATTCTCATGTATGATTCAAGGTTGTAAGGAGTTTCCTGCTTGTATTATGTATGCAAAATCTGATTGCATTACTTTTATTCCCTGTGTTTTTCTTTGTAAATGCATATGAGTTGCTGAAATTATTCATGTAGAAGCTTCAATAAGTTCCAAATATCCCTAGATTCATGAAATTTGGCTTTGTTAGTCACTTCTTGTATACATCTAAACTTCCATCTGTTAAATTCACCTCCATTTATCCATATGTTATGAAGTTGGTTGTGAATTTCCTCTAGAAAAATTCCTTTCATCTGTTAAATGTTGTGTATTACCTAATCCAATTAAAAGTTTGCAAAAGAATAATTCAAGCTTTCTGTTTAAAGATATAGCTCTAGTATCTTTAAATAAATGTGCTTCTATCATGCCCGGGCGTGAGTCATTTCAACTAATTTTACTTTGGGGACTAACAATATTATTATCCATGATAACTAGTTGCTATTAAGTCTCCTTTAGAAATTGATCATCTCTAAAGTGAATTGTTTTAGCATATGATCATTTGGTCCGGAATAATATAATATGGTCACATCATCCGCTATTTCTAAGTTCTTAAATTATAATGTAATGTGATGTATAATTAAAGTTAGCACATATTGACCATGCAGTAAAAGATAAAGAAATAAAAGATAAATTATAGAGATCAAGAGAATTCGAAATTTCCCATGTAGAAGAGTTCAACTAATTAAAGAGAACTAGAATTGTTAAAGCTTCAGTTAAGTAACAATGTATGCCTCAATCAATGCTTCAGTTAAAGCATGACTTAAATACACACAATCAATTAGCTAAAGGAGAACTTAGTGATCACTTTAATAAAATCAATCAGCATAATCTCCACTTAAGAAAAATTAACTAAAGTGTTAAAAAGGAATTAATTAACTAAAGTGTTTTGCATGACGACACTTTATTTAAACTAAAAGTTAAAATACGACACTTAAGTTACAACACTAAAGTTGCTCCTATTTCTTGATGACACTTATGTTAGATTGTTAACTAAGTGCTCCTACATCACTTATGAGGCGATTTCACTCCAAAGTCAGTTACGCATGATTTCTAGTTAAGGAAGAAAGGCATGGCACATTGTTGGTGCATGATTGAAGAAAATAGAAGTGCACTGCAACTATCCAAGAAGATAAGTCAATATGGTTTGCATGGGAGGATTATCCTTCATGCATTGATTCGCTATTCCTTGCATGGCAGTTATTTTTTCTATATATTGATGTGTTGGGCACATTAGAAAATACATCCAATTGATCTCTCTTTATTGCTTTTGTATCTTCACCAAGAGTGTTTTGGTGATCTCTTATCTTCCGAAAGCAATCCGCTATGTTGCAAAAGAAATACATTCTCGGCTATCCATTATATTATACTGAGAAGAGTTACTGGTGTTTTTTTTCTCATTGTTTTGAGGATTTTCCCCAAGGTATATCTTGTGTTATGGTTGTATGAATTTCATGTCATTGAATTGTCTCATTGTTTCAAGTTTCGACATCTAAAAGAATTAAAGATCAAAGCTCAACCAAATATTAACAAGAAGTCATAAAATATTTTAAATTTAAGTGTTTATTTCTGACTTTTCTACATCGATATTTCAACCTCCATAATTAACCTCGGATGTCGGAAGTCTGAATATATATCATTTTAAGAGGGTAACTTTTTCCTATGATACTCTGATGACGACGTTGTATGTTATCTGATGTTGGAAGTCGGAAATCTAATTTGTAAGTTATTTTGAAAACAACCTGATACCCGAGGCTCGACAATTATAAATGGTCCCACATAAGAACAATATTTCTGACATAAGATCTGACACACATGTGAACTAGCCGTGCCTAAGAACCAGACAAATCGGAGAATTATTTTGTAATCATAATTTAACCACCATTTTTATAGGACTCATTTATAGTTGATAGCAAGTTGATTTTAACATGAGTTGTCTTATACTTAGTCGATTTTTGAATCAATTTCACCACTCTATTGTGTTTTTTGTCTTTAGCTATAAGTTGCAAAACAACCAAAGTTCACGAAATGAATTCACTATGTATTGCATAATAGTTGTTGCAATTTATTTGAGGTATTTCACAGTTGCAAATTTATTTTTTGCGTATTGTCTAGAAATATTTCAATTTAGCTTATACTTGCTATTTTTTGTAGACTAGATTGCAGATGTAGTGGCTTGAAAAAATAGGGAAAAGGAAGTTACAAAAGAACTCAAGGTTAAAGACACAAATTTTGGCATATATTCAGACACTCATGGATGAAATAGTGATGTTGAATGCATGGATTGGGATACTATCTACAACATATTTAATAGTGATGAAATCTCTCTATTCTGAAAAGATGTTCAAGTTTATCATAACATTAGAAATTCCCACATACATGCTATTGCATCTCAACCAACCATCATGTCGTACACAAACCTTATCAAATGGATGATATATTAGGTGGCATCCCGAACATCAACTTACGGGATTTGAACCAGGCCATGTATGCTACCTTCAAAGTGGATACTTTCACAAGGAATTACACTCTGAAGACTCCTCAACAATTGTTGGCGCAAGACTTCATGAAGGCCTTTGAACAAAATTATGAAGAAAGAGAGTTGATTAAAATCTGGTGGTTTGACTTGGAAAGCTTCGTCTTGAGGCCTAACAGAATGTACCATGTTTGACATTTGAGGTAACCCTATAAGCTCCTTGCCTCTATCCTTTGTAGACTTTATGGTTTGGAGAATTGTGTATATTTCAAGTTGGAATGGGCTCCCTTGGTCCACCACATTGTTACTACATGGAAAGTATTCAAATGGGATCATATTTTTTCTATCACTATAAAGGATGCAATCACTCAAGCACAAAAGATTCCAATGATCAGGAAGCCTGGGTTTTTCATGTTTGCTTATTTAGTGGATATAATGTGTACCTCTTTCACATTTCCTTCAATGAAATGGAATTGGATAGCAAAAAACCATCTTGTTCATATCTATTGTGCTATTTTATTGGAACAAAACTAAAGACGTCACATTTATGACATTTGTGATCATTTTCTAGGTGTTGTTTATCTGATTATATTTTAAAAAATGCACCTAGAATCTCCTGAGAATGCTAGAAATCCAGTAGCCCCAATGGGAGACTAGTATTGTGGTGAGTTATTTACGTATTTAAGAATTTGGGGCCATAACTCATTCCATGTTCTTCCTAGCTTTGTTCCGGAGAGAATGGTTCTAAACAAAGTGGATTTCCAAACTATAGTTGATGAAGCTCATTTCCAATGTATGGAATTGAAAAGGAGGTCTTGGTCTAAATTTCCTTTGTATATTGGTCACTTTGTCATTCATAATGCTTCCAACACTCATGTTTTAGTTGAACAATTGAAAGAATTAAAATTGGGATTAGGTGTCAAAAGAATGCATGACCCCAAGAAATTCATTAAATAGTATTTCCTTCTAGCTCAACTGAAGAATACTTATATCCGTGAGACTCAACTTGATGATTCTATCTATCAGGGAGATGTTAGTTTTGAGGAAGTATTGGGGAAAATTACTGACCCTGTGCAAAGGAAATTGGTTCACGAATCACATAAACATCAGAAGACATTGGTCATTTGAGAAAGGGATAGAACATTTGTTTCCCAAGAGAAATCCAAAAGAGCATAATTAGAAGCAAGTAGCAAAGCTCTAGTGGTTAGTACAGTTCATCCCAATACTTTGGCAAAGGAAAAGTTAGAGAAATAGAATGGAAAGCAACCAATGGAAACTACTAAGCCTTAGAATCCTATACAGAATCTTACCATCCTAATGCAACAGGCATAACAACTTCAAGGTACATTGTCTCAGTTACTATTCTACCTACTATTGTTGGTAATTCTTCTAATGTAGTTTTTGATTTGGTACTTGAGGATGATAAGGTTACCCTTACCACAACTTCAAAGTCTAAAATATCCAATTCTAGTGCCAAATTAATTGACTTATATGAAGAGAAACCAGAAGAATCATTTCATTCAACTCTAGTTATTGAGGAGCCTCCTTAGTTTCCTCCCCTTGATATCTTGGTCCTTCCTGTTAATTCCCTACCAAGTTCTAATCTTGATTTGCCTCTTGATACTGTTTTATCCAGTATTCTTGATGCTATTAAACCTACATTGGACCTTGTTCATGATACATTTCCTACTTCATCACCTCATACTCAATCTTTGGATCATGTTTCATAGCAAGTCACCTCCTCCATTCCTCCGAAAGTAGATGCCACATCAGATGTACATCAAATTCCTTTACTTGCAACTCAATTCCAATATTCAGAATCAGGTGTTCATGATGTTTTTTTACCTCTTGATCTTGATAATACTATCCCACTTCTAGGTCCAATTCAATCTCAAGTTGATAGTACATATGCCCCTATCTCTACCCTACTTCCTACAAATCGTGAAGTCTCTCGAGATCATGCCCAAGTTCCACCTGTTTCCTTAGCCATAGTGATGCCTATAGCTACCTCTATGGACATGTTAGTATCTTCTTTGGATAATACAACTATTTTTTTAGAAGATGCAATGGTTTCCTTAAGAGATTATTGCTTTAGAAAAAGGGAAAAGGAAATAACAAGGAAAGGTGCAAAGAGAACCAGGGAAGGATAAATGGTTGTAGGACCATTTGAAAATTAGATTATTTGGAGACAAGCCACTGATGATCCTACGAAAGAAGCCATTTAAACATAGAAAATGATAGGAGCATTTTCTGGTGCAAATTTTGATTATGTTTCCACCTTAAATAAAATGTTAGAAGAGGAAAAAACTAAGTCTACAGCTCTGGAAGTAGAAAAGGTTTCTCTACAGGAATATTTTGATAAGAAGCTGGATGATCTCAAAACTCAAACTCAAATGGAAGTGCACAATCTTTACAAGTAGGTTCAGGAACTTGTTGATAAGAAGAAGGTTGCAGATGAGAATTTCATGAGTCAAGCAATTGAGCTTAGGGATATTAAAGAAGAGTTTAAGTAGTTCAAACTTCAATATGTTGCTTCTTCATTTTTCCAGATAACTATTCAATAATTTAAGGATGAAGCTATTTCTGTTAATGAAATTTTTAGGCAGACTCAAATTTGTTCTTTGACGTCTTGAATGAGATTCAAGATGATTATAACCTCTTTGACCATTTGTTGGACCAGATAGAAGAACATTCTAACATAAAGAAGAAGGCTGATAAGGCTTACATATAACTCTTTGAGTGGTAGACCCACTTGAAGAATGTCCCAGAAGTTATCCTTGGATGGGATTGCTCAAGCTTAAACAAGTTTGAGTATCCTTATAGTTGTGGGGAGTTGTATGTTAAGATGTTTATAGCTTGATTTTTAAAGGATAAAAAATTTGTGCCAAATTTTGGGCTTTGAAAGACAAGTTAATGGAGCTTCTTGAAATTTTGGTATTTGCTGAATTGAATGATTCCATTCCTTCGAAATTGAGGATTGATAAAGTATATTAGAAGAGAGATCATTCAACAGACTTGATTCATGCTACTGTGCAGGTTGATTTGTTGCTTCTCCAATTGCTCATTTCGGGGCCTTCTTATCAGAAATCCACTTTAGAGAATTTCCTGGAGAACTGGGATAAAGTTAGAAGCAAATAGATTAAATCTTATATTTGTAGGGATCATCTCCAGATGGAACATGCTAGTGATCACGATGTATCACAGATGCTGAATTTCTATGCTAAGTGGAAGGACTATGTGACCAATCTTGGTCAAAGTAGTTAGAAAAACCCTAGGTCTTAGGAATTCTTAGTTCTATTTTGTGAATTTGTAATGTACCCCGGGGATATCAGAGTGTCTAAGGGACATATAATTATCTCTATGAGGCTAATGAGTTGATTTTTAGTGCAGCGGATAAACCATAAACATTTAATTTCTATTTTTTCAAAATTAATTGTGACACAAAATCTAATAATTAACAATGATTTAATTTAAACTCATTAACACATACAACATATGATCTAAAGGCCGGGAATGATTCTTAACATCATATAACATCACCAAACATTCAATGCAATCCATATCATATATGATAGCCACTTCTAAAGGCTAATTATTCTTAATCATAGTTAACTAATAATTAAGGTGTTAATTACGACACTTAACGACACTTAGTGCACACATAACAACACTTATCACCAATCCAATTGTTTAGAAAATAACCATATATGATCAATCCAAATTATTAATAACATCTAATTACATGTAAATAAGGCCTAATTACCAAAATTACAATAATTAATCATGGTAATTACGAAGAGAGTCCGCAAGACTAGTTAACTAGTTTTCCAATATAAGCAGCTAATCTTGCACAAAATCAACTTGTAACCATGCCATTAAACTCGAAATAAATACTACATCCATTAAAAAAATATTTAAGTGTGCACCTACATCCAATTAAAGCTTTATTTGCATATCATTCCAATTACACATTCGGTGATCTTTTCCATCAATTCCAATGAAACTAGTTAACATTCATTGCAAGGAATTGAGTCTAATCATTGAAACAAAATGAAATGAATCCATAAGTAAAGGATAAAACCTGATAATTAGCCACCTATATCATGATAACATGTTATAAATAGAGCACGTGGCTGTAGCATTCCGTTTTTACGAAAACAAAGATTTCAATCTATAACTAGTTATCAATTTTCACCGCAATGTACCTAGTTTCCAATTTAACTTTCCAAATTCCAAATAAAGATAAATATATGATTACTGTATATCATTAAAATTGTAGCTAGGTTCACCTATAGTCATATGGATGTATTTTTCTTTCCATATACAGTCCATTAAATAATTCACAAAACCAACTAATTCAACTCATCTGAATTGACTAGTAATTCTAGGAATTGTAAGAATAATTAAATCCACAACTCATAGAATCATTCAAATTCCATTAAAAATATAAATAAAATGTTTTAACAGTCATAACAAAGGTATATATGATTCGAACATTTCTTCAAATGCTTCATATGCAAAGTCATAAATCGACTCAAAACAATTCCATTGAAGGAGCTAGAAATTGGAAATTGATCTAGAATTTCGGTAGACATTTCCCAAACACTATCAAGAATATTTCCCCTAAATTTATCACATAAATTTAAAGTGTATTTATCAGAAATAATCATAAAAGGAACACTCATGCATTTTTACAAACACTTCATGTGCCAAGTCTCCAAACTATGCAAAACAATCCAATCGAAGAACTAGTTTTCGAATAAAAGGTAGAAGCATCAAATATAAGTGTATTAAACAATTCCGAGGATACTGTACCATAAAAATACACATTATATAATTAAAATGGGAAGAAATATCAGTTTTGTAGCATAGGTTCCAAAGAATAATTTCCTCAAACAATTTGTACACAAAATCCCAAAACCTAGTTTCCAATTCCTTCACATAATTTACTTGCATAAGTAGATTGAACTCCATGAGAAATTTCCGCCACAAATATCTCATACATTTCATCAAAAATTTCATGTGCATCCATAAATAAATTAGATAAAATCCAAATAAATTAAATAAACATGAGATAAATCACTTATATTTTCCAAATACGCAATTGGACTAGACCGTGCCATGTTCCACCCAGTTGTAGACACAATGCAAGCCAAAACTCACTTTGCAATGGTCACCCCCAAGCCAAAACCATAATTCCACAAGAAAGAGCGCACTCAACCAAAAATTATCTAAAGAAATCAGTCCAACCACAGCTCAATTTCAAGTGTGGCCTCTACTTCCACTCCAGGGAAATTTTAGTGGCTCCAAGACAATCGTCCAACCAGAACCCAATGGAAAGCAGCACTTCCAATCTAGGGAAATTCCAGTGGATCTAGGATAACCTTAAATCCAAGGTTGTGGACCTCACCCCTACTGTCAAACCAGGATATCCAGAGGAAATACATAGCTTTTTACAACCTACAATCCATTGGCATTGGACCTCACCCCTACTGTAAAACCAGGATCTACAAAGGAAATACACATATCTGTCCAACCTCAAATCCAATGGCAGTGTACCTCACCCCTGCTGCCAATCCAGGATCTCCAGAAGAAATTCTAGGACATACACCAGTGGCTCCATAGTAACTTAGCTTTGGGATAGGCTCTACAAGGGCATAATGACCAGCAAAGATCTCATACCAAGAGCCCACAAGTTCCAAACAAAAGCACAAGAGAAAAAACATGAACCAACACACAAGTGTGACCAGCCAAAATAACTAAATTGAATTCCTTCATGAGAAATTCGAATTTGGAGAGAGAGGGACACAAGCATGAGAGTTGCATTCCCAGAATAGTAAAGTGGAGTTACACATCAGGTGGCTACACCAAGAGACAGACTAATCCAACTCATTAGGGCGCATTAGGTGAGAGAGTGACTCCAATCCTCAAATAAAAAAATAATCTTAGTGTAAATAAAAAACCAAGGAGTGACAAAACACATCAAGGTGTATAACCAAGAGGGTCCATCAAGTACATAAAAAGGGTGTACAACATCAATATGGGATCAACACACATAAGTAAACATGTTTCCACAACCCCTTGCTCGTAACATCATGTTTCCTCATACTCTCTTTTGTGGCATCAGTCATCCAGTTGTTTTTATTTTATTAATTATTTTATAAGTTCAACATAATAAAAATAACAATAATGTGCAAACCATAGTCCAGGAACCTTGTGCCAGTATGTCCAAAATAACAACAATAATAATATGTCCAGGGGCTAAACCAGAGGGTATTACAACCCCCCCCCTTAAATCATGCATCGTTCTCGATGCATACACATACATGATGCAAAATCTAAAAAATGACGAGGGTATGCCTCCCTCATCACATATTCCAATTCCCAAGTCATATCCTTAGGAGTATAGTGGCTCCACTGAACCTTAACCTGATAGATTTATCTGTTCCTGAGCAGCTTCGTATTCTTGCCTACAATGGTAACAAGATCTACCAAAAGTTCTCCTTCCGTCTCCACCTATATATATATATATATATAACATAATCAACATCATGTATACATGTTGACATGATATAATATTTATATGAACATGATAACAAGGATCATATGTCAGTATCAAAATAATATAAGCAACAATCTATCATATCATATGCATCATCATCTAATGTAAAACAAAATCTTATACTCTACAATTTACCTGTATCATATTCCAGTCAATTATATGCCTAGGATCATGCATATACATTTTCAACAAAGAGACATGAAACACATTATGCACTTTTATTCTAGGAGGAAAAGCTAGTTCATAAGAAACTGGTCCTATCTTTTCCAAAATCTCAAAGGGATCGCAATATCTAGTTGCAAGTTTAGAACAATTCCCCAAGTAAAGTACTTTTTTTTTGGTTTCACTTTCAAAAACACATGATCCCCCACTTGAAACTGTTTGTCAATCATATTCTGATATGCATAAATTTTATGTAGAGCCTGTGTTATTTTCAAATTTTGTTTAATCCTGACCATCTGATCTTCCATTTCCTTTAATAATTTTGGCCCAATGATAACTCTGTTTGTTGGATTGTCCCAACTAATAGGTGTGTTGCATTTTCTTTCATACATTGTTTCAAAATGACTTACTTTCAAAGAAGAGTGATAGCCATTTTTATAATCAAATTCCACTAGATGCAAATATTTTCCCATTTAGTAGGTTGATCCATTACATACATTCTTAATATGTCTTCAATAACCTGATTAACCATTTATTTCTGTCCATCTGTCTGAGGATGATGTGAAGTACTCATATTCAAATATGTTCCAAAACCTTTAAACAAACATTTCCAAAAATGACCTTTGAATTTTGAATCCCTGTCTGACACAATTGCTTTCGGAATACCATGCAATCTAGATACCTCTTTCATATAAATATATGTAATTTTAGTTGCTTTATGTGTAGTCTTAACAGGTATAAAGTGAGCTGCTTTAGTTAATTTTTATACCTCTACCATAATAACATCATGTGGTGACCTTGTATTAGGAAATTTCGTGATAAAATCCATACTGACTACATCCCATTTACATTATGGTATCTGTAAAGGTTGTAACAAACCTGCAGGGTGTCTATGTTCAAATTTTACTTTCTGACATTCTAAGCATCTATCTATGTAATATGCAATTTCATTTTTCATTCCTGGCTAGTAATAATCCTTCTTAACTGCCGCTACTATATTTTGATAACCATAGTGACCTGCATAGGGTGCATCATGCATTTCTTTTAAAATCATTTTCTTTACATTTTTTGAGTTAGGAATGTAGACCTTGTTCTTATACTTAAGTATTCCATCTTCCAGTTTATTGTTTTCAAACTTATGTGTTGTTCCTTGTTGCTACAAACCTACTTTTACCCGTTGAAAGAATTCATCTGTACTATTTGCCTCTTTTATTCTATCCTTTAAATCTGAAGTGCTAGTACTGATAGCTACGTGCATCACAAGCATTTTCCTACTGAGTGCATCTGCCACTTTATTTTCTTTTCCTTTTATATGTTTATTGTCAAAATCGTATTCACATAGTAGTTCCATCCATCTTCTTTGTATTGCATTTAGATTAGGTTGCTCGAACAAGTATTTTAGGCCATGGTGATAAGTGCTTAATTCAAATTTCTTTCCCATTAAGTAGTGTCTCCATATCTTTAAAGCTTGTACTACTGATGCGAATTCCAAGTCATGTGTAGCATAATTTTTTTCATGTTCCTTTAACTTCCTAGCCTCATAACAAATAGCCTATCCATTATGAGTTAACACACCACCTATACCATGTTGACATGCATATGTACATACCACAAAATTTTCATCTGGATTCGCAATTTTCAAAACCGTTTAACTAGTAAACATCTCGTTAAGCTTCTGAAAACTTGTTTCACATTTAGATGTCCAATCAAACTTTATACCTTTCTTTTGTAAAGAATTTATTGGATTTTGCAATCTTTGGAAATACTTCTATAAACTTGCAATAGTAACCTGCTAATCCCATAAAATATCTAACCCCTAACACATTCTTGGGTGTTGGTCAATTCATAATTGATTCTATCTTTTCGGGGTCAGTTGAGATTCCTTTTTATGATACAATGTGTCCTAAGTAGTGAATCTTGTTTTGATAAAAAGAGCACTTACTTAAATTAGCATAAAGTTGATTCTATCTGAGTAAACTAGCATAAAGAGCATTACTAGTCTGAAGTGTTCTTCATGTTCTTTCTTTGTCTTAGAGTAAACTAGTATGTCATCCAAGAAAACAATCACAAACTTGAACAAATATTTTTGAAAAATCCCATTCATCAAGCACATAAAGGTAGTAGGTGCATTCGTCAAACCAAATGGAACAACTGTAAACTCATAGTGACCATATCTTGTTCTAAAGTTGTCTTACTAATGTCCTATTCCTTAATTTTGACCCGATGATAACCCGACCTGAGATCTATCTTTGAAAACATCGTGTCACCCCTTAACCGATCAAATAAGTCATCAATTCTTGGTAAAGGATACTTGTTCTTGATAGTTTCTTTGTTTAACTACCTGTAATCTATGCAAAGTCTCAAGGTACCATATTTCTTTCTTACAAACAAAATAGGTGCTCCCCAAGGAGATACACTAGGTCTGATATAATCCTTCTTTAATAATTCCTCTAATTGTTGGAATATTCTCCCCATCATTTTGTATTTTGCATGCTTGCATGTAGATCTACATGCTGCATGCATTTTCATGCAATTGCATGCATCCATTCATCATCATGGTGGTCTCCCAGCACCTAGAGATTGCTTCTAGCTCTTCTTTACCTACATGCAAAACTGCATGCTACATGCATTTGCATGCCACTGCATGCATCCAGTCATCATCATGGTGGACCTCCCAGCTCCTAGAGCTTGGTTCTAGCTCTCCACAGCCTATCTACAGCCCCCAAGGGGCCTCCCAGCTACCAAAGGCACCCTTCTCCAGTCTCTTGCATGGCTAGTGCACCTTTCTCACCTACCATAGCCAGTTAGGTGCCTTTCTCACCTACCAGTTAGTTATCTCTCAGTCCTTCTTTGATTTGAGGCTAGATTGACTCCCCCACTGTCTGTTTCACTCCGATGGACCTCCAATGAGACTAGTTTTCCCATTATGACTCCAGTTAGCTCCTCATGTGCCCTCCACTGAGCCTCCTTCAATAAGTTCATTCCTACCTCACTCAGTTAGATTCCTCATGTGCCCTCCACTGAGCCTCCTTCATTCAGTTAGTGCCTACTTCACTCAGTTAGACTCAATTGATTGACTGTTACCTTTGGTGATTGATACATTGACTGGATGATGACTCCACTATCATTCAAGCCACACTTTGAGTTAGGAATTCGAATGCCCTACTTGGCCTATTCGAATCCTATATTATGCACCTTATTGTTCTATTGTACTCATTCACTTACATTCTTATTCATTGTATAATACTGAGATTATGTTCTATTCTATTGTGTTTATGAGTGATCATTGAGTGTCTCCTTCTCTTCTTCTTTGCAACATATTTGTGAGTTTGATTGTGAGTTGCTACAGCTGTTAGATCCTTGCATATTATTACACTAACTACATCTGTAACTCTTTATAATCAGGTGTACTCATCCTATAAGGGAATTTAGATGAAGGAACTGTACCAGGCACTAGATCAATAGTAAAGTCTACATCTATTCTAGGAGGAATTTCAGGTATCTCTTGAAATACATGTGCAAATTCCTGTAATACTGAATAGTACTGTAATTGGGGTTCCTTTTCCTTAGATTCTTCTATGTGAGATGCATAAATATGACACCCTTTTCTAAAACACTTCTTTAATTGTAAGGTTGTAACCTGTCTTAACGATATAGATATATGTATTCCTTTAATTGTTACTCTATTTCCTTCCTCATCTAGACATGTGTAAGTCTTACTTTAACAATCCAAGATAGCTCAGTGTGTAGTCAACCAATCCATACCAATCAAAACATATTAAGAGCCTAAGGGGATAACATTCAAATATGCTAAAGTATTTAAACCATTCATTTCCAAAGGACATTGTCTTACTATTTTTGTGACTTTTCTTTTAGTTCCAGTTTCTAACTGTACAAGACCCGTTATCTCAAGGTTAATTTTCTTAAGAGAACAATTCAAAGCTACACTAGGTGCAACATAACTGTTACTAGCTCCCGAATCAATTAAAATAGATAGAGTTCTATTACCAATATTACCTACCACTTCTATCATGTGAGACTAATGATATGCCTTCCTACCTTCCAAAGCTGCATAAATCCTCTTATTCTTACCAACATCACCTACTGTTGCTTCTTGAATGTTGTGAATTTTGTCTTCTTTCTTATGTGGACAACCCCTTGCATATTGATTCTCATTACAATTCCAACATCTAATAGGAGGTCTCTTATCTGAATCTGAATACTTATGAAAATTACCACTTTTGTTGATAGGAGGCCTGGTTCCCTTCTTTATTTGGTCTTGTTTAACACTCTTCTTATCTTTCTAGTTCTTATGTTCCTTATTCTTATCCAACGTCTTATACAAATGTTTTTCATTCCATATTACTTCTTTAAGGGTCTTGGGCATATCATACCGAATCTTATCCATGTAAAAATTTGGCAGTCCACTTTAAAATATTTGAATCTTAAATTTCTCATCTTTTATATAGTTTGCATAAGTTAATAATTCAAGAAATATCTTCTCATATGCATCCATAGTTAAATTGCCTAGCTTAAGTTCAAATAACTCTTCCATCTTATTATCATAGTATTTCTCTGAAAGGTATTCTTGTTGAAAATACTTTTTAAACTTTTTCCAAGTGATATTTTCTTCATCAATATAGTTCAGTTTAACTAAATGTTCCCACCAAAGCGAGCTCTTCCCTGCAAATGATAGATAGCTATTCTTGCTTCCATGTTTGATGAATAATTATGCAATTGGAAAAACTTTCAGATCCCTACTAACCATGTTTTTGCTTCTTCACCTTGTTTAACTTCACCATCAAAGGTTGGAGGTTTAATATTTCTTAATTATACCATCAACTAATCATGTTCATACCTTCTCCTTCTACTATTATGTTCATCTGAAAATATGTTTGTACTAATCTCAGGACTTCCGGCTCTTTTTCTCAAGGGAGGTGTATGGTAACTGTCTGGTGGAAAGTTCATCCTAGAGTAAGTTTTCCTACTTTTCCTTTCTTCCTTGTATTGGGTAGTATTAAGGATATTAGTTCTTTCATGATTTGTTCTTGAAGGTGATTTATCCTTTCATTACATTTCTTAACCGAGTCTTCCAAGTCAAGGGATGAACTACTCCTCCTCCTTCCTACATACTCCCCTTCAGGGCCATAAGGGGTTGTCCGTTTATCTTCCATCCTCTACTGTTTTTCTATGCTGGGTATTCTTGGGTTAAATTATTTACTATGAGATAAAATGTGTTCACTCTAAGTTTTGGTAACACTCCATTATCAAATTTATTTATTTTCTAAAATAATAATTAATGTTCTAGTTAAGAAGAAACAAAGCATACTATACTAGTCTCCAATTTTTTAAATAAATAACTAAGCAAAATGCATAAAAGGATATAATTCTTTTCAAACATCTTCTAAATATTCAAAATAAAAAATAATTTTTCATCTTTCATAAATATAGCAGCACTTTCATAATTAACTTTCATATATGAAACATTTAACTTTTATTCAAGCAAGCAAATTTAAAGCGACCAATAGGCCCAACAGCTGCACTGTTGCAACCACAACTTTGATACCACCTGTAATGTACCTTGGGCCTATTAGAGTGTATAAGGGACATATCATTATCTCTCTGAGTCTAATGAATTGATTTTTAGTGCAGCGGATAAACCACAAACATTTAATTTCTATTTTTTCAAAATTAATTGTGGCACGAAATCCAATAATTAACAATAATTTAAATTAAATTCATTAACACATCCAAAATCTAATATAAAGTATGGGAAGGATTCTTACCATCATATAACATCATCAAACCCTCAATCCAATCCATATCATAGATTATAACCACTTATAAAGGCTAATTATTCTTAATCACAGTTAACTAGTAGTTAAGGTGTTAATTATGACACTTAGTGCACAAATGACGACACTTATCACAAATCCAATTGTTTTAAAAATAAACATATATTATCAATCCCAATGGATTAATGACATCTAATTACATGCAAATAAGTCCTAATTACCAAAATTACAATAATTAATCATGGTAATTACAAAAGAGAGTCCACAAGACTAGTTAACTAGTTTTCCAATATAAGTAGCTAGTCTTGCACGAAATCAACTTGTAACCATGAAATTAAACCCAAAAGAAATCCTACAGCCATTAAAAAAATATTTAAGCGTGCACCTACAACTAAATAAATTTTTAATTCAAGATCATTCCAATTGAACATAAGGTGATCTTTTCCGTCAATTCCAATGAGACTAGTTAAAATTCATCGCAAGGAATTGAGTCTAAATAACTAAACCAAAATGAAATGAATCCATAAGTAAATGATCACACATTATAAGTATCCATATAAAACAAAATAACATGTTAGAAACATAGCACATGGCTGTAGCATTTTGTTTTTACGAAAACAAAAATTTCAATCTATAACTAGTTATCAATTTTCATCGTAATGTACCAAGTTTCCAATTTAACTTTCCAAATGCCAAATAAAGAGAAATATATGACTACTATAGCTCATGGACGGCGTAGAATGGGTCACCTAAATCCATATGGATGTATATTTCCTCCCACATACATTCCATTAAATAATTCACAAAAGTAGCTAATTCTACTTATCCGAATTCACTAGTAATTCTAGGAATCACTAGAATAATTAAATCCAAAACCCATAGAATCATTCAAATTTCATTACAAATATAAATAAAATGTTTTATCAGTAATAATAGAGGTATATATCATTCTAAAATTTATCCAAACGCTTCATATGCAAAGTCACAAATCTACTCAAAACAATTCCATTGAAGGAGCCAAAAATTGGAAATTGACCTAGAATTTCGGCAGACATTTCCCAAACACTATCAAGAAGATTTCCCCTCACATTATCAAACAAATTTCAAGTATATTTATCAGATATAAGAATAAAAATGACACTTATGAAGTTTTACAAACACTTCATGTTCCAAGTCTCCAAACTATGCAAAACAATCTAATCGAAGAACTAGTTTTCAAATAAAAGGTAGAAGCATCAAAGAGAAGTGTCTTAAACCATTCCAATGCTAATGTACCATAAAAATACACATTATATAATGAAAAAGGGCAGAAATATCAGTTATGTAGAAGAGTTTCCAAATAATCATTTCCTCAAACAATTTGTGCACAAAATCCCAAAAAGTAGTTTCCAATTCCTTCACAAAATTTACTTGCATAAATAGATTGAACTCCATGAGAAATTTCCTCCACAAATAGCTCATACATTTCATCAAAAATTTCATGTGCATCCATAAATAAATCAAATCAGATCCAAATAAATTAAATAAACATGAGATAAATCACTTATATTTTCCAAATACGCAATTGGAATCGACCGTGCCACATTCCACCCAGCCGTAGACACAATGAAAGCCAAAAAACACTTTTCAATGGTCACCCCCGAGCCAGAACCATGATGCCACAAGAAAGAGCGCATTCAACCAAATATTATCTCAATAAATCAGTCCAACCACAGCCCAATTGCAAGTGCGGGCCTCTAATTCCACTCTAGGTCAATTCTAGTGGCTCCAGGACAGCAGTCCAACCACAACCCAATGGCAAGTAGCACTTCCAATCCTGTGAAATTCTAGTGGCGCTAGGAAAACCTCAAATCCAAGGTAGTGGAGCTCACCCATGCTACCAAAATAGGATCTCCATAGGCAATACATATCTGTATCCAACCTAAAATCCAATGGCAGTGGACCTCACCCTTGCTGCCAAACTAGGATCTCCAAAGGAAATACACAACTTTGTCCAACCTCAAATCCAATATTAGTGGACCTCACCCCTGTTTCCAATCCAGGATCTCCAAAGGAAATTATAGGACATACACAAGTGGCTCTAGAGTAACTCAGCTTGGGTGCAAGCTCCATAAGGGCATAACGACCAACAAGTATCTCATACCAAGAGAAGAAAAATCGAACCATAAGTGCCAAACACAAGCACAAGATAAAAAACATGAACTGACACACAAGTGTGACTAGAAAACATAAGCAAATCAAATTCCTTCATCAACAATTCGAATTGGGAGAGAGTGGGACACAAGCATGAGAGTTACATTCCCAGAATAGTAAAATGGAGTTACACATCAGGTGGATACACCAAGAGACACACTTATCCAACTCATGAGGGTGCACTAGGTGAGAGAGGGACTCCAATCCTCAAATAAAAAATTAATCTCAGAGTAAATAAATCCAAGGAGTGACATAACACATTAGGGTGCATAACCAAGAGGGTCCATCAAGTACATAAGAAGGGTGTACAACATCAACATGGGCTCAACAAACATAGGTAAAAACTTTTCCACAACCCCTTGCTCGCAACATCATGGTTCTTCATACTCTTTCATGGCATCGATCATCCGATTGTTTTTATTTATTAATTATTTCATAAGTTCAACATAATAAAAATAATAATAATGTTTAAATCATAGTCCAGGCACCTTGTGCCACTATGTCCAACATAACAACAATAATAATATGTCCAGGGGCTAAACCAAAGGGTATTACAAGATTTGTGTTATCTGCTTTGTTGTATTTATACATCTTTATTTGTAAAATAAGGGGGAATACCCTAGAGGGACTATTGGTGAAATGTTTTGCATTAGATCTTGTAGAATTCTCTATGTTCCTTGATGAATTTTGTAATATTTTGCAAACTAGTTAATGGATAATGGAGTATATTCTACATATTGGTCTCGGCTTGAGTAAACTTTGATTTTTCTCAACTTTAATGTGTTTTTGAGTTATTCTACTCTATCTTTTAAATTTATTAGTTAGATTTTATAAATTTTTTTTGCATTACAATGTATACAGTTTGATTTTGAATTTATTCATTAATCAAGTTTGTTATGAGCATGGTATGTTGAAATATTTTCACAGAATCTTCTCATGGCATGTTATTGCTATGCTTAGATTAATTAATTAACTTGTTAGTTTAGCTAGAACATTAACTAGGTTATCTTGTGATTTATTTTTGAGATGATCTTTGTTATCTTAAAACTCATGCTTTAGTTGTTGATGTTTTCCTAAGATTGCATAAGTAATTGGTTGTAATATTTTTTAAGCATTTGTTCTTGGCTATTTTCAATACAATTAATTCTCAGAGATCACTAATTTTCTCTTAGTTTCTTTTAGATTAACTCAGGATAGCAGGTTTTCATGTTGACTAATAGTATCTTAGGTTTTCTTTGTTAGATCTGATATCTCCTCTTCTTTAATATAGAACTGATTAATTAGAATTTATCACTAATAAAACCTATTAAGTCTCCCTCAAGGAGAAAAAACCAACTTGTGGCTAACGAGGCTTTTACATCCATCAAAAGAAGTCATACCAAATGGCCAGGAATTAGGAGTATTCTTGCATAGGGTTTTCTGACACTCGTTTATGTCCTTTATGTTCACAAGTTGAACAATTTTTCCTGTTAACACTCCCTCATCGTAACAGATAGGTAACTGGAAAAATGTCAAGAAAGTGGAAACTAGGGATACAAAATTGGGGTGTACCCCATGGGGTTTCTCAATGTACCACTTGTAAGCAACACCAGTCAAGGGCCTCTAAAAAAACATAACTAAATGGAATCATCTATGAAGCTATTGGAGGAGCATCACATATGAAAGGATATAATATGGTTCCGAGGGTCCTCACCTTACTTCCCTTCAAACTTAGGGATTCCCGAGGGGATTCTGGTGGGAATTTGAGGCCATGAAGTATCATCCTGGATGGGATCATTGGATAGCCTCACCAAATAAGGAAGGTGTAGACTAGCCATGAATATAAGACTCACAATAGGAAATTGTTGGAGCCAAGGCCACAGCTATGGTAAAAGCTGCGAATTTTGAGGAAAAAGCACGAGTATGGAAGAGAAAGTGCTAAGTTTTGAATAAGCACCAATTTTGGGACAGAAGAAGACGGTGCGCAGTACGGTGCCAGATGGAGGAGCTCAGCGTAGATTACAGACCGGAAATCGCGGATCTCGCGCGCACGTCAGAAGGGAATGAAGGTAGCAGAGTGGAAAGCCCAGCTACCATAATCAATGAAGCAATGGAGTAGAGGGCTCAGCTACCCTCATTTAAGGCTAAGTACAGAAGTTATGGTTGCTCGGATCAAGGAGGAGCAACGGACCAAAGCATTGAAGACGAAGGACGAGGCACCCATACCCGTAAGCTGCGCCGGAATTCATGGAGCCTGCAGGAAGCGGCGACATGACTGCAAGCGGCGCCTACAGTACACCTAGCCATGTGCGTGGTTAGGGTTTTTGGGGATTACTGCTGGGAAAGACCCACAGTTTTGTAAAGGTGCGACCGCCATGGCCACCTATATATATGTATAATTGTGAAGGGTAGATGTTAGTTGGTTAGTCAGTTGAGTAGTGAGTCAGTTAGCTAAGCCTGTGAGTGAGCTAGATAAGATAGTAGACGCTAGAGGTAAGAAGGATCGATCGAGTTGATCATCCTCTGTTGCGATCTTGTTGACTGTTTTCTACCGTGTTGCTAGGAAACAGGAGTTAGAACTGGTTAGCAGTGAAGCTAATCCTTGAGTTGCAGACAGTCAGAGCCGACGTCTGAACTATTGTAATCTCTGAAGAGGAAGAGACTAGATCGAGAGAAGGGCTCCCAGCCGTGTGCGTGGAGTTTCCTGGAAAGATCTAAGGCTGCAGCTGTGTGCACAGCATATTGTATAAGTCTATCAATTTCTGGTTAATATAAGATACTCCCGTGGACGTGGATTTCCTCGTGGAGGTGGACTTCATAATTCTTCGTTGTTGTGATTAAAGTGATTGCCTGTTTAGTTTCTTAACAGTATATCCAGGAATGTTGCATTATCTTTATGAGTGTGTTGAGTAAGTTCTTGAAGAGTCTTTGAGGATTATAATCGTTAAGGGTTGAAGGAATCGGTAAGACGTCGTCGCCACAGCGATAGGAGAACGTGTTGTTGTGACGGGTGCGCAAGTGAGCGACATATAGAATATCGGCGCAGAGGATAATTGGTCCTAGCGTAGGAGTGGAAGTACCGCGCAGCTAGGCTGCTGAGCAGGAGCTTGAGCGCTGTCGCGCTCATAACTCTGAAGAGGGGTGAGACCTTTGCCTTAGAGGAATCGTCGAGGAAGAGAGCAGTCTCTGCGTCGCCTGGGTTAAGGAAACCTGATTCCTTAGCCCCCCCATAGCCACTTCGGGTGAGACCTAGAGCTGTTGCGCAGCTCGTTGTCGAGAGGGCCAGTGCGCCAAGGGGTTTTGTTGCTGCGCATCATTAAAACCCGGGTCTGTCCAAAGAGCAGCCAACAAATGGTTCCGTTGCCGGGACAATGAGACTTGTTATTTCAGTGACACGCGAGATTGAGGCGAAACCCAGAAAGAAGGAGCCAACAAATGGTTCCGTTGCCTTGTGACTTGTTACTGTAAGACTTGCTATTTTTTGCGACGTAGAACATTGTTGCTGAAGCCAACAAATGGTTCCGTTGCTTTGAACCCTGTTGTTGAGCCAACAAATGGTTCTGTTGCCTTGAGACTTGCTCAGCTCACAAATGTGTTACTGGAATCCTACAGCTACAGAAATTCAGGAGTGGTTCGATTTAAAGGCTAAAGAGTTCGCTGAACAAGAAAATAAAAGCTCTAGACTCCAGCCAGAAGAATGGTTGCAGAAGTATATCTATACTGACCTTCACAAAATTTTCTTTGTCACATTTGCACTTGAGTTACATGCTTGGATAGCCAAGTTAGCAGATACTAGACCCACTGTGCATATTGATCGACCAGTCGCTTGGATGCCTGAGCTAGTCAGTATTTTGAAGCGGGTAGAAAATTCTGTGTGCCGCGCAGTAGAATTTTGGTTGAATAGTTTGCTGGAAGGTTTCATCACTGAGTTTGCAGTGGATACAAGAAAGAGTTTCAGTGAAGCTGAGAGGAGTTTCTTTCAAGCACCTAGAGGTAAGTTCTTAAATTCTTTGAACTTATGGATTAAAATGCTTCTGTATGAAAAAGCAAAACTATGTATAGCTTCAGATGAATAGCATAGACAAGTAATGTCCGTAGACTCTGATAGTGACCCTGAAGTTATTGGTTGCACTCGTAGAGGAAAACGGTATAAAGTAGGCCTTGACCAACATTCTTTTAAGTCGAGCCCAGAAGACAGTCAAGTTCCTAGAGCAAGTTACATAGAAAGACAAGGGAGTGTTCATATCCCTTATCACCCTTTTACACCGCAGAAGCCAGACAAAGCTCAGTATAATCCCGCAGTAACACCTTCTAGTAGCCCACACGGTACTTCTAGTACCTCTGTACCACCTTTGTTCAACTAGCCCAGAAGAACTGCTACAGCACCTACACCTCAACCTAGCACAAGAAAGATGGGTGATGACATGAAACTACCAACTTTTAGAGGAACAGGGATAGAAGACCCTGAGCAACACTGGTTCCTATGTGAAGCCATTTGGACAATTAAGCAAATTAATGATGATGCTGTTAAAATGGTTCAGTTAGCAACCACACTAAGAGAAAGAGCCTTAACTTGGTTCATGAAATACTCAGCAGCACAGAATAGGACGCTTGCTGATGTAAGAAATGCAATGATTAGAGAATTTAAGAAACCTAAATCAGAATCACAGTGTATAACAGAGCTCAAAGACATCAAGCAGTTACCTACAGAGTCAGTATGGGACTTTGACCAAAAGTTCAAAGCCTTGATAGATCAAGTAAGCTTTGAGTTTGCACCACAACAGCATAAGGAATGGTTCATTGCTGTGCTGCTTCCACACATTAGACTTCCTCTTATGCAACAGAATCTCACTACTCAGGAACAAGCTCTAGAGATGGCTATGAAACTAGAAGCTTCACCAATTGCTGGAACAAGCAACGATGTTGCGCAGTTGCAGAACCAATTAGCAAACTTAACCCTGCAAGTGCATGATATTAAGAAAGGCAAGGATGCTAAGGAGGAGATATGGTGTACAAAATGTAAAGCACAAGGTCATTCAAAGGACCACTGTCCCATTTTCATAGAGTATATTGCAACTGGAGCACCTAATCCTTTACCACAGCCACAGGGGCCTTGGTGTGAAATCTGTAGAACTAGAGGTCATAGACCTCAAGAATGTCACTTACTTCAGAAATATGTACAAACTCCAAAGAATCTATATTGTAATTTCTGTAAATCAGTAGGCCATGATGAAAACAATTGCAGAGCATATGACCTTATGATGGAAAGGAAACACGATGTTTATAGAGTACAATCAGAAGCACAAGGACCCGTAGCAGGTCCACAGTATGACCAAACTCGCGACGGCCGAACAGGAAATTACAGAGGCCGCGGACGTACAACAAATTTTGGCCGCGGAAGAGGCCAGATCACTTGTTATAATTGTGGAGCGCAAGGTCATTTTGCAAGAGATTGACAAAACCCTACAACCCTTTGCAGATATTGTAAATCTTATGATCATATCATTGAAGAATGCCCTCAGTTGACGGCTAAGATGCAAGCAAAGACGCCACAGGTCAACCAGAATATTCAATTGATTGGAGCAGAAAAAATGGAACCAGATCGTACAGTTAATATTGTGACGCGCAGTGGAACAACCACTGGTGCGCCAGAGTTGGGAACTGGAAAGCAAGCGACGCAATGGGTGCGCCGCGCTAATATTAAACCAACCCCACTTAACCTGCAGAAGCAAAAAGAAGCATTCAAGCAAGCCCAAGAGTATTTCTCAGACACCAGAGCTTCAAGTTCTGTTGCAACTCCGCATAATGATATTAGATCGCAAGTGCTAAGACAAGACAACCTGGTACAAGAATAGGCCACTACATCCGGAAGGCCCGATGAAGAAAATGCACTAGGTACTGTCCATAATTTTCTAAGGAACTGCTTAAAGTTTTTGCGCAATGAAAAAGAAACTATGGAACTTCAACACCTATTGGAAAAATGTCAACAATCTGCTTCGACGAACACGCCGCAGCGTGCTGTTCACCAGATTGGGAGTCACATTAGAACTGGAAAAGAGATGAGGCTCACAGCGCAGATTGGAGCATTTGAGATGGACGAAGTCATTCTAGATTTGGGCTCAGAAGTTAATGTTCTCACCATGCAGACATGGGAACAGATGGGAAGTCCTCAACTTACAAGATCCCCCATCCAGCTAAGACTTGCAAACCAGCAACGAGTCTCTCCATTGGGCAGATTACCTAATGTACCTATTGATATTGAGGGAGTAAGAAGTTCTGCAGACTTTGAAGTAATCAAAATCCTGGATGATAGTAGACCTTACCCAGCACTTTTAGGAATAGACTGGGCATTTGATAATTTGGCTGTCATCAATTTGAAGAAAAGATAGATGACCTTCGAGGATGACCAGATTAGGGTCATTGCACCGCTTGATCCTATTCAAGGACCAAGGTATATAGAACCCATTCGCGCAGAAGAAGAAGCGCGCCAAATGGAAAGTTTGTATCAGATGACTGCTAGTCAGAGTGATTATGTTAATCCTACAGCAGATGGCCATATCAGCTGGCGATGCGATAGCTCGTGCACGTCAGACTCAGATGCAGGATTGGAAAACTGGCAGAATCGCTTACATGAGGTTTCTACAAGACGTTGCGCCATGATGACTAAATCCATTCGATGGATTGGTACAGAATTGACCGACACTCCAATTTTTGATGGTTTAACTAGCGTAAGTGAATTCATACAGGCATATGAACAACAGCTTCCAGAACAGCAGCGCATACAGGCATTAGATGTATCACTGCGTGCTACACCCGCAAGATGGTGGGGTGCGCATAAAGAGAATATTCACACATGGCAAGACTGTCGCAGATTGATACTGCGCAGATTCCAGGACAATACAGCAGAAGTGTCGCGCAAATACAAGGGACAGAGTGACCCCAGGTCACACATTGAAGCATGCATTCAGCAATGGTCGGATATTCCGGACGATGAGTGGGTTCACCTATTCATCCACACATTGGACACAGCTCCAAGGAACTGGTACACTGAAACAGAATTGCACAGAGGCACTCTTACTTGGCCTCTTAAGATAGAAAGTTTTCAACTCACCTTCAGCTTTGAGTCCGAGCATCCAAGTATTGATCAGGCTCTGAAGAGTATTAGAGAGAAGGTATTTGAACCATGTATATTACCAGAATATTCCCAACCGGATTGGGCTGTTCAGATAGAGCATGCCCTCGAATGCTATAATTTCACCGCTGAAGAAGACGAGGATGATCCTCGCAACATCAATATCCTAGAATCAGAAGGGACGCGCAATGTTGAAGGTCCTTAGCTTGATATCCCTGCCATTACAGAGCACATCAAGCTCAAAAAGGTTAACATTGGTACAGAATCTGAACCCAAGTTTGCTTCTATTGGAGACTATTGGGATGATGAAACTGTTGGGCATATTTCAGATTTATTACGTGACTACCAGGATATCTTTCCTACCAAGTTTACAGAAATGAAAGGCATCCTAGGAGACTTAGGAGTGATGCGCATGCCTCTAAAACCAGATGCCAAGCCAGTAAAGCAGCGCCCATACAGGTTGAACCCGCGCTATAAAGAAAAAGTCAAAGAAGAAATTGACAAGATGCTCGCAGCAGGTATTATTGAGCCAGTAGAAGAAAGCGATTGGATTAGCCCTATGGTTGTACAAGAGAAGAAGACAAAAGGTGAAATAAGAATTTGCGTGGACTTGCGCAAACTCAATGACGCATCAGCGCATGATCCATTTCCTACACCCTTTACAGATGAAGTGCTTGATAATGTTGGAGGACAAGAGGCTTACTCCTTCACTGATGGATTTTCGGGATACCATCAGATCAGAATCCATCCAGACGACCGCCATAAGACTACTTTTGCGACTGAATGGGGCTCATTCCAGTACACGGTAATGCCCTTTGGTCTTAAGAACGCACCTGCTATCTTCTCTAGAGTCGTTGTTGCTGTTTTTAAAGAACTCATCCATAAGTTTTTAGAAGTCTATTTTGATGACTGGACTGTGTTTGGTTTACTAAAGAACCATATAGCGAACCTGCGAATGATGTTAGAAAAATGTAGACAGCATCAGATTTCCCTTAACTTGAAAAAATGTATCTTCTGTACTCCTTTTGGTATTTTGTTGGGTCATATTGTATGCAGAAAAGGACTCCTAATGGATCCTGCGAAGGTTTCCATCATTGCTAATCTACCGGTGCCCACCTCAGTCAAGCAATTGCGCACTACATTGGGACATACTGGATACTACAGAAAATTTATCAAAGGTTATGCAAAGATTACAGCACCTATGGAAAGATTGCTGAAAAAGGATTCGAAATTCCAATGGACAGAAGAATTCCAACAGATCTTGGACACACTTAAAGACAAGATGATCACTGCGCCAATTCTAGTTTTCCCAGACTGGAATAAACCCTTTCATGTTCATGTCGATGCTTCTTCCATCGCATTGGGGGTCGTACTTACACAACCGGGAGAAGGAGGTATTGATCACCCCATTGCTTACTCTAGCCGGAAGCTGTCCACAGCCGAGAAGAACTACACTACTACAGAGAGAGAAGGACTAGCTATGGTGTACGCCCTACAGAAGTTTAGACACTACTTACTGGGCGCACATTTTAAAATGTATACTGACCATTCTGCTTTGAAATACTTGGTCAATAATCCAGGGTTAGGGGGAAGAATTTGCAGATGGCTACTGCTCTTTCAAGAATATGATTTTGAGGTTATTATAAAGCCAGGAAGATTGAATGCAGGACCTGACCACTTATCTAGGATCGAGTCAGGAGAGGAACCTACAAGTCTGGAGGACAATCTGCCTGACGCGCAGTTGTTCTCTATTCAAGCAGCAGATGAATATTATTCTGATATCCTTGAATTTCTTACCACCGGATAAGCGCCAGTTGAGTTTACAATCCAGCAGAAGAAACAGCTTGTCGTCAAAGCCGCAGACTTCACTTTGATAGCAGGCCAGCTTTATAAGTTGGGCCCCAATGAAGTCTTGCGCAGATGTATCCTACCGCATGAAAAGAACTCTATCATCGCAGAAGCGCACTCAGGCACCGCAGGAGGCCATTTCACAGGAAAGTCGACTGCTCAGAAGATCTTAGCCGCAGGTATTTGGTGGCCGACATTGCATAAGGATACTAAGGAATTCTGCAAATGTTGCGATGTGTGCCAGCGAACAGGAAAACCTTCAAGAAGAGATGAAATGTCGCTAAGACCTCAGATAACACTGCGTGCTTTTGATAAATGGGCCATTGATTTTGTAGGTCCTATCAACCCACCAGGAAAGAGAACCGGCGCAAGATACATCATCACAGCTACTGAATACCTCACCAGATGGGCTGAGGCTAAGCCAGTGAAGAACTGCGACGCTGCCACGGCCGCGCAGTTCATTTTTGAGAATATCATCACTAGATTTGGATGTCCACTGATTCTGATGAGTGATCAGGGTACACATTTCCTCAATGAGACTATAGAAGCTCTTACTGAAGAATTCCAAATTAGTCACCATAAGAGTACACCCTACCACCCTCAAGCTAATGGCACGGTGGAGGCATTCAATAAAATTCTTGAGAATGCCCTGACGAATATCTGTAATCAACAAAGAGATGATTGGGACCTTAGAGTCACAGCTGTATTATGGGCTTACAGAACCACCTGCAAGAAATTAACAAGCCACACACCTTTCAGTTTGGTGTATGGACAAGAAGCAGTTATGCCTATGGAATACATTATTCCCAGTCTCAGAATTGCGCAAATTACAGAAATGACAGATCCTGATACTATGAGCGCAAGACTTTCACAACTGCTTTCCTTAGAAGAAGACAGACTCTTAGCCGGATTCCATCAACAGGTACAGAAGGCAAGACAGAAAGCTTGGCATGACAGGCATATTAAGAATAAAGTCTTTCAGGAACGAGACTTGGTACTCCTCTATGATAGTAAATTCACCAAGTTTCCAGGCAAGTTTCATGTACATTGGTTAGGCCCTTTTCAGGTAATAAAAATAACAGAAGGAGGAGCAGTTCAGCTTGCAAAGCTGAATGGAGAAGTACTGCCTACAAAGATCAACGGGAGTCGGCTCAAGCTTTACCGCGACGGCCACTCCGCCCTGTCGACTTAAATAGCTGCTCAAAGGAATGCAGATGTCCAGTGTAGTTGAAAGAGGCATCGCATTATCAGTCTACACGGAAGTCGCGAGACCCTCAGTCTCTGGCTTCCCTCGCAGTTCTTTGAAATATCCGCGCATGTCTATAAAGTTTGGTTGGAGCGAACCTAATTGCGCTCTTGCGAAGTTATCCGGATGGTCTAACCATCGCTCTTGCGAAGTTCACTGTGTCAATTTGCCGCTTGAAGAGTTCTTGTTGTGGACCCCTATAGGCACAGTTACCTAAGTTGAAATGACCCACCGAAAAATTTGAATTACAACAGTTATGTAGCCGCGTCCGAGAAATAAATGAAGGATAAGCCCACTCTTTAAGTATAGCCGCTCTGACAGATTCGGCTTGATCTCCGTAAGATTTGCATTTAACCCATGCGCCGAAAGCGTTAGCCTCTCCCGGAAGCCTGTCAGAGCCTGTCCATCACAATAAATGCACCGCAAACGCGAAGTGGATCGTAGGGTTGTCAACTCATGCATAGCCGCCTATAGCTAGTAACCCCACTTGCCCGCATTTACTATCACCTTTGGCTATAAATACTCCACACTTGTATAATTTTGGGTTACTTTTCTCGAGCTGCATAGTCTTGTTTGAAAATCTAAGCCATTGTTTTCAGAGCCGAGTTGTGCAGAGTGCTTCCCTTGTTGTCAGTGTTTATATCCCACGCTAGTCCGCTGTTTCTGTCCAAGTTCTTGTTACCTATACCCGTTCACGACGGAGAACCTGTCGACTGAAGAAGTTGTTCATCAATTCCTGCGCCGAGGCCTGGATTTCGGTATGACTACCCCCGTGACCGCTTCGACTTATGTACACCCTGGTTATCATGATCCCAGACAATCTCCGGCCACAAGAGCGTCTCAGCCACATCCAGAAGAGCCCGTTCCAGAGCCGTTGGCCACTATGGTGAATTATATTCCGTCGCGTCCAGAAGATGCACTAGAGGTGCATATTCCGAAGAATGCAAAGTATCCACTTCCGTTACCTCCACTACCGGTTAGCGTGCGAATAGAAGGGTCCTTGCTCGGACACCTTCCACTGGTCAAGTTCTCTGATTTCAACCTGGGAGACTATAAAACATATCCTCAGTTTCAGCTAGACCGATATCTGGCGGTAGTGCATAATCCCACCAGACAGGTTGACGAATTCATCCCGAAGGGATTTGCAGCAAACCTTGAGCGCCCTGGACTCCTGAACCTATTAAAGCTACCGCATTTTGGGCATAGCAATGAAGTGAACGCAGTCGTTAAGACACTGCTATCCTGCGTTCATGGAGGTTACCTTTGGCTGGGGATGCCAATCGATTTAAATGTCGATTTGATTCACCGTATTACCGGCCTATCTAAGGTTGGTAAGGATCCTAATATCCATTTTATGGGAAAGGAGAAGGATAGAAAACTGGCTGCAAAGCTGGTGCAAAAATACAACCTTACAAGAGGAGGTCGGGCTTATGACCTCACAATAGTAGAAGACGAAGCACTCAGATTTACAGGAAGTCTGCTCGTAGGAAGACTTCTCACGAAGTGCAGACCGAAGGAAGTTACTGGAGTTGTCGTGGAACTTGCCATCGCAGCTGCGGAGGGGGAGAAGTACAACTGGTGCCTCTTCCTCCTTAATTCTTTTTTGGAAGACTGCCGGAACGTTCAAGATAACCCCGGTCAGTCATTCCATTTTTCTTGGCTTTTAATTTTATGTGCTCTCGTCGGGTGGAAGGAGCCCCCGAACACTCAGTTCCTTCCGCGCCGCGCAGGAGAACCTGCCGGAATTCGCTATGTAAGCCTTTGGGAGTCTCCTAATCCCGCAAAGCGCAAGATGAACCGCGCTGTATTTTGTGAATACTACTATCTCCTCAGAGATACCATTCAGGAAATGCCAAGGCTAAGTGAGGAGACAGCGAAAATGTATGACGGAAAGTTGGCCTTTACTGCCGACTTACATCAACTTTACCTCCGTCCCTGCGGCATTCAAGAGGAATGGGCCGTAGGCCTTTACAGGATGACCACCGAAGATGTCGAAGAAACTATCAAGTCCTGGTCGGACGAATGGAGAGAAGCCGCTGACATCGCATCTGCGATGCCACCCGCCGCTGCGCACGAGAAGGATAAGGGCAAGGAAGCCCCCGAGCAAAGAAGTGATGAAGGCTCGATAGAGCCAGCCACCAAGAAACAAAAGGTGTCGCATCCCTCTGAGGCCATTCCCTCGGGGATCGACCAGTATTTGAAAGAGCAATTTCGCGAGCTGCGGAACACGCACGCTCACATCAGAAGTGCTCTAGATCTGCAGTTCGTGGAAATAAAAGGTCTCGCAGGAAGGATTGCGCAGACCCATGCGCCAGCATCTACTTCGCAGACGCCACAAGCAATTCCAAGTACTGAGCGAGTTGAAGAACTCATAGAAAGGCATACTGTCGTGCATATTCCGCCTACGAGCATGACACTTCCAGATCCGCTAGCTGCACTACAGGTAAGCGCAGTTGGGCCCGTCGAAATAAATTTGTCTTTAATTCCTATAGAGACTCTACAGCTAGTGCATGAGAAAGTTTCCCTTGAGTTGAGAGCTAGAGAGCTCTCTACATTCCAGGAAAATCAACGACTGCAATCGCAGGAGATAGAGCTGAAGGCAAGCCATAAGAATATCTCCGAGAAGCTTGCACTTTATGAGGCGCAAGACATTGGCATTAGAAACGCAGTGGATGAGATTGCCCCTGAATTGCCAGCTTGCGAGATTCAACCAGACCTCCCTCTGGTTGAGAAAGTTCAAATCATTGGAGGAAGGGTAAAAACCCTGGAGCATGAAATAGTTTCTATGGCTGAGGGCCATAGAACCCAAATCGCTGAGCTAGAAGCTCGTGTTGCCGCGCAGTTTACAGATGATGCGCAGGAACAATTCGAAGCGCTGAGCAGAGCTTCCACACAAATGAAAGACAGAATACAGGAAGCCAAGAACCTGATGAGCCAAGCTATGGAAGCTTGGACGGAGCTTGAGAAGCTCCCTTTTAAAGTTGGTCTTTTGGAACAGGTGCAAGCCGCAGAACAGTCCCTAACTGTTCTGACTGAAGAAGCTAAGGCCTTAACAGGCTTACCAAAAATGAAGAAAATGAGTGAAGTGCGCAGAATGCAACAGCAACTGCACAAGCTCAGAACTGAAGATGAGAAGCTCACCAACAACATTCAGCCATTTATGGATGAGTATGCTGACATCGTTGGCCAAGTCGAGGCAAAAATCAAAGAAATTGCTAAATCTCAAGAGGTGATCGATGCCGTAACTAAAGAAGAAGCCACTGCAGAAACGGTCCAGACAGCTATGGAATGTGTTGATGAATTGGACTCCGCTATTGCGCAGTGGAAGAAAACATTCGCGCAGACCCAAGCAAAAGCAGATGCGCAAATAAAGCGACCACACGCTAGTACAAGTGGCTCGAGGGCGAGCCACAAGTAAGTGTTAGGGGCCTGTTGGAGCCAAGGCCGCAGCTATGGTAAAAGCTGCGAATTTTGAGGAAAAAGCACGAGTATGGAAGAGAAAGTGCTAAGTTTTGAATAAGCGCCAATTTTGGGACAGAAGAAGACGGTGCGCAGTACGGTGCCAGATGGAGGAGCTCAGCGTAGATTACAGACCGGAAATCGCGGAGCTCGCGCGCATGTCAGAAGGGAATGAAGGTAGCAGAGTGGAAAGCCCAGCTACCATAATCAATGAAGCAATGGAGTAGAGGGCTCAGCTACCCTCATTTAAGGCTAAGTACAGAAGTTATGGTTGCTCGGATCAAGGAGGAGCAACGGACCAAAGCATTGAAGACGAAGGACGAGGCACCCATACCCGTAAGCTGCGCCGGAATTCATGGAGCCTGCAGGAAGCTGCGACATGACTGCAAGCGGCGCCTACAGTACACCTAGCCATGTGCGTGGTTAGGGTTTTTGGGGATTACTGCTGGGAAAGGCCCACAGTTTTGTAAAGGTGCGACCGCCATGGCCACCTATATATATGTATAATTGTGAAGGGTAGATGTTAGTTGGTTAGTCAGTTGAGTAGTGAGTCAGTTAGCTAAGCCTGTGAGTGAGCTAGCTAAGATAGTAGACGCTAGAGGTAAGAAGGATCGATCGAGTTGATCATCCTCTATTGCGATCTTGTTGACTGTTTTCTACCGTGTTGCTAGGAAACAGGAGTTAGAACTGGTTAGCAGTGAAGCTAATCCTTGAGTTGCAGATAGTCAGAGCTGACGTCTGAACTATTGTAATCTCTGAAGAGGAAGAGACTAGATCGAGAGAAGGGCTCCTAGCTGTGTGCGTGGAGTTTCCTGGAAATATCTAAGGCTGCAGCTGTGTGCGCAGCATATTGTATAAGTCTATCAATTTCTGGTTAATATAAGATACTCCCATGGACGTGGATTTCCCCGTGGAGGTGGACTTCATAATTCTTCGTTGTTGTGATTAAAGTGATTGCCTGTTTAGTTTCTTAACAGTATATCCAGGAATGTTGCATTATCTTTATGAGTGTGTTGAGTAAGTTCTTGAAGAGTCTTTGAGGATTATAATCGTTAAGGGTTGAAGGAATCGGTAAGACGCCGTCGCCACAGCGATAGGAGAACGTGTTGTTGTGACGGGCGCGCAAGTGAGCGACGTATAGAATATCGGTGCAGAGGATAATTGGTCCTAGCGCAGGAGTGGAAGTACCGCGCAGCTAGGCTGCTGAGCAGGAGCTTGAGCGCTGCCGTGCTCATAACTCTGAAGAGGGGTTAGACCTTTGCCTTAGAGGAATCGTCGAGGAAGAGAGCAGTCTCTGCATCGCCTGGGTTAAGGAAACCTGATTCCTTAGCCCCCCCATAGCCACTTCGGGTGAGACCTCGAGCTGCTGCGCAGCTCGTTGCCGAGAGGGCCAGTGCGCCAAGGGGTTTTGTTGCTGCGCATCATTAAAACCCGGGTCTGTCCAAAGAGCAGCCAACAGAAATGATTTAGAGGGGCCAACAATGGTGTTGGAATTGGATCCACCGGTTGGACCATCACCAACAATTCCTCCACCAGAAAGAGGGTTGTTTCCACCATAAAAAATGGGGATACCACTAGAAACAGGGTTATGACCAGCCATGGTGCTAGCAAAATGTTGTGAGGAAGGAGATCCTGTATGAGAGGAGCCTGAATACGAGGATTTCGATGAATAATCAGGAGAGGATTAGGAGTGTCTAAAAGGTACATGCCTAGATGGACTGATAGAACAACCTAAGAATCTGTATAAAGTGGGATGACCTCGAATTCTTGAGAATACCTTGGGGGAAATATGGTGACAATATCCAAGGTAATCAACACAACAATGTAGATCTAAAACAAAGCTAATGTAAGAAATGATCCAATCAATAATATAAACTCTATAAATGGTACTAAATCAAATAAACATGGGTGCAGCAAGTGATCTAATCTAGTCAAAGAGAAGAAAAATGAAAAGAACACCCTATAAAGAGAAAAGACACACTAGCCTTATAAGGAGAACTACAACACTGAAAAATGCTAAAAGAAATATTCCACCTTAGATACACAACAATTTGTACAACCACCTTTAGAAACACCACAATTCAGTCCACCCAGAAATTCAGACCAACCACTAACAAAAGGGTTTCCTCCTCCTCCTCCATATCTAGAGAGCTTAGGACTAACCAAACCCCCTACTTAGATTGAGTTTGATTCATTAGGGTAACTACAAAACATGTGTGTTAATATTCCTCCATTCCAAGCAATCAAGGACATCCCGATATGTACAAAAACTGTTACAAAACTCAGTGTTAAGAACCATGGTAGGAGGACAAAACCCAAAATGCATGTCATTGGTCAACTATAAGACTTAATACTTGGGAAGGTTTTGACCCCCAAATATAAGGACCCAGGAAATCCAATAGTTTATGTTTACATTAACAATTTTTGTATTCTAAATAGCTTAATTGATCTTGTGGTTTCCATTAACATAATGACCAAAGAGACAATGGAACGCCTTGGAATGTGTCCTAGGGAAACTCCTATGGTATTAAAACTAGCCGACCAATATACCAATAGGCTTGAGGGAATATTAGAGGAAATATTTATCTATTTTAATTCGTGGGAATACCCTATTGTTTTCATGGTCTTATAGCCAAAGTCTCGCTTGGGAGGATATCCTCCCATGTTAAGCAAGCCATTTCTAGCTATAATTGATGCATATATTAGTTGTAGATTCGACAACGTGATGATATCCCATGGAAATTCAATCAAATATCTTACACTTTACCCCACTTCCAATCCTAATACTTATTTTGAAAGTCTTATGTGGATAGATTTTGAGGAGTGTGATACCAATATCATACAACCAATACTTACCATTGACAAGGCACTTTGTTTCAAAGACAAAACCAAAAATTATGTGATCAATAGATTTATTAATAATCTAGCTTCATCCTCTCATCCAAATTTCCAATTCTTGGATGATGTTATGCAACCCTCAATTCAAGAGAATCATGTGAAACATTTGTTTGCAGACCCCTTGACCATAACTTTCCGACTAGATATTACAAGCATAACGTAGAGATTGAGCTAGGGAAAGCTTTATTATCAATCCACAATTATCTCCATGATAAAGAGAACAATTGATCCACCTATTTCAAGAGCATAGGGATTCATTTGCATGGGAGTATGCATATATGAAGGGAATACACCCTAATCTATGCACCCATCATATTTATATCCAAAATGATGCTTGAACCATCAGACAACCCCAATGATGAATTAACCCACTCTTGAGAGGCATAGTTAAGAAGAGTTGTAGAAACCCTTGAGTGGAAATTTCATATATCCGATATCTGTCAGTCAATGGGTTTCAACCTTAGTAATTGTCCCTAAAAAAATGGCAATTGAGGATTTGTGTTGATTACAGAGAGTTAAATAGGGCCACTCAGAAGGACCATTTCTCTTTTCCCTTTATTGACCGTGTTCTCGATGCTTTAGCATGGAAATATTTATTTTCTTTCCTCAATGGGTTTGGTGTCTATAACCAAATTCCTATTGCCCCAGAGGACCAAGAAAAGGCCACTTTTACTTGTCCCTGGGGAAATTTTTCCTAGAGGGTGTTACCTTTTTGTATCTGCAATGCACCAACCACCTTCCATGGGGATATGTTGGGAATTTTCTCTAACCCAAACCATGACCGTGTCGAATTTTACATGGATTATTTCAAAACACATGGCCAAACATTTGATTAAGACTTGTCTAACTTTAGGAAAGTACTTGAAAGATGTAATGAAATGAATCTCTCTCTCAGTAATGAAAAATATCACATGATACTCACAGAAGGAATTGTTCTAGGGAATCACATGAAAGTATTAAAGTGGATCCCACAAAAATAAAGGTAATAATTAATCTCCCAGTTCCAAAAACGCATAAAGAGGTACTTAGTTTCCTTGAGCATGCTAGTTATTATCATTTTTTTATTGAGCACTTTACGAGACTAGAATCTCCTCTATTTTGTTACTCTCTAAGGATGCATTTTTTATTTGGACAACTGAATGTCAATATGATTTTTAAGAAATTAAGGAACGATTATCAAAAGCTCCATTTTTGAGAGGCCTGGACTAGTTTTTTCCTTTTCATATCTTGACAGATGCATCATGTTTTTCTATTGGCATGGTACTTGAACACCAAGAAGGAAAAACAAATATTCTATTTACTTCATCAAGAAGCTTCCAAACCACCTTTCGACAATAGAACATAAGCATATTATTGAACATAGTTCCATATATTCCTGGGTTAAAGGTTTCCTTTTCTACACTAGGCTGGATCTAGTTATCCGACGTTGTGTTCATTAGGAGGAGATCTATGATATACTCAAGGTTTGTGTAATATCCCTTTTTCAAATTTTATTAAAATGCCCAATTTTCCACTTTTTTTCCCAATTTCGACCTTTGACTAGTTTTACTATTTTGACCTCCAAATCAACCCAAATGCTCCCAAATCTTCTGTAGGAGTGTATGAATGGTATTTAGACTTGAATATAAGGTTCAGGGATGTTTTATGTCCCTCCAAATACTGCTGCAAACTTGATTTGTATTCTGATCAATATATGTAATTTTGACTAGTAATTTGTGCATCAAATACCCCTCGGGTAACACTGCAAATGGCCTTCCAAATGCCTCCAAACTCCCACAAATTTATGAACAGAGGTATATAATGTGTTAAGTATGTGATCAATGTCTCATATGAACCATTAATTTATTTTTGATACTGTTCTAACTCTCTCACATTCAACAGCAAAAACCCCCAATTCGACCCTTGGGGAAATGGCACTATTTCACCTCCCAATACAACTAAACTGAGTAAAAATGCTTCAAATGCTCAAGTACAGTACATGAAACTTGTAGAAGACATCCATGGAAGTATATTTATCAAAAATATATCATAGAATCATCCATCCATTCGAAATAATCAACATTATAGTGTCATACATCAATGCATTGGGGAAATGGACATTGTTTGCTCATTAATCAATAGTTTTGCATACACCCAGTGGGTATTTCGACCCGAGAATTTCTGATTATGAATAATAGAGGATATGAAGCTATTACAATCATAAATATATAATGAGAAGCTCTCTCAAGAAGCACAAGTGCTCACCAAAAACGCCCTCCCTCAAGGAGCACGAATATGCCTTCAAAACTGGAAACGGTGGAGAGAAAGTGCTGCACTAAACCAAACCATGAAACTTCCTGTAGCTGATACCTGAAAATACAAACTCCATTAAATCACCATGAAAGACCTGAGTGGCCTCTCCAAACACCAACTTGGATGGGAATCTTTCACCCTCGAAATTGGCTAAGGCAAGAAACTAGTCATCCACTAGCTCTCTCTTCACAAATGCAATTTTTCTCAAATCATCAAAAGCCATTATCATACTTGATTTCTACATTTTATAACCAAAATTAGCCTTCAAGGGGTCGAAATCCTTTCAATAGATTCAATAATTTTCCATTTAGAAAATATTCCTCATTTGCCACTTGTCTCCTAGTTCCAACCTTCCATCTTCTCCCAAATTCGAATTTGAGTCTCTTTAGATTCGTCCAACTCCATGAGCGCATTCTTGAGCCTATTTTTGGGGCTGACATGTCATAATGGTCAGGTGTAAGAAGTCAGGTCTGAATTTTGTCATAAAATGTCATAGATGCTTCATTATTGTTGTCATAAAACTAGGGAATCTAGCCCATGTGTCCACTAGTCTCCAATTTGACTCTTCCTCTCCCATGGAGGTTACTATTCCTTCCCATTTGGACCTAATATGCTCAATTCCATGTGTTATGAATTACCAACTCACCCAAGAGTGTTCACCTTCCCATGAATTAGAATTGGCAAGAGAGAGCTGCCATGTGTCATTGAAAAATCAAGCTAGTGTGGGTCCCACCACCTCCATATGTCTCCAAAACCACTTGCCACCTAGAATTTCTCTTGAATTTATTTATTCATCATATTTATTAAATGATTGAACCCTTCTAATGTCTAAATATCATTTATTAGTTTCCTTATTACCATCCCACATGTGCCCATCCAACCTAGGAAACTAGTAGGATTGATGGGATTGTCTTACTATGCACTTATTTGAATGGGGACATTACAGTTTGTCATGGAGAGCCTTGTGGTGAGCACTTTGCAGATAAAAGGACATTTCTTAAAATATTTGATTATGGGATATTATTATCCTAATGTGTTGTAGGATGCAAAAATCTATGTAAAGAGTTGCGACAACTGTCAAAGGATGGGCCCGCCTAGGAAAGTAGACAAGATGCAACTACAAACATAGGTTGTGATTGATCCATTTGAAAAATGGGCCTTGGACTTTGTAGGGACAATCAACCCTCCATCTTGTTCCAAGGTCCACATTCTAGTTTGAACATATTATGTGACAAAGTGGGTAGAATCCAAGGCACTTCCGCAAGATACAAAACAAGTTGTATTATATTTCCACTTTGAGGATATTTTTTTTTGTTAGGTTTGGGGTACCACAGGATATAGTTACAAATGGTGGATATTAATTCATTTCCCACCTAATTTAGAGGATTAATCAATAGTTTAAGGTTAAGAAAAAGATCACTTCACCCTATCATCCTCAGGCCAATGATTAGGTGGAGAGGACCAATAAATTTATGGAATCCATTATGATGAAGACATCATAACTCCATCAAATTGATTGGGATGCTAAAATTTTGAAAGATCTTTAGGCCTATAGAACTACCTGGAAAAATACTACAAGATTCACTCCTTACAAACTCATATATGGTAAGAATGTTGTCTTTCCAATTGAGTTTGATGTTAAGACACCCATAAATGCCTTGTATGTTGGACTGGATCTCATAGAAGCACAAAACCATCATTTGGACTAGTTTAATGAACTTGATGAAATATGACAAGCTACTATCCACTAGACCTATGTTTTCCAACAACATAGAGCAAAATTGCATGACAAATTCATCACTAAGAAGACATTTCAGGAGTGTGATTGGGCCTTATTGTACTACTCCATATTCAAGGAATTTAAAGGGAAATTATGCATGAGATGGTTGGCCCCGTATGAAATAGAGACATTATTTGACATAGTATCATTGTTAAGTTGAGAACTCTCAATGAATATCGGATCCCACTCTTTCCAAATGATCATCAAGTAAAGGTTTATCATAAGCCATTGTCAACATAATATTTTGTTCGGCAAATTGCTATTGTTTTAGATTTGGAACTTGTTGATGCAGAGGATTTTCCATCTGCATCAACATCAGGATGATTTATTTTCTCTGAAATTTAAAAAAAATAAAAATAATAACAACAAAGTAATAAAACATAATAAAAAGAAAAAAAATATTGTAGTGAAAACCAACTCGCTGGCACTACATGACTCAGTAGTAGCAGAAAACTAGCTTGTTGGTTGTTATTATTGGGCAAAAATAATAATAGTTTGACTGTAAAAACCATCTTTCTGGCACAGTTAAATATGTACTACTAGAAAACTAGCTTTCTCGCGAGTAATACTTTAAAAAGAAGAAAATATTAAAAAGAAAAAGAAAAAAGGAAAATACACGACAATGATTTAAACTTGCTACATCATGATTATACAGACATGCTTTAATTTTTTGGGTTACTAACTTATACAATCAACAATTTAGTTTTAGTCCCATGAAGTCGAAATATTACATGTTTTCCAGCTAAAAAATGATTATGGACCAAAATATCTTTGAGACTCATCTTTTGAATAGCTAAGAATCTTCAATACCTTGCATCTTATCTTCATCTTACCTACTCTACATCATATCTACAGTTTATTGATATCATTTGCAACCACTCCAGATCATCCTTATTTGATCTCCAACATATCTAGAATTGCATGATCAACATTAGCTTTAGACTTAGCACCATAATGATCATCATTTTTTTACATCATCATCTACAAATTATTCATCATCATCTAAAGCTTCTTCAACATCATTTGCAACTTCTTCAACATCATACACAACTTCTTTAGCATCATCCATAGCTTCTTCAACATCATCTACAACTTCATTAGTATCACTTACAACTTCTCCAACACCATCTAAAGATTTTATGGATTTTCATCAGTAACATCTGTTGATGTATATGTAACTTCGGAATGTATTTCACATATATGCATATTGTATTCCTATAGAGATGTTATTATTCCTCTATATGGAAGTGTCGTTATTTATATTGTAAGTGTCGTAACTTATACTTGATGGGTTATTAGACCACCTCGTTTTGGGTCGGCCCTGTATAAGTCATGTGGGTCAAAGGGTTATTAGACCACCCTATTGGGGGTCGGCCATGTGGGTCGAAGGGTTATTAGACCACCCTATTGGGGGTCGTCCCAGTCAACATTATGTTACGTGGTTAAGTTCGAGCCTACATGAGTTAGGTAAAAAGGCAAGTCAAGTCAAGTATAAATAGAGTGCGGGAGGCACTCTATTTACTCACTCACTTCTCACTCATGCACTCAAGGAGGAGTGGCGCACTTATGGAGGAGGAGGATCTACTGCTAGGTTGTGTCTATCTCTTATGGTTGGTTGTATCATTGCTCTATCTATCTCTGAGGAAGTTATTGGGGTTTTTCACCTTTATGGTTTTCCCCAAGTAAATCTTTGTGTCTCTTGTGTGCTTGCATTATTGTCTCCATGATTGATATGCTGTAGATATGCAGTACATGTTGTTCTCTCAGTTAAGATCCTAGATCAGATTGAAGTAAATTCTGAAAATTTAACATGGTATCAGAGCTAGCCTGAAAGAAGGCATGATATGGCATGTATGACACTTGTTGTACTTATGATGCTAGGGCTTGATATAGCAAAAACCAGTCGTCGTAGCACTTTCGCTATAAATCCGTTTTGGCGAAGGTTTCGGATCTGAAATATTTACAGGTCGAATATTAAATCTCTAGGTACTTTGTGTCCAAAGGAAAACCTCTAATTCGTTGTACTTTGGGATTTATGATCTGTACAATATAGGGTTTCTGCCTCTTCCAGATCTGAGTCAAAATCAGGTGACCTTGGGAAAAAGGTCATAACTTGGGCTAGGAAGCTCCAAATGAAATTTCGTAAAAAGTGATAGGTATTCCACAGACTGTACTATTTCAGAAAAAGTTTACAGAGGCCGAAGTTAAACCAGTGACACGTGGAACACCGTAAAAGTTCGCTCTCCTGTATTATCCCAAAACAGGTCACGTTGCGACATTTGGAATAAATCTCTCTCAGAGAATCCAATTGAGGTCAGACCTATCAGGATGGAAAGATAACAGGCCGAGATATCGTAGGAAAAGTTTTCAGAGGCTGAAGTTGAAACAGTGACACGTGGCATGCCGTACAAGTTCGCTCTCCTGTATTATCCCAAAACAGGTCACGTTGCGACATTTGGCATAACTCTCTCTCAGAGAATCCAATTGAGGTCAGACCTATCAGGATGGAAAGATAACAGGTCACGCTATCTCAAGAAACTTTTTTAGGCCCTGTGGATTGAAAAGTTTAGAGTTACACCAGAAACAATCAGGTACATATTTCTGTCAAAACAGAATTATTTTTGAGTACCTTCATTCATGGCTTCCGGAATTTAGGGCTTTGGAGAAAGTTGGAATTTTTGTAATCGGAGACCATGGATGAATGCTACTCATCAAAATAAAAATTTAGAGACCAAAATCAGAATTTTTGGTTGGGCAGAAGGCCGGGCTTGATCAGACCCTAGTTCGGGACTTTGATCAGAAAAGTGGAAAATTAGGGCTTCTGTAAAAATGAGAATTTTTGAAATCTATGACCACGACTGAAAGCTCCTCAGAAAAATAGAAGCTTATAGATTTGGATCAAACCTTTTGATTGGGAAGAAGAGTGGGCTTCATCAAACCCCAGTTCAGGGTCACGTCCAGTGAATCCGGAAGTTTCAAAGGCAAATTTGAGGAGTGAAACTTTGCAGTTTTCAAATTCTGAATATACTAGCTTGATCAGCTCATTAAGGTGCATATTTCTATCCTGTCAGAAGTTTGAAATTCAAAGTTTGAATTTTTGGGTTTCTCTGACAAACCCTAATCCAGCTCCAGATCCAATTCTTTCAAATCAAGTGGATTGGGTTAATCCTAGAAGAAGATGGATTGGTCACCTGCATAAGTGAAGAAGTTCCTGTTTCAGAGGGAGATGAGGCTAAGGCCTTACATAAGAATATTACAAGCGATCTCGACAGGTATGACTCATCAAGGTATGTTTTGAGATTTGTTCATGATTAAGTTTATGGTATGTTTGTCTTCATGTTATTACGGTTAGTACAATCTTGATTTTAGACTTGTCATATCACCTTAATAAAACTATGAATGCACAATAGAAAATATTAATTGATTAGGGTGTTGACACTTATGATTATACTAATGCATTATGGTGTTGTATGAGGTTTATGTTGTCTACTAACATGAAAGGTACACCAAGAAAGACAAATCATGTTCTGGTCCAAGAACATATGGTCATGATAACATGAGGACAAAGATTCATCCATTGTCATGGATCTCATAGAAAATCCATTTACGAGGTATATATAACTTGGTTTTGTAATAGTTAACCTATGAGATATAGAGGTTACTAGCACAAGTCATTGAAGAAGAACAAGAAGACATCATGGGAGTATGTTAGACATAAATAGCTAGCATGCTAATCCAGGTATGTTTTTCCTATATCAAGATAGAATCCTACCTTGTGTTAGTATCTTATACTGTTGTGTTGTTGATAATGATTATTCATGAAGTCACAGGTTTGAATAATCATGGTTGTATGCATATTATGTTTCTTACCATAATTGATGATATGACTAACCATAAGAATCATGAAGGTATAGGCATATTATATCTCTTATCTTGATTGATGATTCAACTAACCTGAAGAGTCATAGGTTTGAGTAATTACAGGTTTAGACATGTTATGTTTCTTATGATTCGACTAACCATAAGAATCCTACATAAACCTTGAATGCTAATGCTTATTATTTTCTGTTTGAAATGATCATGACTATACATGCTTAAGATTATTGTGTTTTAATAGTATACTAATGAATGTATGATTTTATATGAGTTCACAAGGATAACACAATCATGATACTAATAAGCATGCATAGGGACCAAGGATGAATGTAAGTTCAAGGACAGGTAATCCAGGAAGCAAAGATCAAGAGGGAGCACACTCCAGTTGCTCCTGCAAGAAAGCAAAGCAGCACACTCCAGTTGTTCCTGCAAGAAAGCAAAGGAGCACACTCTAGTTGTTCCTGCAAGAAAGAAAAAGAGCACACTTCAGTAGTTTCTGCAAGGATGCAGATATTCAGAGGGAGTTGACCATCTTTCTACATTCCACAACAGAAAGGTGTAGAAGAAGCTACTTCAGATTAGGACTCCAATAGCTCCTGCAAGGAAGCAAAGACTCAGAGGGAGTCCACCCAACAAACAAAGAAAGATAAATATTTTAATCATCATTTCTTGCATATTTGTTTGTTTAAATAATAATGTTCAATAATGTATATACTAGAATTAGGTTGTGTATTATGCATATTAGAATAGTTGCATTGATGAACAGTATACTACTAATATACATGGGTAAGTGGCCTATGGCACTATACAACATTCCATTGCTACTTATCTAGAATGAAACCTCTTTGCTGACATGTTGGGAGTTGTGCACACTCTTAACAATGTTCTGGTAGAGATTGGAAGGCATCTAGAAAGTTACGGGATATGGATAAATGTTGTATTGAAGCATTAGCTAAGATAATTGCATGACTGTATGACATATTTATTTATGTGTAAGAATTTGTTCTGAAAATTATGAGATGTTTCTAATCATGCAATTTAACCTGTTTTGTAGGAAAGACCGTATATCTTCACCTACAAAAGGACTACAACATTTGTTCCAGCAATAAAGATATCTATTGAAGATATTGAAGTTCCCAGGATCTAGGATGAAGAAATGGAATGCCATGATCCGTCGATCATGAAGAATGATGTTTGGGTTGCAATCCCAAGACGTGAAGGGAAGTTTGTTATGACTTCCAAATGGAACTATCAGATCAAGCATATTGCAGATGGCAGCATTGAGAAATATAAAAGTGATGAAATAGAAGATGCACCAGATGGATTTCAAGACAACATGGTGTAGTTAGATATGTGTGCAGAACTTGGTATGGTAGGATAGACAGCTTTCTATCCAGTTTGGGCGTTACCAAGAGTAAAGAGGATTCCAACCTTTACTACAAGGTTGAGGAAGGAAATCCAGTGATACTACTTTTGTATGCGGATAACCTGTTTGTTACAGGTGAAGATAGATTGATTGCCGACATGCAGCGGAAGAAAGATTTGGGAATGATGCACTATTTCCTAGGTATGGAGGTGTGGCAGAATGCAAGTGGGATCTTCCTTGGTCAAGGGAAGTACACAGTAGATATCCTGAAAAGATTTGGGATGATGGATTGCAAGGCCATGGCCACACCTATGGCATCGAATTTGAAGCTTCTATGTGATGCTTCATCTGAACCAGTTGATGTCACTATGTATCGTCAGATGATTGGGTCCTTGATGTACCTGACGAACATGAGACCAGATATTTGCTTTGCTGTGAACAATTTGAGCCAGTTCCTGACGGATCCGAGGAGTGTTCACCTGGTTGCTGTAAAGCATGTTCTAAGGTACCTGAAGAGTATAGTGGATTATGGACTCAGGTATGAGGTGGATCAAAAGTTTAACCTACGGGGTTATGTTGATTCAGATTGGGTTGGTAGTGCTGCAGATAGGAAGAGCACATCTGGGTGCTGCTTCAGTATGGGATCAGGTGTGATCTCTTGGTTTAGCAGGAAGCAGTCCTGCGTAGCACTGAGTACAGCTGATGCAGAGTATGTTGCAACTTGTTCAGCTAGTTGTGAGGAAGTATGGCTACGGAAGCTACTATCTGAGTTATTTGATCTCCCGTTGGAGGCTACTGGTATCTTCTGTGATAACCAGAGTTGTGTGAAGCTGTCCGAGAACCCAGTGTTTCATGACAGGTCGAAACACATAGAGATCAAATATCACTATATCAGGGATATGGTGCAGAGAGGAGCTGTGAAGCTCCTGTATGTTGCGATGGATGAGCAGATTGCAGATGTGCTGACGAAGCCACTAGCCAGGGTGAAGTTCGAGTACTTCAGAGAGAGGCTTGGTGTGCTTCAGATCGAGGATACTTCGAGGAAGAAGTGATGGACACATTTTCTGAAGCCATTCCAAGCATGTTGGAAGGGGGATCCTTCACATGGCTGTGGATGTAAGCACTGGATGATGAGCATCAGGATGATGTTTTGGTTTCTGCTTGGATATGATCAGTTGGATCATTATATGTATGTATGTATGCATCATGTTGGATGTTGGATATGATCAGTTGGATCATTTATATGTATGTACGCATCATGTTGGATGCTGGATATGATCGGTTGGATCATGTGTATGTGTTTTTGTATATACATCATGTTGGATGCTTGGACCATGTATCTGTATATGTATCAAGTGGATACATTGTATGATCAGGTGGATCATGTATGGTGATATGTATCATGTATTTGTATTTGTATCAGGTGGATACATTGTATGATCAGGTAGATCATGTATGATGATATGTATCAAGTAGATACTTGGTATGCATCAGGTAGATGCATTATATGATCAGGATGATCATAGATGACGAGCTTCAGGATGTTGCTCCAGATGACATGCAGCAGGATGTTGTAGTGATGATGATCAGGATGATCATGGATGACGAGCTTCAGGATGTTGCTCCAGATAACGTGCAGCAGGATGTTGCAGTGATGATGATCAGGATGATCATGGATGACGAGCTTTAGGATGTTGCTCCAGATGATATGCAGCAGGATGTTGCAGTGATTATGATCATGATGATCATGAGTACATCAGGATGATGTATGGTGAGTATCAGGTTGATACTCTATGGCCGTGGATCAAGTTGTGCAGATGAGCATGTAATCCGGTGCCCTGGGAGATTTGCAGATAGTCTTTCGAGGTTTTGCCTATGGCATGTAATTCGGTTCCCTGGGATATCTAGCAAATGCTCTTTCGAGGTTTTGCTCTGGAAGGACATGTAATTCGGTGCCCTGGGAGATCTGCAGATAGTCTTTCAAGGTTTTGCCTATGGCATGTAATTCGGTGCCCTGGGATATCTGGCAGATGCTCTTTCGAGGTTTTGTCCTATGGCATGTAATTTGTTTCCCTGGGAGATCCGATAGGTTGGGTTGTGTGCCCGTAATCAGTCCTAGGATGCTCTTGCGAGGTTTTGCCATGACCACATGTAATTCGTTTCCCTGAGAGATCCTATAGGTAGAGCTGTGTGCTCGTAACAACCTGGGATGCTCTTGCGAGGTTTTGTGGTGAGGTCACATGTAATTCGGTGCCCTGGGAGATCCTATAGGTAGAGCTATGTGCTCGTAACAGCCTAGGATGCTCTTTCGAGGTTTTGTGACGCACGTAATAAGTCCTGAGGATTCCACAGTATGGCCAGTGATGATGAAGACCTGCAGGTGGTGGGCCTACATCCAGTATGAAAAAGGACTGGCTCTGTAGAACTTCCTATGACGAGTAGATTCAGAGATTGATTGAGATAGAAGCAGCAGTGATGATGATGATGACTCGATGACGATTATCCAGTGATGATGATCCAGAGAAGATGACTTGTGCTAGAAGAACTGTGCTGAGAAATACCTTCCTAGTTAAGAGGGAGTGTTGATGTATATGTAACTTCGGAATGTATTTCACATATATGTATATTGTATTCCTATAGAGATGTTATTATTCCTCTATACGGAAGTGTCGTTATTTATATTGTAAGTGTCGTAACTTATACTTGATGGGTTATTAGACCACCTCGTTTGGGGTTGGCCCTGTATAAGTCATGTGGGTCAAAGGGTTATTAGACCACCCTATTGGGGGTCGGCCATGTGGGTCGAAGGGTTATTAGACCACCCTATTGGGGGTCGGCCCAGTCAACATTATGTTATGTGGTTAAGTTCGAGCCTACATGAGTTAGGTAAAAAGGCAAGTCAATTCAAGTATAAATAGAGTGCGGGGGCACTCTATTTACTCACTCACTTCTCACTCATGCACTCAAGGAGGAGTGGCGCACTTATGGAGGAGGAGGATCTACTGCTAGGTTGTGTCTATCTCTTATGGTTGGTTGTATCATTGCTCTATCTATCTCTGAGGAAGTTATTGGGGTTTTTCACCTTTATGGTTTTCCCCAAGTAAATCTGTGTCTCTTGTGTGCTTGCATTATTTTCTCCATAATTGATATGCTGTAGATATGCAGTACATGTTGTTCTCTCAGTTAACATCCTAGATCAGATTGAAGTAAATTCTGAAAATTTAACAACATCATCTAAAGATTTTATGGATTTCCATCAACAACATCATCTACATATAGACTCTTGGCGCCAACATTAGTACCAAAATTACTATCATATTTCTATCATTAGTGTCAATTTCAGTCATTGCATCAACAATATGATCACCACTTCCAAACTGCCATGATACTCTTTGTTCGACTGGAATAATTCTACAATGCTCCCATCTTATAGAACACACAATTTCTATGATCAGGCCTTCACATTTTTTCCCGATCGCATACTTCTATTATCAAAGGTAATAGTTAGGTATGAATTCTTCTATATTATGCATTCAATTGTTTAGGATATGCCTAGAGGTATCTCTGTCATGCTCATTTCTATTTGTCGAGGATGGAAAATATTTATCCTAGGGGGATATGCCTCAATAATAATATATGCCACCATAAGTGGCCACACTTAATCCAAGAAAAACCACCTAAAGCAACAATACATTGGGATCTCCTTATATGACGACACACATGCATGATTTTTCGTCATTTCAATAAAACAATTATGGTATGTCGTTACTGTAATTATCTATGCCATTAAAGAACATTCTAATCATAACGAGATCACCCACACATGTCGTTGATTTATTCTAAAAAAACATGCAATTCGAATTATCCCATGTTATTTCACTATTTCCATCCTTCGAGATATGATCTTCTACTTTGTCACCATGTATACAACCATGGGAGGACCTCTGGACCTTTGATCATTCATTGAATGCAAAAAAACTAAGGATATTTACAAAGGTTGGATGGATGAGCTACTTTAACAGGTTGCGTGGGTATGCCAAGGATATTTCATTAGAATTTTCTCTTTCTCTCAGATTATCGGCCACAACTATTCAAGAAATTTCTATCCAAGTCGTAGATGAAAATATAGCTAGGGTAACATGCTTACCGGTAGAGGGGGAAAGATGGTTTGAGTGGAGGAGTTTCTCCACAATTATCCTCAGGGAATAATTCATCCAAGGTGGAAAGAATCTTGAAGAAAAAAGAATGGGCATTCAATAGAAATCTCTTGCGACTCCTTGGCACGATGTCACTTTTTACATAAAGAAGTACCTCACATGTGAAGGTCAGTACCAAACCTTGTTTGGATATCATTTCAAGTTTTTAACACATATACAACATTGAAGGTATGTCAACATCCCATATTTACTTTGTCGATCACTTGAATTAATGAGCTCTCATGCCAAAATAAGTAAAAACCTTGATTAAAACTTGATTCGTCATGGGTTAATTAGGTTGTTGGTGGAGGATTCCTCGAGGGAAACAAATAGAGGCTGGGTTTCTTTTGTGGAACAAGGTCCCCCGGCCCCAATAATCAAAGTGTGATTGAAGTAACCACTTATGTAGAATATAGTTAGAGCACTCCAATCATTGAGAATGTTGAGATCATTGAAGTAAAAGAGGCACTAGTAGAGACAAATAAGGCTAGTAAAGGTATCGTGAACGTACATCGTTTCGGAAGACTCCGACTAAAGTATGATGTCTTTCATCCACTAAAAAAATGACAGACCCATCCAAGCTAGGATGAATGCAATGTGGGTGTTTCTACCCCGAATCAAGAAGAGGAAGAAGTTCCTCAGGAAACTCCAGAGGATAGAAAGGGGAAAAGTGAGAAAAAGTTAAGATTTACACCAAGTGATTTGTTTTGTAAAAATCGGTCATTACAACATCTTGTACATCTTTTCCAATCTTACAGGAGGACGAGGAATTTGAACTAGAAGTTGAGAAAAACTAGAAGTTGGGAAATAATATATGTTACTTTTTTGGCTCATTTCTACACTAATGAAAAAATTCCTATAGTGATGGGCAATATAAATGCCACATTGATTGGAATTGCAGGTTGCAATATATAACAAATTTCAAATAACTAATCATTTTTTTAGGTTAGGTTGATCCCTATTGCAACAACACTAAATGAAATAAAGGTTGGAATCCCAAGTGTGGGAGTGTATATGGTTGTATGTGAGAAATAAGTGTACTAAATTGGTACAATAGATAACTTCAATTCACCCATTTTTTATGAGTGAAAGTCTGTACACATGCCAAGCCTTATGTGTAGCATACTCCAAAGGGATTTCAAAAGTTATTTTGTTGAATTTAGAATCATAGATTGACATAATGAATGTTGGGAATACAAATTTGGTCCATATGTGATGAAAAACGAGTTGTGTTGCATCTTCCATAGGGTCAAGTTTCCTACAAGTTGTAAGGATAACCATCTTCAATAACTTATCAAAATTATAAAAGTAGATATCATGGTTTCTACAAGTTGTTGGTAGGTAGCATACTCCAAAGGGAATTCAAAAGTTATTTTGTTGAATTTAGAATCATAGTTTGACATAATGAATGTTGGGAATACAAATTTGGCCCATAAGTGATGAAAAAAGTGCTGCATTGCATCTTCCATAGGGTTAAGTGTCCTACAAGTTGTAAGGATAACCATCTTTAATAACTTATCAAAATTATAAAAGTTATCATGGTTTCTACAAGTTGTTGGTAGGTTTGTCAAAAAGACAATGGAGATAAAATCCCATGGAAATTTAGGAGTCAACAAAGGAATATAATGGCATTCCTCCCTATTATCTGACATTTATATGGCATAAGATATGAAATCCTTAACGTATTTCTTCACGTCTTCAAGGAGGCAAGATGGCTACTAAAATTCCTTTAAAATAACTACAAGTCCTATGGATACTCAAGTGACCTAGTAACTTGGAGAATTTGATTCCTAAATGAGCTGATTGAGCTCTACTACCATTGATATATACAAATTTATAAGGATAAACAACATGTTAATGTGCATGTATATATCCACGACATTTTTTCTTGAGTGAAGATTCACATGAAAAGAGCAAACATTTTATGTTTGGTTTATTTTTGTTTCTCATAAGCTGCAAAACTATTAGAAATGATCTCACTAATGGTTTACTCGATAAATCTACTACACAATTTGATAGTGTGTCCTAATATTGATCACCAAATGGAAATGAAATTGTTATAGGTATTTCATCCATTTGAGTTATTTTATACTTTGCAACTTCCTATATCTCTACAAAATATGCAAAGGCTTATAGTAATATGAATAGTAAGTCTCCTTGTCCAAAATTTTCCATTCACATTATTTGAAAGAATCAACAATCATGCAGAGCTCATGATCATAGTTTGAATAGTTGTGGACAATACCATTGAATGTAATTGAGTGGTGTAAGATCAATTGTCTTTATTGAATGAGAAAAATATCTAGTGTATATGCATACTACTGAGAATAACATATTATTTTCTTTATTTCTTAAACGAATTGGCATTGCATATGATATCATATGAGAATGGGTTTGTTAGAATTGCCATGCAAGATTAACTATATAAGGTATTACACATGGAAGAATCCCAAGGTGAATCATATGTAAATAACTACCAAGCTAAGGATGTTTTACTAATGCTCATTAGGTTAGGGTGGTAAATTCTAATGACTTATATCTTCTTTACATCCATGCGCACACTTATCTCATCACCAATTTATTATATTTCATGGTCAAATCCTATATCTCAAAGTTAATAAAGATATTCTATTGGTGTGGAGTCCAAAAAAAACTTATGGAATATGCTATAGGTGTTCATTAGGTGTTGAGGTACTACCACATGGTCCTTGAGTATGGAAGTGTTTTGTAATGACTACATAGAGGATAAAGTTTGTGTGAGTTATCATCTTTTGGCGCTATTCTGGTTAAACTTAAATATTTTTTTGTTGTTGTTGTGATTTTACCTTAGTAGCATGAAATAATTTATCCTTAATAACAAGAGCACTACTTCAAAGTAGGAACTCATAAATCCCATGTCACTTCTACATAAAGGATTGAGGGAGAAGAATGTCGCGGATTTGCATTAGAGCTACATCGTAGGTGACTTCTTAATTTAATGTGGAAATTATATTTTAGAAATTGCATCATTACATGACACATAGTAACTCCTTCCTCAAGATATTCCAACTTATGTTGTATGGATATGGATGCAAAGTGGTTATGAACTTATGCGGTTGATTTATTGCGTAGTAATTATAGATACCAAAGTCTTCTAACTCTTATTTCCATAATAAATTAGAAGGGATGTTGATAGCACATATTTGAGGGTGGAATAATCATTCTTTTTCACCCCCATATTAAGAGTTTGAGGTTGTGATAAGTCCATGCGAGTAGTGAGAACTATTGTGTGGGATGATTAAATATCTACAACTACAATTTTCTTCCCTCAATCCTATTTCGTGGAATTGGATTAAGCTAATTCCAAAAGGTATTTACACACATGATACTTGTCACTGGATTGTGATGTCAACTTGTGGCGCAAGTCACACCAATTACCAATCATATTTTGTTTCTTGTGTTAGTGTCAAGTTGTTTGACCTTATATTTCGTGGGGTATTATTAATGGTTCTATGTAGTGTTGTATTTATTGTTCTTCTAGTTTTTATTCAACATAAATTTGTGTTGCCTATCATTGCATTTATCTTTTGGTCACAAGGAGGATTATTGTGATTTTTGGCTTTGAAGATTTCTTCAGTATTCTAGATAAACCAATGAGCATCTCCAAGACACTTAATGTATGTATCAATGTAATTTGATTTAATAATTTAGAATTAAGTCTCACTAGAACTCAAGATTATCTATACAAACTATGATCTCATGGAACTCATTTATGTAATTATGTATATTGTTCAAAATGTTGGTATAACTAATATCATCTTATGTTTTGATCTTGAAAGTGCTCACAAAGTGCTTCAATGCAAAATATTTCTTATGCACAACCTCCATAAGCTTTCCCCAAGTTATTATATACTCACCTTAATTTATGCAGTCTTTGTTATAGGACTCCCACAAGCTTGTGATGCAAGAAGTGCTATCTACATCACTACATGCTTCATTTTTCAACATCATTGAAGTGATTGTTTTCAAAGTAGTATTGAAAGAACACAACCAATTTTCAATTGCCTTAATGGATATCTTAGATTCAAGAACACGAATATCAATGTTTAGATGCACATAGAATGTATCATTTCACCAGAGATTGATCTATGTTTTGAAGATGTGCCAAGCATGGATTGTGGTGCTATTATATTGAACAAGGTTGTAAACTACTTAAGCGCCATTTCCTTTGGTGTTTCTTGAGTGCTTCATGGATCATTTATTATACTATGGTTACATCAAGACTCGTGCAATTGGTAGATTTGGTGTTTCCACAATTGAAACTTGTATTGAGATTGAAACAAATGGGCCTTGTACTTAAACCTTGTCCATGTAGGCACACAACTCTGAAGATCTTCTTTGTTTGGATTCATAACCTACAAAGACTGGATATGACACATGACGATAAATCTTATTATGATACCAATGATCTAAGGTATGAGAGGGATCAGCCCTTGCAACAACATAGAGTTGTTGAATCCGTGAGAAAAAACAATTTGTCTATATAACTTGGTATCCACTCATCAAGGAGAATCTATCTGTCCAATCAGAATTCAATTATGAGCATTTTCAGATTTGGCCCTAAAAATTAGGGTTTTCACAAAAATAGGAATTTCTGAAATCTGAAGACATAGCTGGAAGCTCCTTGCAAAAATCGAAGTTTAGAGCTTTGGATCGAGATTTTTTGCTGGGCAGATCTCCGAGAAACTCAAACCCTATTTCAGGGCTCTCCCTAGTGAACCCGGGAGGACAAAAAGGAAAATATGAAGGGTAAAGCTTTGTTGATCTCAAATTCTAAATACACCAGGATGATCAGCTCATCAAGGCACATCTTTCTATCCTTTCAGAAAATTGAAATTCACATTTTGAATTTTTAGGGTTTTTCCGACAAACCCTAATCTGGGACTAGATCCAGTTTTCAACATTTCAAGTGGTAAGACCTAAATATTTTCTATTTCCATTTGAAGTACTCTTTAAGATGTCTCACCACACCAAGCTTGAGGATAAGCTTGAAGGAGCTTATAACTTCCGAGCTTGGAAGTATAGGATTGGGTTAATCCTGGAAGAGAATGAGTTGGACTCATATGTAAAAGAAGACATCCCTATCCCAGAGGATGAAGAGGCTAAGGTATTGCATAAGAAAAACTTGGTCAAGGAAAAGAGAATCATTGCTGATTCTATCAAAGACCATCTCATACCCCATGTGTCTTCTCTAAAGACACCCAAGGAGATGTTTGACTCTTTGACCAAGCTATTTGAAGGGAAGAACATAAATTGGAAGATGACCCTGTGGAACCAATTAAAAGGAGTAAAGTTTCAGAATGGAGAAACCATTCAATCTTATTTTTCAAGGGTCTCCTAGATCAAGGAACAACTAGAAGCAGTGGATGAAATGGTGGAGAATGGTGAAGTGGTGATGACCACTCTAAATGGCCTACCCAGGTCATGGGATTCCTTTATTCAAGGAATTTGTGTAAGGAAGAAGTTGATCTCCTTCAACATATTGCAGGAAGAATGCTCTCAAGAAGAATCTAGGCTTGCGGCCCGAGAAGAAAAGATGGGAAATGAAGATCAAGCTCTCACAGCACATGCCAGGTAAGGCAAGTCCAAGAAGGAATCATCTCATAACAGAAGATTCTCACACCACCATTATCATAAAGATAAGAAAGATCTCAGATGCTTCAATTGCAATGAGAAGGGACACTTTCCTTCAGATTGTCCCAAGAAGAAGAAAGATAACAACAACAACTTCAATAAGAAGAAGAAGAATAACAAAAGAAGATATCATGCTCATGCTGCCGAAGATGATGAACCCCCAAAGAAGAAGGCTAGGGCAGAAAGTGATAGTGATGATGACTCATCAAGTGAAGAAGAGTATGTTCTAATTTTTGCTCTCACAGGTACTATCTCCCATGGTTGTAATGATTGGTTGATTGACAGTGGGGCTTCCAAACACATGACTGGGTTTAAGGAATCTTTTGTGAATCTATCTGAACATGAATCACCCCATAAGGTGAAACTTGGGGATGATTATCAATACCCAATCAAAGGAAGTGGTGAAGCCTCCTACAACCTAGATTCTGGAAAATCTTTGAAGATGAAAGAAGTCCTTTATGTACCTGGGCTCAAGAAGAACTTACTCTCCATCTCTGCATTGGATGCAAAAGGTATGAGGGTTGCATTTGTGGATGGCCAAGTCCTAATGTGGCCAAAGGGAAAGAACATAGATGATGCAGTAGTGATTGGAGAGCAAGAGGGAGGTTTGTATAAATTGAAGGGACAACCTGAACATGCCATGGTACATGAATCCATGGAGCCAAGTGAACTTTGGCATAGAAGACTTGCTCATATGCACTATTGGGCACTTCCAATTGCAAGCAAGGCTGTAGAGGGTCTTCCCGAAATCAAGACCAAACATGAAGGTGTTTGCAAAGGATGTGCAAAAGGTAAGAACATTAAGAAGGCTTTCCCAAGTAGTGAAAGCAAGGCAAAAGACATCTTGGAAATCATCCACTCAGATGTATGTGGTCCTATGTCATCCAGTTCTCTGAGTGGGTATGTTTACTATGTCTCATTTATTGATGACTTCTCCAGGAAGACTTGGGTATACTTCTTGAAGAGAAAAGATGAGATGTTTGATAAATTCAAGGAATTCAAAACCTTGATGGAGAATCAAACTGACGAGAAGATCAAAACATTCAGATCTGACAATGGTGGAGAATTCACCTCAGGTGACTTCAAGAAGCTTTCTAGTGATTCAGGGATTAAGAGGGAGTTGACTGCTCCTTATAATCCTCAACAGAATGGAGTTGCAGAAAGGAAGAATAGAACAATCATGGAAGCAACAAGGGAAATGTTGCATGACCAGGATCTACCTATGCATCTATGGGCAGAAGCAGCTAGAATAGTTGTATATGTGCAGAGCAGAACACCCCACAAGATATTGGGTAACAAGACACCAGAAGAGGTCTTTTCTGGTAAGAAACCTGAAGTCAGCCATCTCAGAATATTTGGTTGTCCAGTAGACACTCATGTCCCAAAGGAAAAGAGGACTAAACTAGATCCTTTAGGAAAGAAGGGTATCTTTGTGGGTTACAGTGAAAGATCGAAGGCTTACATAATATACTTTCCAGGGTTCAAGAAGATTGATGTCAGCAGGGATGTAACATTTGACGAAAACTCAGCCTTCATCAAATCAAGGAAGGCACCTATCGAAGTTTATGAAGAACCTAAGGAAACTAGATTTCAAGACACTACCATGACTAAAGCAGTTCCAGAATTTGTTCATGAGTTTGAAGATCCGCAAGAACCTGTAGATCCACCCCGTGAGGATAACTCTCACAAGAGGAAACCTGCATGGGCTAGAGAGCTCATTCAAGATGCAGAAAGATTTGGCATTCCAGAAAAAGAACACAGAGCAAAGAAGAGAACCAGATCACATACCAGCTATGTTGCTTTACTCTGTGACATTATGAACAAAGATCCTTCCAGTTATGAAGAAGTAGCGGAAAAGAAAGAATGGAAGGATGCCATGGTTGAGGAATACCAATCAGTAATGAAGAATGATGTTTGGGATGTTGTACCAAGACCTAAAGAGAAGTCTGTTGTGACTACTAAATGGATCTACAAAATCAAGCATGCTGCAGATGCCAGTGTAGAGAAATACAAAGCAAGATTCGTAGCTCGTGGCTTCTCTCAGAAAGAGAGAATAGATTATGAAGAAACTTTTGCACCTGCAGCCAGGTATACTTCCATCAAAACAGTACTTTCCCTGGCTGCAGCGATGAAATGTAAAATACACTAGATGGATGTCAAGACTGCTTTCTTGAATGGTGTAGTTGAAGAGTAAGTATATGTGGAGCAGCCACTCAGTTTCGAAATACATGACAGGGATTCGTATGTGTGCAAATTGAAGAAAGCCTTGTATGGCTTGAAACAAGCTCCCAGAATTTGGTAGGGTAGGATGGACAGTTTCCTGTCTAGTTTGGGATTTACCAAGAGTAAAGTAGATTCCATGCTTTACTACAAGGTTGAGGAAGGGAATCCTGTGATTCCACTCCTGTATGTGGATGACTTATTTGTAACAGGAGATGACAGATTGATTGCAGATACGAAGAGGAAGCTTGCTGCTGAGTTCGACATGAAAGATTTGGGAATGATGCATTATTTCCTAGGTATGGAGGTGTGGTAGAGTACAGGTGGGATCTTCCTTGGTCAAGGGAAGTACACAGTAGATATCCTGAAGAGATTCAGGATGATGGATTGCAAGGCCATGGCCACACCTATGGCATCGAATCTGAAGCTTCTATGTGATGCTTCATCTGAGCCGGTTGATGTCTCTATGTATCGTCAGATGATTGGGTCGTTGATGTACCTGACGAACACGAGACCAGATATTTTCTTTGTGGTGAACACATTGAGTCAGTTCCTGACAGATCTGAGGAATGTTCATCTGGTTGTTGTAAATCATGTTCTGAGGTACCTGAAGGGTACAGTGGATTATGGGCTCAAGTATGAGGCGAATCAAAAGTTTAACCTGCAGGGTTATGTTGATTCAGATTGGGCTGGCAGTGCTGTAGATAGGAAGAGCACATCTGGGTGCTGCTTCAGTATGGGATCAGGTGTGATCTCTTGGTTTAGCAGGAAGCAGTCCTGTGTAGCACTGAGTACAGCTGAGGTAGAGTATGTTGCAACCTGTTCAACTAGTTGTGAGGCAGTATGGCTACGGAAGCTACTGTTTGAATTATTTGATCTCCCATTGGATGATACTGGTATCTTCTGTGATAACCAGAGTTGTGTGAAGCTGTCTGAGAACCCATTGTTTCATGAAAGGTCAAAAGACATAGAGATCAAATATCACTATATCAGGGATATGGTGCAGAGAGGAGCTGTGAAGCTCCTGTATGTTGCGATGGACGAGCAGATTGTAGATGTGTTGATGAAGCCACTAGCTAGGGTGAAGTTCGAGTACTTCAGAGAGAGGGTTGGTGTTCTTTGGATTGATGAGACTTCGAGGAAGAAGTGACGGACACATTTGTTGAAGCCATTCCAAGCATGTTGGAAGGAGGATCCTTCACATGGATGTGGATGTAAGCGCTGGATGATGTTCTGGTTTCTGCTTTGTATGATCAGTTGGATCATTTATATGTATATGTATGTACGCATCATGTTGGATGCTGGATATGATCAGTTGGATCCTTTATATGTATGTACGCATCATGTTGGATGCTGGATATGATCAGTTGGATAATTTATATGTATGTACCCATCATGTTGGATGCTGGATATGATCGGTTGGATCATGTGTATGTATTTTGTATAAGCATCATGTTGGATGCTTGGACCATGTATCTGTATATGTATCAGGTGGATACATTGTATGATCAAGTAGATCATGTATGTTGTTATGTATCATGTATTTTTATTTGTACCAAGTGGATACACTGTATGATCAGGTGGATCATGTATGATGATATGTATCAGGTAGATACTTGGTATGCATCAGGTAGATGCATTGTATGATCAGGATGATCATGGATGACGAGCTTCAGGATGTTGCTCTAGATGACATGCAGTAGGATGTTGCAGTGATGATGATCAGGATGATCATGTGTACATCAAGATGATGTATGGTGAGTATCAGGTTGACACTCTGTGGCCGTGGAACAGGTTGTGCAGATAAGCATGTAATTTGTTCCCTGGGAGATTTGCAGATAGTCTTTCGAGGTTTTTCCTATGGCATGTAATTTGTACCCTGGGATATCTGGCAAATGCTCTTTCGAGGTTTTGCTTGGGAGGACATATAATTTGTGCCCTGGGAGATCTGTAGATAGTCTTTTGAGGTTTTTCCTATGGCATGTAATTTGTGCCCTGGGATATCTGGCAGATGCTCTTTCGAGGTTTTGTCCTATGGCATGTAATTTGTGCCCTGGGAGATCCGATAGGTTGAGCCGTGTGCTCGTAATCAGTCCTAGGATTCTCTTTCGAGGTTTTTCCATGACCACATGTAATTTGTTCCCTGGGAGATCCGATAGGTTGAGCCTTGTGCTCGTAATCAGTCCTGGGATGCTCTTGCGAGGTTTTGTGGTGACCACATGTAATTTGTGCCCTGGGAGATCCGATAGGTTGAGCCTTGTGCTCGTAATCAGTCCTAGGATTCTCTTTCGAGGTTTTGTGGTGGGGTCACATGTAATAAGTCCTCGAGATTTGGACAGGATGAAAAAGGCCTTAGATGCTCTTTAGGGTTCTTGCTAGTCAAGAGACTCTTTTAAGGTTTTGTGACACACGTAATAAGTCCTGAGATTTCCACAGTATGGCCAGTGATGATGAAGACCTGCAGGTGGTGGGCCTACATCCAGTATGAAAAAGGACTGGCTCTGTAGAACTTCCTATGACGAGTAGAGTCAGAGATTGGTTGAGATAACAGCAGCAGTGATGATGATGATGACGATGCATCGATGACGATGGTCCCGAGAAGAAGACTTGTCTAGCAGATCTGTGTCAAGAAATACCTTCCTAGTTAAGAGGGAGTGTTGATGTATATGTAACTTCGGAATGTATTTCATCTATGTATTTTATATATATTTATTGTACCCTTATTAGAGATGTGTTATTCCTCTATAAGGAAGTGTCGTCATGTGGATTGACAAGTGTCGCAAGTGTGTGTACTTGCCGATGGGTTATTAGACCACCATGTGTGGGGTCGTCCCTGAAATATATATTATATTGTGGATGTACCTAGCTAGACAAGTTGGCCCCATAAGGTCACTGGGCAAACAAGTTAGTATAAATAGAGATCAAGAGATCTCTATTTAGATCATTCGGAAAGTTATCTCTCTATCACTTAGAAAGTGGCACACTAGTGAGGAGGAGGGTCATTTGATTCTAGGAGACTATCTCAAGTGTATTTTGGTTGTACTTTGGTTGAGCCATTGCTCTCTCTATCTCTGAGGAAGTTGTGGGGTTTTTTCACCTTAGGGTTTTCCCCACGGAAACTCTGTGTCTCTTGTCTCTCATGCTTTTGATTCTTGTGATGTTTTTCATGCTTATTGTGATTGTTATGCATTGATATACTGTATATGTTATTCTCTCAGTGAAGATCCTAGATTATTGTGAATTAATGCTCAAAATTTAACATGTTGGCCCTAGGAACTCCAATCAGAACCATGTATAACTTGTAATGTTGTAATCTAAAGCACTTGGTTCCTGTTCATGTTCAAATTAGGGACACTGAAATGCTAAAAAAGTTCACTCATGCAAAAAGATATGATAAAATGTAACCATTAAGTTCAATAAAGACAACTATGTGAATTACATTATAACTTCATATCTTCAAATAAAAAACAAATACAAATATCTTTTAAGTTATAACTTCAAATTTGACCCAAAAACTTGTCAAATTAATGTCAAAACTTAATTATATAAATACATACAAAAAAAACAAATCTTAACATTTATTTTTGAAACTTTACAAAATTATGCATGGCCAATGAGATTCACCAATCAATAAACTAGTGCTTGAGATTGGATCAAATTCGATTATTTTTGAAAAAAAAATCACCATACGTGGTGACTAAGGAACTTGTAATAGAGAAGAGGTGGTCTAAGTGTATGTGCAGCATTGCGCTCTCAAGTAGCCAATGAGTAGTAATATGTAGTGGGGGGAAGGTTCCTAACTTCCCAGTCTCTATGCTCATCTACAGCCTACCTATCTTTCATCCAAGCTCTGCAAATTACTCATCATAGTGCTCATTTTGGTCATTTTCAGATTTGGATCATTGATTAACCAATGGATATTGTAGCATGGATTTTTGTGGAGAGAATCCACACAAGAATGGTGAGAATGAGAATGAAAATGAGAGAATGATTTCCCACAAGGTAGGAGAATGAAGGACTCTTCACACTTCATTGCTATGATAACATTAGACTCTGCCCAAAATCTACAAATACACCAAAATATGTTGGATCCTTTGCCCAGAATTTCTAACTCATTACACCATTTTATTTTGACCCTGATCTTCATCTCTTCCACGGGTAAAGAGTTTTTCTCTTGTATCATCTACAACTCTATTTTATTGAATGTACGCGTTTTCTGCGGAAGCTGTACTCTTTCCACTTACTGCCTGCATAATAGGAAGAAGTCAAGCACAGTCGTCCAAACTATATCCAAGCTTGATATCCCTAATGAAGATCCCCTCGGATTGCTGTGGAGTTTTCCATTCCAAAACAGTCTAGCCACCTACTTTACTACTCCATTAAAAAACCTGCAGCCAGAAGTAGGGTGCACTTTCTGCATTAACTCAGCAAGACACTGTGAGGATTCCTGATCCCTAAAGGAAGCTTCCAGCCAACATTTAGACATGCAGGCTTGGAAGCCCTCCACTGATCCTGCTTCCCAAGTTGGAAATTGTGGGTCCAAGTCAATATCCACATCGTTTTTCCTTATGCCCATCTTATCATTAACGCCCACAAAATGGTTCATCAGGAAGCAAGTGAAAAGCTAAAAGCACTTCAGCAAACTTGAAACATGTATTCAAACGTATGTTGTTTAGAATCATCCAATTTTTAGGTGTATTTTAATCTTTATCAACTACCAGATACAATGATGTCACTCCAAAGAAGAAGCCTCAAAACGGTTCCTATAAAAAACAAACAAGATACATAAAGTGAAGTATCAATCTAAGTTTAAGTCTGAAAAAACCTAAACTCTGATAGCAAGCCGTTGCTCCTGGAGAAGAGCAGTGGGGATGTATCCAGGAACTAGAATATAAATAATGATGTAAGTCAAGTATCGCTAGATTCATCTCTCATAACATCCAAGGCCAAATGGAGAAAACTCATTATAGAGTCTATAGAATGCCAACTGGAAGAACTAGGGAAGGACCTGGATTGCGCTAGAGAAAAGAGGAGAAAACAATATTCTTTCTTGGTTTTATCAGTCTAATAAAAAATCCAGTCATCAATGGATACTGCCATTATAAAAGGAAAAAAAAATACAAAAAAAGATGGTTGCTATGACTACCATAGATATCCATCCATTATACATGCTCAACCAAATACAACTCTTCTAGGAATATCATGTTGCTATGATGGTCTGAGTCAGATAATCAAATATAACCAAAGAATCACAGAAGTGTGCAGGAGCTGAAAAGTCTAATAAAAAATCCACATTTATCAATGGATACTACCATTATAAAAGGAAAAAAACAACACAAAAGAAAAGGTGGTTGCTATTACTAATTTACTACCATAGATATCCATCCATTATAAATTTATACATGCTCAACCAAATACGACTCTTCTGGGAATATCATGTTGCTATGATGGTCTGAGTCAGATAATCAAATCTGACCAAAGAATCACACAAGTGTGCAGAAGCTGAAAAGCCACCACCCCAGGTAGCAGGGTGTGTGAAGCATCACAAGATGAAGTTGCAGATCAGATGAAGAATGCAACACCAAGAACCCCAAGGTTATTGAAGAGATGAAGAGTCAAGTTCCAGTTCTATTTGGGACTGCAATCCAAGGTTGCAAAGTTGACACACTTAATGCACAAGCAAAAAGAGAAACCTACAGACCAACAACCCAAGTTGGAAAGATGAATATTCATACTATAGAATTATAAGACTGACAACTCAATATTGCGAGGGCATAGAAGCTGCAATGCACATTTTCGGAAACTAGAGTACCGTGACAATATGAAGGCCATAAGAGTACATGATAGAGTATAAAAAACCAGGGGCACAAGTGCAGGAGAAGAAGCCAAGTAAACATGGCATTTGGCCTTCCAGCTTCTATGACTGTTGGCCCTAGTAACTCCAATCAGAACCATGTATAACTTGTAATGTTGTAATATAAATCAATTGGTTCCTATTCATGTTCAAATTAGGGACACTGAAATGCTAAAAAAGTTCACTCATGCAAAAAGATATGATAAAATTTAACCATTAAGTTCAATAAAGACAACTAAGTGAATTACATTATAACTTCATATCTTCAAATAAAAAACAAATACAAATATATTTTAAGTTATAACTTCAAATTTGACCCAAAAACTTGTCAAATTAATGTCAAAACTCAATTATATAAATACATACAAAAAAAACAAATCTTAACATTTATTTTTGAAACTTTACAAAATTCTGCATGGCTAATGAGATTCACCAATCAATAAACCAGTGCTTGAGATTGGATCAAATTCGATTATTTTTGAAAAAAAAATCACCATACGTGGTGACTAAGGAACTTGTAATAGAAAAGAGGTGGTCTAAGTGTATGTGCATCATTGCTACAGGCCACACTAAGAAGTCTAAGTACCTTCTCTCAATGAACATTTGGAAAAAGCATACCATCACCCACACCCAAAGAGCATCATGACACCCCACTAATATAGGGCTCATTTCATCAGTGACCTGATTTATGGATCTTGATGTTTTGTGACTCTTGTTCTATGTGCTGGAAAGCTAGACCTTATTTTATTATCTCTTTTGTATGTCAAGTGGCAATTTTCATTGCAAAGTGATGGCTTGCAATGAAAGCACATAGTGGACACAAACAGTAGAAAGAAAACTGCAGAGAACCAGGAGGAAATTTAGGGCCATATTTATTAAAATTCAAATAGCCAAATCTATTGGCCTTATAACAAAATCAGTGTTGAATTTGGAGAGGTCTCAGTCTCTATATACACGAATTTGCTCTTCAGAAGGTACAAAACTGATAAAAACCTGAGTGGCCTTGACTAGATCAAAAAACTTGTTACAAAACTGAAAAGAGTTCATGGCTTCACTCAGTTAAATAAAAACCTTAGAAGTTTACAACTACATTTTTTTTTGTTTTTGTTTTTTTCTCATAAATTGTAAGAGGGTGGCTTCATCTTCTGGGTCTTGCCCCGTTGTAGTTGTTGTGCCCTCTTTTTCCATTGATTGTGTGGATAAGCACTCCCGCACCATACTTCTAGTACGTCGATTAGTAGGGGGTGGAGGTAGATGGACAGGGGCATCATCTGCAAAAACCATTACAGTTATATAGATATAAGTGCGTAGTTATTATTGATATACATTTTTCATTATTTTCAATTTCATTACAATTATCTTTACCTGCTGGCTGAATAGCCGAGTCAATTGGAGTGTTCATTGCCTCTCCCATTTGTTCCTCTCCCGAATGAGCATGAGAAGGTACATGCTCTGCCATTCTTAGAAAAATTTTAATTAGTAAACGTCATCAATTATGTATTTAAAATCATATTGAATACATTTGTTTTATAGCATACATACCTAAATGGCTAGGCAGCTCACCACCATCTTGTGGTACTGATTTGGTACCGCTAGCCTCGCTACTTTTGTTGGTCTCACACTGAAAACAAAAAAGGACACTCATTTTTCGATGTAATCATTCATGGATAGATTACGCAAGTTCATTTTAATGATGTCCTTATTGGTTTTATTTACTTGAGAGTCAATCGAAAGGGAAATTGGGGTTTGCCCCATGCTTTTTCGACGTTCCAGCACATGCTGATAACCGTACTTGAAGCCGATATTCAAGTCTTCCTCAGTGGCTTCATAAAAACAAGCATTTCCCTGCAATGCATAACACCATGTAAAGTGCTTGTTAGAAAAGTCAATTAATTGTTCAATTAATTGTTGGCTACATATAATGATCAAATGATTCTTACAATTCATGCCCTTAGCTTTTGATATCCACCCTGGCCCAATTTGTGCTGTCCATGTTTTTCCATTCTTTCCTTTGTTGCTTTAGATGTGTCGGGGAGCCTATGGAAGGTTGCAAATATGTTAGATATTGCAACTTAAATATATTTGGAAGTTTAAAAAAAATATGATATGTGCCATACCTTCTTGAACCGATTGGCTTAGTCTTTCCTTGTTTTCTCACTGCCTACTCCTTTGCATCCTCCATGAGCGCCTTCCACTCCTTTTCTGGAACCATTGGAGGACGCTAATACTTGTGGTTAGTTTGCAGATTGTTCCTATAATCTGCCCTGACATATTTCAAATTTAAGCCAGCTGCTGCGGTGACACCTTTTTTGTTGAAGGTTTCAGCAAACAAGCTGACCATGTGGTTCAACAAATCATCTTTCAATTTGTCATTTTGGGCATTCCACCGTGTATGAATGGTGGGCCCAAAAATCTCTAAGGCCTTTTCATGCAGGTTCTTATAAAAGACATTATTTCCTGCAAAAAACATATGATAATTAATTAAAACTAGGTTGAGTAATGTGGCTTAGAATTACATGAATAAAAAACACATAATAGATTAAATAATACCTGCAATCTTCGGTATCTTGATTGGAATACACTCACCGTCCACCAAGAATCTAACTAGCAATGATCCCTTGCTAAACACACGCATTGAGCTAGGATAGCAACTATCACAATCGGTGCTACGGTCCTATCTATCATCATGTGGAGTAGCGGTGTTTGAAGGGCCATCTTCACCTCCAACATCCGTTGAGGGCGTGGCATCTAAAGTGCGCTCTTCTGTAGGAGTGGAAAACAGCCTCGTTGGTACGGTAGATCTACGAAGTGTTGAAGCTTCGCTACTAACTATACCGCCCTCTGTAGTATGTTTTTCACACACGTTTTTTGGCTCCAAATAAATCTAAGGAATCCAACTTCAATTGATTAGAACATATCAAAAAAAGAGAACTAAAATATCATAAATGAATATATGTAGTTCGTAAAATCTTTCAAAGATGCCACTTACCACGTATTTTTTTTATCTTTCCCTCCAATTCATCAATTTTTGCTTGTATTTCTTCAGTCATTGGATTGATTAAAATCAGTTCAAGAAGTTCGTCATTGCATTTATTCAAAGCCATTTTCACAGTAAGCATTGGGTCGGTTGAATAACGTATCCATTCTTCATCACCTTGATGTGGTGTGCTTTGCGAACGTCAATAAAAAAATCACGTAAAAAATATATAATGCATATAATAACAAAAAAAAGTATTATTACGCTATCATTTACCTGTCGATGTGATGACATTGGTGCCTTCCCACGGACACCCTGCCACAATACAATAAGCAAGACATATTAATATCGATAACTAAAAATTGAACCATGTATAATAAACTTTTTTAATATAAAAAAAACTTTATTGTTACTATGAGAATCAACTTTACCTGTCCTGAAGCTCTAGGTGTGGTCATAGTACCGACCCCGTGCCACAATACAATAAGAATGATATCATATTGAAATTTTGAGCTCAATATAAAAAAAAAAATGTCAAATGTTAACAAATGTAATATAATCATGAGTTGTGGTTACTATTACATTGATGCTATTAGGTACTATTAAACTAACATTTACCTCATTTGTCACCACTGGTGACTTTCCACGGCCAGCTTCTGGCATATGGCCACAATCACCCTACCATAATATAAGAATTAAGACATATTAAAAATGAAAATTACATATATAAAAATCTCTGTTAAACGTGATTAATGAAAAGCATGGCATATAATTAATCATGTGTATATTATAAAAAGCATGACATATAATTAACCATGTGTATATTATAAAAAGCATTGCATAAATAAACTTGATGCAAGAGAAAAATAACAAGTCATCAATCAAAGGTTGAGTTAAATGTTGTATCAGAAACTTACCCCCATAATAGCAACCCCCGCATCTGTTCGATTCAAACCGTAATCGATCAAAAACTCTTCACCTGCAGCTATTGACTTTGTTGAACATACGAATACATGATTTCCTTCACGCCCCTCAAATAAGCAATTGGGTAGCTTATGTGTTGACCTTGGTCGCGTGCTATTTATAAACCCTGCAATATTCCCTGAAGCTTTTGGCCTTCCATCAATATACACAGTTGCTCCTTTGTGCAAACTGTTGTCCAGTAGTTGACAATAATTGGCTGCCACTCCGTATGTCCTCATACTTCTTGTATATTAGACCAACAACAACCAGTCATTGTATTTGTAGCATGGACCAACATACTCCATCAATTGATCAATTTCACTTCCATATGACATCTTTATTCCATCCATGGAAAATAGCCCCAGTCCATGTAAAGAGGATGGAGCAATGTGATAAGTCCTCCCATTGAGGAAGAAATTAGTGTCCACTTGGGGTAGCTCCTTGGGTAGGTATCATTTGACAAGATGTCTATACCTCAGGGGAAACTCAATGTCACCTATGCACTCGTTATCATAACCACATGATCCTCCTTCAGAAACAAAAAGTTCCATGCGTCTACAAAATTTTCTCCTTACCTTTTCACCTCTAGTTGATCTTGACCTGTTAGATGTTGTATTAGACGTCTTGCTTTCAACCTCTTCTAGTCTATCTTCCTCATTTGATGAAGATAGATTTGACAAGTACCTATTTGGTGGTACCTACAATCATTGAAATGATACAACGTGTTGTAATTGAATTTTCAATACCAAAAACATCATTCATGGCTCATGGTTTCTAGCAAGCATGGTTTCAAGACTTGAAATGCAATCATGCAACTTTCTTTCCCTAGTAATGCATATAGATCTTTCAAATGGCTATAACTAGGTCATACAATTTTGGAATGGGACCTAGCTAAGTGATTAGTATAGGACCACATTTTATTGTTCGAATTATGGTTACATTTAGGATTTGGATATTTGTATTTTAAAATCATTTATCTTTTAGCAATCGGGTCAACATACTGGAGAAGTTTTGTATCCCAAAAAGAGAAGTTTTTAATTGGGCCTTAAGTTTCCTTGAGTTGGTTATATTTACTTTTCTCTTTGTTATAAGAGTTAGAGGTTATATTTACTTTGTTCTTTGCTCTAAGAGTTAGAGAATCTTTTCCCCAAACTCCTCTTACCATTCTATCAAAAAATCTGCTCAAACTTGACGACATAACAATAACTAACTCCCAATGAAGAGGGCTAGAAAATCCGTTTATGTTTGATTCCTCAAAATAAAGGAACATCAAAATTAAGTTCTACCTTAAAGGCTACCATTCCTCCGAAGCGAATTCTTCTCAAAGGTGCCTTCATCATTTTTGGGATTTTGCAAAGGATCTCGGTGAAATAATGTGTCATATCGTTCATCTATCACTCTAGGAATTTTTTGAGCAACATCATGTCCTCAAAGGAGGCCACTTGGGTACTTGAGAAAGAATTCATGAAGCTCGATTAGTTCAAGGCCCAACTCCTTGTAACTTGATCTTGTATACACTAGATGAACTCGATATATATATAAAAAGAGAGAGGACCCTTATCAAGATAAAAAATAAAAAATAAAAAATAAAAATAATCACTCTATGCTCATTTTGGGTCTTCTTTAGCTTGTTGGAAAGAAAATTTGTATACTAAGTTGGGTTACCATTTTTGTGCATGACTATCCCCAAAAATACATATGAAGCAGAAAAAAAATTGTGATTAAAAAATTGTTGGTATCAAGGCTATTTTCTAGATGGACTCAGATGGCCATATGGACCAGAGGATGTATTTACCAAGGTAGAGGTGCATGCTAGATTTATATGGGACTTCAACCAAAAGTTCAACTCATGAAAATCTCTTGACATGATGTAGAGATATACAAAGACATTGAGTACATATTATAGCACATATGCATGCAATAGCCATTCATGCTGCTACAGCAACTGCAGCTGATGCAACTGCAGCTGATGCAACTATGGTCGTTGCACATGCCGTAGATTCTGGGGTCCTATTGACAAGCAATGGACCCGCCACTCTCAATGGAAGCATAGAAAAATGGGAAACACTCAAGATTCAAGCCATGTTTCGAAGATATCTGGTATGTGCTATTGCATGTGTTTCATTGGTTTCTGTCCTCTATTTTGCTACGTAACAGAATTAATACCCAATTTAAAATGATTATTTTATTTCATAATGACAACCTAATTCCTGTATTTGTGTGCAACTTCTCTTAATCCTTGTTCACTACAAAATTGTCTTAAGTTACTTGTTCTTAACTTGGAACTCTAGATTAGATTTTCATTTTGCATGTAGACTAGAATTATCATGTATTTTGTATTTCACATATTAGATTAGGTGCGTTTTGTTTTTTTCATTATCTAAAAATCTAAATGTGGATTGAGTCACAATTGGTAAAACCCAAACTAGTAATGGTTTGTGGGCTAGAATCTAGATGGGTTCTCTACTCTAAATGGTGAAATGTTTAAGCAGGACTTCTCACTAGGTTGAACCTTGAGTATTGGCAAAGAGGAAATTTACTGTAGTAATGGTTTTGATAAAGAAGGAGGGCATGGGAAGATTCTATATGTAAAGACACATTTTATTTTTTATATGTTTTTTATGAATTTTCCCCATATATTGCATTGGACCTGCAAGGGCATTGCATGACCTCCCAAGAAAGGAATTTGATTTCATGGCAATATTTGACAGTGGTGGAAACACCACATCATCTGAGAACATTCATAAATATGAATCTATGTCACACTTGCTTAATGCCATTCATGTCTATTTTGATACAAATCCACCACATTAGCGAATAAAGTTGACAGATGGCTTTTGTACGAAACAAAACAAATTTTAGATGTACATTGGAAAAAACATTGAGTACATATTATAGAGCATATGCATGCAATAGCCATTCATGCTGCTAGAACAACTGCAGCTGATGCAACTATGGTCATTGCACATGCCGTAGATTCTGGGGTCCTATTGACAAGCAATGGACTCTCCACTCTTAATGGAAGCATAGAAAAATGAGAAACACTCAAGATTCAAACCATGTTTCGACGATATCTGGTATGTGTTATTGAATGTGTTTCATTGTTTTCTGTCTTCCAATACATAGAAAACTCTTTATTAGGAGATGCTCGCAAAATTGGAAGGAAAGACAAACAACATGACAACCATGGAAACAACAAATATGAATATGAATGTTATAATTATGTCGATGTGTGTTGTTGTTGATATGGATGAGCTACTGGATACTTACCCAAAATGACTGTTGTCTCTAATAGAATCAAATAATAGCTAGTGAACCGTTGCATCTAGATCTTTAGTGCATCTGGTTGTCTCCCCTGTCTCCATGACGACCTATATCGAGGAATTTTATTATTCTTCCTCCCTAAGGTTTTTGGTGCGTAAAATAGAAATGTAAGATTTATTCATTTGTTGGTACTTGAATTGCGAATGATGCTTCTTAAACCGCCTATGTAACACCCCATATTTTCATAAAAATTTAAATTTTTTGTAAATAGCAACAATTAGCTTAATTTATGATAATTTATAATTGCGGAAAATAATAATTACTAAATGTAACAACGTTAACTAAACAGTTGTTGTACTAAACATAAATAAAATTCTGTTATAACTAATACGTTAGCGACATCTTAATTATATTTATAACAACTATCATTAAGGTAGTTAAATGCATGAATAGAGCATCTTTTGATGCGACACCTTTTAATGCAATGAAATGTATGATTGATGTAATAATGAAATGACCGGTTAGAAATATGACATGGTACTTTTTCTTTGAGACGATACTGACAGTTTGCTTCTTTGCTATCCAAGGGAGTCCTATGAGGGACCCCATAGCTTACTTAGCTGCAATGCTAAAGCATTTGACTTGTTGTATGTGTAGACGATAGGTAAGGAGTTTCATGATTGCAATAAATTCCAGTTTTTGTGTAAAGCTCAATTCAACGTCGTAAATAAAATAACATGCTTAGAGATTGTTTCAACTATAAAAACGTATAGGTATGACTCGCATGCTTACACCTTTGCTTTCCAAGGTTCATCTTATAATTGAGTAGGCTCAACCCAAGTTAACTGTCGAACAAGTATCTTATTAACAGCATTGTTGCTGTTGTCGTCATTGCACTACTTGGTTGTAGTGATGCCTAACTTGTTGTCGTCATTTAGAACGATAATACCAAAATGTATGCAACAACTATGAGCTTGTAGGCTCTCGCAACCAATATTATTCAATATTATGAAAAGATAGAAGCAATAATATATAGACATGACTTAAACCAAATGTTATGTGAAATATAGTGCAATTAAGCTTCAGCTATATATAATTGTTATTCTATTTATAAACAAAACACAACATATCCAACGTCTTTATGAAACAATAGTGTGACTATGCCTATTTTGATTTAATGTCAATATTAAAACATACCTCGGAGATGTTGGCAATATATGCATCGTTAGGATCATGACAATACTATGTAAGTGTTTGTAAATTAAATACAAACATTATAATGTATGAAAGAGATGACAATAAAGTGCAAACCTTCGAATTATAATCATGTATTGCATATACGTTATTACTACTATGATAATTACGACATTGTTAAATATTCTTATGTTAACAAATGAAACATGTAATGTTTGTTATCACATCGAGGTACTGACAAGAATTAAATTGGATTTGGTAGGTTGCTGGCTCATCAATTTGGCGTCGGTCTCGAGCTGTGGTAGAGATCACATATCCAATCTTGCAATAAAAGCTTAGTACTTCCTCCCTGCCGAGTTATAAACCCAGAGATCCACGTAGACATGAATGCCTCCATGCTTGTCGATGTGTAAGGGTTATATGCCAAGCGTTGATCGTACTTGCTCCACTGTGTGCCATAGTGGCAATGTCTAAAGGTAATGCAGAGTGGCCATTTAATTCTATATGGGACATGCCGTTGAATACATTAGGTTTGCATGTGTCTCGAACTGTAAAAGAGATCACGCAATGATCTTCCATTAACAAGTTGGCACCATATCCCTGCCGATTTGGATAGCCAATGTTCCACGTAGGTGTGCTCTCCTTATTGCTTGCTATTGTGGCAGAATAATGCACCCTGATACTGGTTGTTGCTGACTTAAGTGATTTCCAAGGTGGCAATGTCAAACGGTAATGGAGGATAGCATTAAATGTTTATTTTGTTGATACCAAAGTGGACATAGCTGGCACTGTTGTAACCGTCGATGATCATGAGTCTAAGCTATCAGATGGTAACCCTAACTGTTGTGGGGAAAATGCACCTATAGTTCAGGGGAGAAACTACCAACTTACGGTGATAAAGATAGACTTACAAGCATTCTGCAAGTACAACAAATAAATGAAGAGATTAGGGTTTAGAGATGTAGGCACCTCATTTAGAAGGTTGATCCTAGCTTTGCCTCCCTCGCTCTTCAATGCTTATCCAGTGTCGCAATGCCCAGACCTGCAAAACAACTTGATACCTTTCTCAAATACATTTAACTACATATATAATACTGATATCCATAGTAGAAAGAGACATCAAACTATAATCAAACAGTAATCAAATCTAAGACACATTAATAGGTCATATTTGGAAAGAGAAGAACGTCTGATATTTATTAATGAATGAACGCAAGTACATAAAGTTATACCTTCTTTAAAGCTTGGCACTTCATGAAACCTAGATTCAAGGTCTCCTGCTTCTGTTCTCCAAGGATCCCAGCCTCTAAGCAATTGTACTAGGCTTTACCAAACCTGAAGCACAAGAGAGGGGGATGAAGGTCTCCATTCCTCCAGCATAACTTTGTAATTGGGCTTAGTACCCTCACATGGCCCTTCTACCCTCCTTATATAGTCAGTGAGGAAGAGGAAAAGAAGTTATAACCGCTCAAGAGGTTTTCCAACCAACTTAACTTACTCGAATTTCGAGATTTTGACCAAAACAGGGGTGTACGCTACTCTACAATAGATAAATTCGCGTACACATGTAATTGAGTGCTACTATTTCAACAGTGGAGTCGCACTCAGAAGGGTTTGAGCGCTACTATTTCAACAGTGGAGTCACGCTCATGTTAAAAAATGGCCAAAAACAGGCTTTTCTGCTCATTTTTAGGAGATGGTTTGGTCTGGAAAAATGTTCCTAAGGGTCATATACATAAAATGGGTCAAGAATGAGGTAATTTCAACCATTTTTAGTGTCCCAAATGACTGCTCCATCCACATATGTCATGTTGTGTGACCGAACTTGATCTCAAGAAGTGTCGTCATGCGACCAAGGGAAGCAAGTGTTGTCACGGATGGAGAGGTGTCATTTCAAGCTATAACACTAACATCTACCGTGTGTTTGAGTTATTAACTTGGAAAAAGTGGTTCATTGTGTTATTGCTTTTGCTAGAGGTGGCCGACAGGATGCCGAGATTTTGGTAGGAAGTTTTTGCAAGGGTTTCGAACCCGAGATCTGTGAACTAGTGTAGAAGGTTGCAGGTTTTAACCTCTGTAATGGTGTTGTAATTTTAGATGGAGTCCAAGGTTCAAAGTGATAAAGTGTTGAAGGTTTGAAGTTCTTCATTGTAAGCTACAAATGCAATGTCAACTACAAATGCTTGCGTTCTCTCGCCGAGACTGGAATGAACCCTTTATCGTCTTCCTGGTGTATGCCAATAACTATCCACAAAGTTGTAAAGGTAAGCGTCCAAGATGATAATGTTTCTTTTTATTGTATCTCGATTCCCAGTTTGATAGTAGCATGAGTCTAACTCCAAACTATTGTTTGTTAGGTGCAGGGTGTAAAAGAAAGTCTGACTAGGGTCTGGCGAAAGGAAAAACCACGCACTCTTACACCGGTAAGCTTCGGGTCTTACATACCCTCGTAGTGCTCTTCATCTGTGTCGTGGCTCTGTCGTTGAAGATGGTTGGGGAAATCTTCGAAACACATTTATTTAACAGTGATACCTGGGTTCTATAATTTGCAAACTTTGATGTTTGTCGACTGGAGTTATAACTCGTCGATTTTGAATATTTGGGCTCTTCTGCATATTGAAATTTTGGGATAAACCCTGTGTAACCATGTTTTTCAAAACATATTATAAACATTGCTTGAGAGCTTCGTCTTCATTTTAGAGGTTGTTCTAATGTAATGTTTTAAGACTCTGTGAGATTCGACTTGTTTTTGTATTCATTTGTGACAGTAGGAAAGAGAGCCGAGGGCTCGATCTCTATGTAAGATAATACTCCTTTTGGTAATACAATGTATGTTAAAACATTTGTATAGATATCTGGTTTGTTTGTCTAGATACCATAAGTTGATGTCGTAATTCCTTGTTTGGTAAAGTTGACAAATAATAGAGTGAAATGTCGAAATGGTTTACAATAATATGTACATTGGAAACGAATAGTATTAAACCCTACATTCGTGTTTTATTTATATTTGGATAAAACAAAGATAAAAATGGGAGACCATACCTAACTAGGGTTTGAAATGAAAACTAAACAAAATACGAATAACACTAACAGCTTTGCAATAGAATAGGTGAGTATAAAGAAAGTGATGTTTATAGAGCTTCTATTGTTTGTTAGGATGATAATTAACACGATTCTTATAATAGGAGATAGAAAGCTATTTCTTATCAGCAACAGAATATTTCTATTAAATCTATTATCTGTTTGAACTATACATTTATGAAATTGATAAAATAAGAAATGAAAGAGAAATGGTGTGTGTATGAGTGTATTGTATAAACTTTGAAAATTGTAGAATGACTGTGAAAAGCTTTTGTTTACAGCATGTAATTCAAGATAATAGTACAGAAAGATAATAACCTTGAAAAACATTAACAGAGATTATGAAATCAAGTGTCTGTAAACAATATGAAAACTGGTAATGATTGCTATGTATAATCTCATTTGGATGATCACTATCATTTAATTGTTACTCTGTTATGATACATGTATACTTGTGATCTCTATATTTTTCTTTTATACAGAATATTGATAAGAATGCAGGAATTATACATTATTTAAAATTCTCAGAAAGCTCTGATACTTATAATACATACATATATATTATGCAGAATCTTTCTACTATTATTTAACTTGGGAACAAAAAAACTGAAACATAAATATTTACTATCTATTTATCGAATTTAAATGGCAATTTGCCTATCTTCTAATCTATTTTAATTTTCCTATCTCTACTAGAGTACGATGCTCCCAAACAACATGTGGAAAAATGAGGATATTGATTTATCAATTTAACATTTAAAGTTAAACATTCAGACTTAAACATTTCCAGAATTAGATTCTTTTCGAAAGAAAATAAACAGAATAATACTAGATAAACATAACAGAATTATTTACTGAGAAATAGTCAGGAAATATTTTAAGAACCTGAGAAACTCTTTAGGGAAACAAACAACTCAGGAAGATTGTTCCACCCAACCAAACTCCTGAATACTGTCAAATACTGTCTTAGGACCCCTGAGCCTGTTTGCTGAACCACCAAGAGGAAGAAACTTCAGGAATTAGGACTTCTTCTTGTTGTAGCAGTAATCTTCTAAATCTTCAATAGGTAGCAGTCCAAAAGACTTGCTCCCGCCACTTTGTTTCTCCTCAATAATAAGAAAAACTCAGTTTTCAATCACCACTAACCTCCCTTATTCGAATCTCTCTTGAAATAGCCTGATTTTCAAGAGGAAAATATTCTGCAGAGATACTGATTAAGGGTTGCCTGCCCAATTCGAATTTGCCTTTATAGGCTGCCTAGGCCTTTTCAAATGTTACTGGTTCATTAAATGAGCTACCTGCTCACTCCCTCCACCTGGGAGATAATGCCCTATTTTAGGGGAAGTTGTCCCATAACCAACAATTAGTGGTGTGATGTAACTGATGCCATGTGTCCCATACCTTCCAACAGCTTCCTTTCCTCCTAGTGGGTCAGTGAACACTCATTCAACAGTCCTCTTGAGTGTTTGTCTCCTAATTAATTTTTTTAAATAATAATATTCAGTAATTACATTCATCCATGATCAAAACTGATCATAATTACAAAACTTGTAATTAAATTTAACATAAAGTATTTTTGCAAATAAATAATAATGTTCAAGAATTTGGGTAGGTGACATACACCCCCCCTTAAGTCTCAACATCGTCCTCGATGTTGGCTAGTCACTCCTTGAGTGTTCCTGAAATAGAGTTGGGTATGTTGCCCGCATACTACTCTCCAACTCCTAGGTTGCCTCTTCTAGGCTAAGGTGCTTCCATTACACCTTCACTTGCCCAATGCTGCGATTCCAGAGAATAGTTTCCCTCCTTCTGAGGATACAATCCGGTTCCATCAGAAAATCTCCGTCTTGTCCCACCTGTACATCATTCCAGTTTACAACATGAGTAGTATTGTGCACATATTTCTTTAAAAAGGATATATGAAAAGCATTATGTATTTTCATATTAGGTGGTAAATCCAGTTGGTATGCCACTACTCCAACCTTAGATAATATTTCAAAAGGACCACAATACCTGGGTTCCAACTTGGCACAGCTCCCCAATTTCAATGAACTCTTTTTTGGTCTTACCTTGAGAAACACATGTTCACCCACCTGGAACTCTTTATGAGTTCTTTTTTAATCTGCTTGACTTTTCTGCCTATCTTGGGCAGCTTTTAAATGTCCTTGCACCTGTTTCACAATTAGTTCTAATTATTGCAATAATTAAGGTCCTAAAACAACTCTATTGACTGGATCATTCCACAAAACAGGTGTATTACATTTCCTACCATAAAGAATTTCAAAAGGACTAAGTTTGGCTGAAGCATGATAATGATTATTATACGCAAATTCTGCTAAATGCAAATAATCTTCCCACTTACCAGGCTGATCCTTAACATACATTCTTAATAAATCTTCTAACACTTGATTTACCCTTTCTGTCTACCCATCTGTTTGAGGGTGAAAAGCTGTACAAAAATTTAAAGTTGTGTTCAATCCCTTAAACAGTGATCTCCAGAAGTTTCCTGTAAACTTCGAGTCATGATCTGAAATTATTACCTTTGGTATTCCGTGCAGTCTAAAAATTTGTTTCATAAAAATCTCTGCAATGTCTGGTGCTTTATGTGTGGTCTTCACTGGTATGAAATGTACTGCCTTGTTGAGTTTGTCCACCACCACCATGATGGAATCATGTTGTTTCTGATTTTTAGGTAATCCAGTAATGAAATCTATGCTGATCACTTCCCATTTCCAGCTTGGTATTGGTAATGGTTGCAACAATCCAGCTGGATGTTAGTGTCCAACCTTCACCTTTTGACAGTCTAAGCATTTTGCGATGTATTCTTCTACTTCATCTTTCATTCTGGGCCAATAGTATTCTTTTCTCAGCATAGTGATGGTCTTTTGATATCCTGGATGACCAGAATAGTGACTTTTATGCATCTCATTTAATATCAGAAATTTTATTTCTGGTTTATCTGGTACATACAATCTGTTTTTATATAGTAATAGACCATTTTCCTTAATTCGGTAATCTGCCATACAATTTTCAGAACTGTTATTGGCTATCTTTTCCTTCATTTTTCTATATTCTTCATTTATTTCACCTTTTTCCAAAATCTGATTTTCCAAATCAATTGAATAATTACTAATTGCTGAAATGAAATTTAGTTTTGCCTTGCGACTCAAGGCATCTGCAACTTTATTCTCCTTTCCTTTGATATGCTGAATTTCGAAATCATACTCACTTAAGAATGTCAACCATCTAGCTTGTCTAGCGTTCAGGTTTGTCTGATCCAATAAATATTTCAGACCCATGTTATCTGTTAATAATGTAAACTTTCTGCCAATAAGGTGATGACGCCACATTTTTAAGGCATGAATAACTGCTAATAACTCTAAATCATAAGTAGAATAATTCTTTTCATGCACTTTCAACTTTCTAGATTCATATGCTATCGCATGCCCTTCCCGTGTCAAGACTCCATCGATTTCATCATTGCATGCATCCATACAAACTACAAAATCCTTGTTGGGGTCAGCTATCTTCAAGATAGGTGTTGTCGTCAATAGTTCCTTTAATTTCTTAAAACTCTCAGCACATTTCTGATCCCAAACAAATTTCTTCCCTTTCTTCTGCAAGGAAGTTATGGGGTTGGCAATTTTTGAAAAATTCTCTATAAACTTTCTATAATACCCCGTAATGCCCATAAATGATCTCACATCCGACACATCTCTCGGAACTGGCCAGTCATTAATGGCCCTTATCTTGTTGGGGTCAACCGAGATTCCTTCTGCTGAAATTATGTGTCCTAGATACTGAATTTTGTCTTTGTGGAAGTCACACTTACTAAATTTGGCATACAGTTGATGATCTCTTAATACTTGTAAGATAATCCGTAAATGTTCATCATGCTTTTCTGTACTAAAATATCGTCTATAAACACAACAACAAACTTGTCTAAGTACTTATGCAAAATATTATTCATAAAACACATAAATACATCCGGGGCATTAGTTAAGCAAAACGGTATGACTACGAACTTGTAATGTCCATACCGAGTTCGGAAAGCTGTTTTGAAAATATCTTCGTCTTTAACCCTTACTTGATGATACCCTGATCTTAGATCAATATTCGAAAATACTGTTGCTCCACGCATCTGATCAAATAGATCATTTATGCGGGGCAATGCGTATCTATTCTTGATCATCGTCTTATTAAGTTGGTGATAATCTATGCACAGTCTTAATGTTCCATCTTTCTTCTTAACGAAGATGACAAGTGCTCCCCAAGGAGACACACTTGGTCTAATATACTTCTTGTCAATAAGTTCCTTCAACAGAGATTTTAATTCGTTTAACTCCAGTATATTCATTCGGTACGGAGCTTTTGAATTTGGTACTGCTCCTGGTATTAACTCTATGGTAAAATCTAAATCTCTTTTGGATAGTAATCCTGAAATCTCCTCAGGAAATACATCTTTAAAATATTTTAGGACAGGTATGTCTTCTAATTTCAGTTTGTCCTCTTTATCCATAATCTCATCATTTAACACGTTTACTGCAAACATTTTGCATCCCTTCCTAACTGCTCTCTTAACTTGCATGGCTGAAATTTGTCTAAGGGTTACCTTCCTTGGAATGTCTTTTATTTCTACAGTTTTCCCTTCATCATTTAAGCATGTAAAACTTTTTCCGTAACAGTCTAGGATGACATGATGGGCTCCAACTAGTCCATCCCAAATATAATATCATACGAACCTAAAGGTAAAATATTCAGCTTGATTTGTGTTTGCAAAAGATTCATGGATAAAATACAGTTCTCTATAAAATCTGAAACTTTCCTTTTCGTCCCAATTGCTAGTCTAACTAGCCATGATTTACTAAACTTTTCAGTTTTCAGTTTAAGACTTTCTACAACATCTGGTGATATATAACTTAAAATGGCACCTAGGTCAATCAAAACAGTAACATGATGGTCATGTATCATACCTTCAATCTCTACCATGGAGATTTGATGATCTTCTTGCCTGTTGTCAAGTGCTACGTTAATTCTTGGCATCTCCCTTTCTACGTCTCCAACAGTAGGTTCAGTCTAAATAGAGTTGATGTTGTTTGCTTTCCGCTTTCGTAAGGGACATTATGATGCGTAATGAGGGCCTTGAAATTCAAAACATTTAATATGTGTCTTTGGCTCATTGGTCTTGGCAGTATTAGATGCATTTTTCGGTGCCGTAGAATTCTGCTGTGAATTATTTCTAGAATTATTTCCTTGAGAATTTTGATTCTAAAAATTCTTCCTTTGGAATCCAGAATTCCCATTGAATCTGAAATTTTTCTTCTTCTGTTCAAAATGGTTGGGCTTATGATTTTTCCAATTAGACATACCCTCTCTCTTCTGATTTGTATCATAACAGAAAATTGCCTTCCTCATAGCCTCCTCTAATGTTTTAGGACTGTCATACTCAATTTTGTCTTTAATGCTGAAAGCTAAACAACTTAAGTACCTTTGAATTTTTGTTTTTTCTTCTATGAAGTAGGGTACATATCTTAGTAAGTTCAGGAACTTACTGTTTAATTCCTTCATGTTCATACCTCCCAACTTCAAATCGTAGAACTCTTTAGATTTTGCTTCGTAGTATTGTTCAGATAGATACTTCTTTTTGAAATATCGTTTGAAAGCACTCCATCTTACATCTTTATCCTTGATGCCCTTTACCCTTTTGACATCATGCCACCAAATATCCACTTTTCCAGTTGAGTTATATATAGCCATTTTTGCTTTTAAGAACTCTGAATAGTTGTAGATATGGAAGTATTTCTTCATCCCTAATAGCCAAGCTTCAGCTGTCTCACCTTTCTCAGTTTCTCCATTGAAAGTTGGAGGTCTTATCTTCTTGAATTCTCCAGAAATATGCTCATATTCTTTTTTATTTTTCCTTCTTGCTTTGGAATCTTCTTCACTACTGTCACTGGTGTAATTACGTTTCTTTTTGCATTCTGCAATAGCATCTCCAGATGAGGTTGAGCTATCTTTTACTTCATTGAATTTGATGTTATGATTTTTATCAGCGTTAGGTATGTCCTCAACTTTGGAAATATCCTCATTGTTTTTCTCTTGTTCCTCTGTTTGGCTGTGTTCAAACAACACTTGATTCAGTTGTTCTTGTGCTTGCAGAATCCTTTCATTATCTAGTTTCATAGATCTAATTTCTGCTTTTAAATCTTGAAAGGGACGTAACAGTTTTGTCGAATTGTTATTTATTTCCCCGTGACTTTCCTCTACATAGTGTTGTCCTGAACTGTGACTGTTAGGCTGAAATATATCACTTAAATGTTCAGCTAAGTTCTCCATACCTGTAACTGAAAATAATTTCTGAAGATAACATAATAATAAAATTTTCAAGTTAGTATAATTTTTTGTTGTATATAAAAATTTCTACTACGTGTTTTGGACCTCATTCAGGCCTAGAGTTTGAATCTGTGCTCTAATACCACATGTAACATCCCATATTTTCATAAAAAAATTTTTTTTTTGTAAATAGCAACAATTAGCTTAATTTATGATCATTTATAATAATAATTACTAAATGTAACAACGTTAATTATACAACTATTGTACTAAACATAAATAAAATTCTGTTATAACTAATACGTCAGCGACATCTTAATTATATTTATAACAACTATCATTAAGGTAGTTAAATGCATGAATAGATCAACTTTTGATGCGACACCTTTTAATGCAATGAAATGTAGGATTGATGTAATAATGAAATGCCCGGTTAGAAATATGACATGGTACTTTTTCTTTGAGACGATACTGACAGTTTGCTTCTTTGACGTCCAAGGGAGTCCTATGAGGGACCTCGTAGCTTACTTAGCTGCAACGCTAAAGCATTTGACCTGTTCTATGTGTAGACGACAGGTAAGGAGTTTCATGATTGAAATAAATTCCAGTTTTCGTGTAAAGCTCAATTCAACGTCGTAAATAAAATAACATGCTTAGAGATTGTTGCAACTATAAAAATGTACAGGTATGACTCGCATGCTTACACCTTTGCTTTCCAAGGTTCATCTTATAACTGAGTAGGCTCAACCTAAGTTAATTGTCGAACAAGTATCTTATTAACAGCATTGTTGCTGTTGTCATCATTGTACTAGTTGGTTGTAGTGATGGCTGACTTACTGTCGTCATTTAGAATGATAATACCAAAATGTATGAAACAACTATGAGCTTGTAGGCTCTCGCAACCAATATTATTCAATATTATGAAAAGATAGAAGCAATAATATATAGACATGAATTAAACCAAATGTTATGTGAAATATAGTGCAATTAAGCTTCGGACTATATATAATTGTTATTCTATTTATAAACAAAACACAACATATCCAACGTCTTTATGAAACAATAGTGTGACTATGCCTATTTTGATTTAATGTCAATATTAAAACATACCTTGGAGATGTTGGCAATATATGTATCGTTAGGATCATGACAATACTATGTAAGTGTTTGTAAATTAAATACAAACATTATAATGTATGAAAGCGATGACAATAAAGTGCAAACCTTCGAATTATAATCATGTATTGCATATATGTTATTACTACTATGATAATTACGACATTGTTAAATATTGTTATGTTAACAAATGAAACATGTAATGTTTCTTATCACATCGAGGTACTGACAAGCATTAAATTGGATTTGGCAGGTCGCTGGCTCATCACTTTGGCACCGGTCTCGAGCTATGGTAGAGATCACATATCCAATCTTGCAATAAAAGCTTAGTAATACCTCCCTGTCGAGTTATAAACCCAGAGATACACGTAGGCGTGAATGCCTCCATGCTTGTCGATGTGTAAGGGTTATATGCCAAGCATTGATCATACTTGCTCCACCGTGTGCCATAGTGGCAATGTCTAAAGGTAATGCAGAGTGGCCATTTAATTCTATATGGGACAGGCCATTGAATACATTAAGTTGGCATGTGTCTCGAATTGTAAAAGATATCACGCAATGATATTCCATTAACAAGTTGGCGCCATATCCCTGCCGAGTTGGATAGCCAATGTTCCACGTAGGTGTGCTCTCCTTATTGCTTGCTATTGTGGCAGTATAGTGCACCCTGGTACTGGTTGTTGCTGACTTAAGTGATTGCCAAGGTGGCAATGTCAAACGGTAATGGAGGATAGCATTAAATGTTTATTTTGTTGATACCAAAGTGGACATAGCTGGCACTGTTGTAACCGTTGATGATCATGAGTCTACGCCGTCAGATGGTAACCCTAACATCTACTGTGTGTTTGAGTTATTAACTTGGAAAAAGTGGTTCATTGTGTTATTGCTTTTGCTGGAGGTGGCCGACAGGTTGCTGAGATTTTGGTAGGAAGTTTTTGCAAGGGTTTCGAACCCGATATCTGTGAACTGGTGTAGAAGGTTGTAGGTTTTAACCTCTGTAATGGTGTTGTAATTTTAGATGGAGTCCAAGGTTCAAAGTGATAAAGTGTTGAAGGTTTGAAGTTCTTCATTGTAAGCTACAAATGTGGTGTCAACTACAAATGCTTGCGTTCTCTCGTCGAGACTAGAATGAACCCTTTATCTTCTTCCTGGTGTATGCCAAGAACTGTCCACAAAGTTGTAAAGGTAAGCGTCCAAGATGATAATGTTTCTTTTTACTATATCTCGATTCCCAGTTTGATAGTAGCATGAGTCTAACTCCGAACTATTGTTTGCTAGGTGCAGGGTGTAAAAGAAAGTCTGACTAGGGTCTGGCGAAAGGAAAAACCATGCACTCTTACACCGGTAAGCTTCGGGTATTCCATACCCTCGTAGTGCTCTTCGTCTATGTTGTGGCTCTGTCATTGAAGATGGTTGGGGAAATCTTCGAAACACGTTTATTTAACAGTGATACCTGGGTTCTATATTTTGCAAACTTTGATGTTTGTCGACTGGAGTTATAACTCATCGATTTTGAATATTTGGGCTTTTCTGCCTATTGAAATTTTGGGATAAACCCTGTGTAACCATGTTTTTCAAAACATATTATAAACGTTGCTTGAGAGCTTTGTCTTCATTTTAGAGGTTGCTCTAATGTAATGTTTTAAGACTCTGTAAGATTCGACTTGTTTTTGTATTCATTTATGACAGTAGGAAAGAGAGCCGAGGGCTCGATCTCTATGTAAGATAATACTCCTTTTGGTAATACAATGTATGTTAAAACATTTGTATAGATATCTAGTTTGTTTGTCTGGATACCGTAAGTTGATGTCGTAAGTCCTTGTTTGGTAAAGTTGACAAATAATAGAGTGAAATGTCGAAATGGTTTACAATAATATGTACATTGGAAACGAATAGTATTAAACCCTACATTCGTGTTTTATATTTGGATAAAACAAAGATTAAAATGGGAGACTAAACCTAACTAGGGTTTTAAATGAAAACTAAACAAAATACGAATAACACTAATAACTTTGCAATAGAATAGGTGAGTATAAAGAAAGTGATGTTTATAGGGCTTCTATTGTTTGTTAGGATGATAATTAACACGATTCTTATAATAGGAGATAGAAAGCTATTTCTTATTAGCAACAGAATATTTCCATTAAATCTATTATCTGTTTGAACTGTAAGTTTATGAAATTGATAAAATAAGAAATGAAAGAGAAATGGTGTGTGTATGAGTGTATTGTAGAAACTTTGAAAATTGTAGAATGATTGTGAAAAGCTTTTGTTTACAACATGTAATTCAAGATAATAGTACAGAAAGATAATAACCTTGAAAAAAATTAACAGAGATAATGAAATCAAGTGTTTGTAAACAATATGAAAACTGGTAATGATTGTTATGTATAATCTTATTTTGATGATCACTATCATTTAATTGTTACTCTGTTATGATACATGTATACTTGTGATCTCTATATTTTTATTTTATACAAAATATTGATAAGAATGCAGGAATTATACATTATTTAAAATTCTCAGAAAGCTCTGATACGTATAATACATACATAGATATTATGCAGAATCTTTCTACTATTATTTAACTTGGGAACAGAAAAACTGAAACATAATAATTTACTATCTATTTATCGAATTTAAATGGCAATTTGCCTATCTTCTAATCTATTTTAATTTTCCTATCTCTACTAGAGTACGATGCTCCTAAACAACATGTGGAAAAATGGGGATATTGATTTATCAATTTAACATTTAAACTTAAACATTCAGACTTAAACATTTCCAGAATTAGATTCTTTTCGAAAGCAAATAAACAGAATAATACTAGATAAACATAACAAAATTATTTATTGATAAATAGTTAGGAAATCTTTTAAGAACCTGAGAAACTCTTTATGGAAACAAACAACTCAGGAAGACTATTCAACCCAACCAAACTCCTAAAAACAGTCAAATACTGTCTTAGGACCCCCGAGCCTGTTCGCTGAACCACCAGGAGGAAGAAACTTCAAGAATTAGGACTTATTCTTGTTGTAGCAGTAATCTTCTAAATATTCAATAGGTGGTAGTCCAAAAGACTTGCTCCTACGACTCCGTTTCTCCTCAATAATAAGCAAAACTCAGTTTTCAATCACCACTAACCTCCCTTATTCAAATCTCTCTTGAAATCACCTAATTTTCAAGAGGAAAATATTCTGCAGAAATATTGATTAAGGGCTGCCTGCCCAATTCGAATTTTCCTTTATAGGCTGCCTAGGCCTTTTCAAATGTTATTGGGTCATTAAATGAGCTGCCTGCTCACTCCCTCCACTTGGGGGATAATGCCCTATTTTAGGGGAAGTTGTCCCATAACCAATAGTTAGTGTTGTGATGTAACTGATGCCATGTGTCCCATACCTTCCAACAGCTTCCATTCCTCCTAGTGGGTCAGTGAACACTCATTCAACAGTCCTCTTGAGTGTTTGTCTCCTAATTAATTTATTTAAATAATAATATTCAGTAATTACATTCATCCATGATCAAAACTGATCATAATTAAAAAACTTGTAATTAAATTTAACATAAAGTATTTTTGCAAATAAATAATAATGTTTAGAAATTTGGGTAGGTGACAGCCTATGTCTGTACCGATGGTGATTCTACTGTAACTACTCCTATTATTGGGTCTTAAAGCATCTAAACCATGAGCATATCTCCTCCCTCTTTTGTTGCTCCATCATTGGTTGAAGGAATGGTGATGGGGGCTTATCTATCTAGGTTAAACCTGCATAAGCAATTGAAGATGCCAACTTCATGTATCAAGAATGGTGTTGTGGGGTGTGGGCGGAAGGAGGGAATCCATATTCTTCATGGGGTGTGGGCGGAAGAAGAAATACGATAGAAGTATAAGGTCAAGCATGACCAACACAAGGTGACATTCAATATTATTCATTTTGGAGTTTTGTGTGACATGTTCAGAGTTTTACAAAAGAGGGTAGGGATTACAGAAGACATTGTGCCTATTTTTTGTCTCGAATGGTCTCCTCTACTCCTCTGCTCCTCGTACTCTGGTATCGAAATCCCTTAGGGTATACTACCTGAAATGTCTGAGGGTGGTATTGCCTCATGGCCGTATGCTCCTTGAAATGCCTCACGGTGGTCTTGAAACGCCTAGGGTATTCTCCTTCAATTGCTGCAAGGTATGCTGCTTGAAATGTCTGAGGGTGTTATTGAAAGGCCTCACGGTGGTCTTGAAATTCCTCAGGGTGGTCTTGAATCATGTCACAGTGTTGTCGAAATGCACCCTCTCAACTGTCTCCTCTGCTCTATGGTCGAAGCACTCAACTCTCTGCTCTGCTCTGCTCGATCAGGCACGGTTGACAATGTGACAAGGGATCAACAGGGAGTGGTTGACAATGTGAATGGTAGTTGTTGTGTAGGAAAATATTTTGTTTTATATTTTTTAATATATATTTTATATTCTATTTTATTTTTGTTTTTTTATATTTATATTTTATATTTGTTTTTTAATATTCAAACTAGATCTTTATATTTCAATATTTTGTTTTAATATATATTTTATATTCTATTTTGTTTTTGTTTTTTTTATTTGTTTTTCTATATTTCTATTTTATTATTGTTTTTTTATATTTATATTTTATATTAGGACATTAACTATTCTTTCCACGCAAAAAACTTTGTCTCGATACAAATAACATATTTTCCAAATCATAATTGTACTAAACCAAATGAGATTTTGGGATTTACCACAATTGGCAAGGAGGACACCTAATCGTAGGAATTCAATATAGGGTTTTGGATTTGACAACTTTAAAGGATCATATCAATGGAAACCCACCATTTAGCTACCACATGTCACATATAGGAAAAATATCCTTTTGCTCAAATACATTCTTCACCCACCAAAATCTTGAAACCGCTCCATCATTACTTAATTGCACCCATGACATCACAACATGTACTTGCCACAAATAGATTCTAAATATAGGCATGCCCGAAAAAGCAGACTAACTCAAATAAACAAAAAAAAGTCTAACATGTCATCATAAGCATCATCATCATCATCATCATTTTTGTCATCACTAACCATCATCATTATTTTCACCATCACTAATCATCATCATTGTCGTTTTCATCATCACTGATCATCATCATCATAATAATCATAAATAACAACATCATCATCATCATCACCATCCTTATCATCATCATTGTCAACATGATGTTGACAATCATGCTTTTCATCATCATCAACACCATGATGATGACGATCATGCTTGTCATCATCATCCCCATCCTCATTCTCATCGTCATCAACACCATCATCATCATGACGATCATAATTTCCATCATCATCGCCATCTTCTTCATCATCATCATGGACATGATGATGATCATCATGGTTTCCATCATCATCGACACCATCATCGTCAACACCATCATTGTCATCATCAGTATGATTATCATCACCATCGCCATCATCATCCTCATCCTCATCATCATCATCATTGTCATCATGATTATAATCATTGCCATCATCATTGCCATCCTCTTCATCATCATCTTCGACATGATGATGATCATCATCATAGACATCATTAATTTATACTTCCATTTTATTAATTTCTCTAGGAGTTATAGGAAAGTGTTTCCAATATCGAGGTTTGCTAGTTTCCTCTCTTTTCCCTAGAGAGATGGAAGCCTTGGGTATGCATCTTGCAAACTGTCTATACATAAACACCCCTGAGAGGGTTTCACAATGATCTATATCAATTGTAGAGGGATGGATAACCTCCAAGAAGCTGACTTTGAAGAGGATGATAGAGGTTCATGAGCCATATATTTTAATGTTACATAAGATCATGTGTGAAGGAATGTTGATTGTGGGGTAACTAGGAAAATTGTTAAGGGAGTGGGAATTATATTTTGTGGATGACAAGAGCAGGTCTGAGGGGTTGATCTTGGGTTAGTGTAGCAAGTGTATTAGATGCAAAAACTCTTGGTTGGTTGATTTAGGTTTGGGAATTTAGCTCTACTCTCAAGAATTGGGAAGAGCATTGTTGGTTTTTAATGTACATGGGCCTTACAGTGATATGGTTTTGTTCTAGGTGAGTTTATTTGCAAAATATTTTATGAAGAAGGAAATATGATTATAAATGGGGATTTCAATTTTACCTTGGGTTGTTATGAGATATGGGGTTCTAATGCACGAGTAGATTGTTTATTAGGCTTCTTCTTGAGTAAGATGGAGAAAGTGGGTCTATGTGATGTAGAAGCAATTAGACTCAAACCTTGATGGAGGAATAAGTGAGTGGGTTTAGATAAAAAAAATAAGTATTTGTACATATGTTTAGTATAAAAATGTTTGATGGTTGTTTCCCCTAGAATGATGTAGTAGGTCAGTATCAGAAGCAATTTTGATCATGCTCTTATATGTTTGGAGATGGCAAGAATTGGGTCTAGGTTTCCTAACCCTTTCAAATTCAACCCTTGTTAGATAAAAAACAAGGCTTTGTATAGTTAGTAAATTCAAATTAAGTTCCTTTTAATGAAAATCTATGAGAATCTACCTTCCTTCAATTTGAAGTATATCTAAAGAGAATTAAACAAATCACTATTGGATGGGTTCAAGCCAAAATAGAAAAAGAGGAAAAATTGTTGAAGAAGAGTGAAGAAAGGTTCAAGGCTTGTTATGACTTAGAAGGCTGGGGTTTCTTAACTTAAGAATCTAAGACTAGGATTTCAACTTTGGAATAGAAAATCCAATCACCAAAAAAACATAAATACCATTTGGAAAATCAAAATCTCTGGAGGAGTAGAACTTCAAAATTTTCCAAATTTTTTTTTTCCACGAAACCATTGATTTTAACTATTTCGTGGCAAAATTTCATGGGTCTTTAAAAACATTCTATTTGGACCAACCCACAAGCCACCATTAATTTTATAATTTATACATATATTTGCATATATGATCCTTCTTACTTATCATTGCCAAGATAAGGCCATTAACATGAGCATCAAGAATGTAAGGTCTTTCTACAATGTTTATAATGTTATTGCCCCATTATGACCTTCTTATGAGAAAGTGATAAGATTCTATTTGTTATTCATTTACATGTGTGCAAGGGGTAGGGATTCATGGGTCACTGTAATATTTTTTATTTATTTTTAAATCTAGGGGAATTTGTAACTAGCCAAGATTACCTAGGTGAGACCAAATTTCAAATCCAACTGGATGCTACTATGAGTCGTTGTAATATTACATAATAGTCTAAGTCAATTTTGTGGGATGCTTTATAACATTACATAATAGTTTATATATATTTTTATGGGATGCTTTATAATTATGCATTTCCTTACTAAGCATCTCTCTGTTTTGAGAATAATTTAATATTCTCTACTAAATAGGGCCAACCACATGAAGGTGGAAGCTCGTATGGCCCCTCCCCCCCCTCACATCACTCTCAATTGCCCATAACCCGACAAAATCTATCTAAAAAAGCATCTATCTAAACATACAGGAAAATGTAAATAACAATAAAAGCATACCTCCTAGATTCCAACATTGCTACAATGTCATTCGTGTTAAGATTTAATATGCTAAGACAGAAAATAGCAGCATTACATTCCATTTCACAATAATAGCATATACAGGATCACTGAAGAAACAACAAGCATAACATAAACACAAGAGACACAAATTTATCCTGGGAAACCCTCATGGGGTAGAAAACCCAAAAAAGCTTCCTCAATATAGATGACCAGCAATATACAAAGATGCAAACCAAATACATGATCTCCTCCTCCACCATAGCAGACCTCTCCTCCACAAGTGCGCCTCTCTCAAGTGTGTGAGTGTGTCAAATGAGGAATACACCTCTTCTATTTATACACTACTCCGACTTGTCTTTTACACAAGAACACGTAGGATCGTATTTAACCAATGGGCTAAATACCCCACTACAACTGACTAGGCCGACCCCTCTAGGGTGGTCTAATAACCCTTTGACCCACATAACACATACAGGGCCGACCCCCACTAGGGAAGTCTAATAACCCAAGTTACCACATTCCGACGGAGGAATAAACATCTCCGGATATACAATAAGATCTTCACGGAGGAATGAAACATCTCCGGAATAATAAAGTACAAATATAATATTCTTTGAAGTTACAATATCTCAACAATTCGGATTCTTCTTCATCTAATGCAACATCTGTATCATCATCTCGTTTTGAATCGCTATCGTTGAAAAGATCACTCATATTAGGATCATGATCAATGTCATTTTCAGTTAGATATTCATCACCAATGTCAATTTCGACATTGTCTACTACATCATTTGGATGATCAACTTCTTGATCAGATTCTTCATCTGACACATCTACGTCGACGACCAACTGCTCCTGATATGCATCACCTTCTTCTTCAAGATTGTCTTCTTCCTCTACTGCATTATACTTGACCGGTCTTCCTCTTGGATCGTATCTAACAATGTATGACCAACCTACTTTACCTGGAACCTCTGAGTAAAATACCTGCTCACATTGACTTGGAAGAACATAAGGCTCTGTACCTGGTTCGAGTGCCCTTGTATTAACCATTGTAAATCCATGGGCATGCTCAATAACAGTTCTTTCGGGATCACATTCATTCATTCGTAGCCTGTACCATTTGACCTCAAACAGGACTACTTTAAAGGAATTAAAGTCACACTCAAGTATATCTTCCAAATAACCATAGTACCTATTTTTAGATACTTATGGATGCCTGTCACTTCTAGAGGAAACATTAGTGACTTGAAAAACTGCAGTTATTCCACAATTAAATGTTTTCCTCTTGTCATCCAACTTTTTGATGCGAAATTTATGACCATTGCACCACATAGCATTGTGATGTATCAGCTGCATCATTCACGACTCGGTAAATAAATATATAAGAAGATGTAAACGAGATAAATATTTTGATACAATGCGAAACAACGAAAAAATGAGCAGGGTAAATATACTTGCCTTTTTATCTTTTAACCCGCATGCTAAGTCAATTTCACTTTGCGTAAGATCGGGATATTCTTCTCGATGACGATGCACTGCTTTAATCATTTTACTAACCCCTTCCCATGGCAAGGTACCATAGTATTTTGTACATCGTTCAATCCATTCCTCCATCCAATCATGATTGTTTGCAATGTATAAATGTATTGCATCCCACACGCGGCCAACTATATGAAAAAATAACAATTAAGAATTGTAAGTTAGCTATCATTAAAGGCAATTAAGTTTACCTTTAATTAAAATATTGCCGGAATAATAAAAATTACATAAATTGAAAACTTAATTGTATAATAAATAAAATGTACATAACCATTCAATTGCCTTTCACTTTCCTCTTTATACCTTTCCCCAATAGGACCTCCCCTTCAAATTTTTTGATGGAGTCGACATGCCAAATGCGAGGCAAATTGATATTTTTTGATAAATTTGGAAGATACTGACTAATGTACACCATGGATTGATATAGCATATAGCCCTACACCATAGAACCCTCAGGGCGTTCTCTTTGTCTAACAAAAGCCTTCAATGCCTTCAAATGCCTTTCCACCATCCACATTGACCTTGAGTTTACAGGTCCACACAATTCAATCTCCTCAACTTGGTGTATGAGATAGTGTTCTTGTGCATTGAAAATTGCCAGAGGTAAATACTTCTGCATTTCACACATTAGACGAGGAATTTCTCTCTTCCAATACCTAATATCTTCTTTATGGATTTCTTTATATGAAAGCCACCTACAAAAGATGCAATAAAATAACATGAATGATCAACCGGATTGAGGCATATAATATATAATAAAGTTCCAAGCTGTAAAACACAATATCATGTCAATAAGCAATGCAACCAAAAGAACGAACATTTTTCATGCATATAAAATTGTTACTTACCTCATGTATTTACCAAGATCATATATAACTTGTTTTATGTTTTCGTTAAAGCTATCTAGGAGAGCCAGAGGTAGAACATACTGTAGCAAAAAGCAAATCATTATCTATTAGGAGAGAACTATTACTAGAATGATTTACTTAATGGATATTAAATACATAAATAATTACCTTAATGAATGTATGCCAGTCTTGAGTTTTAACACCGCCAAAATCACCTTTTTTGGTTAAGATATTTTGTATGTTCAACGCAAACCCTGTATGGAACCTTATTTTCTGAATGACCTCTTTTATAGCATTGCTTTGTTGCTCCATCAATAACCATGGAAGACTAATATTCTGGTTACCATTTCCGGCATTGGAAATAATTACACTTTGCAATGCGTGATTGGCTTCTGCAATGTCACTACAATTTTTTCCAATTTTATCTTTGTTTGACCTTCCATCTAATGTCCGCCATACCATTTCTGTTACATTCTTCCTGATATGCATTGTATCAAACAAATGAGCTATTTGTAGGTGCTCGTAGTAAGGAAACCTACTGAATTGTATGGGATAACTCTTCATTCCTCGTGGAATTCCATTCATGCCTTAAATACAGTCATTAAACATAAACGAAAACACATTAACAATAATTCATGATACCCATGGTAGAGAAAATTCAGTAAAAATATAAAAATCATAATATTATAACGTGAACATATTGTATATTGTTGCATATACAATTTGCATACCTCGAAGATTTCTGTTATATTCCAACTTCCATAGGTGAGGTGTCATTCTTCGTGGTTTCTTTGCATTCTCTTCTTTACCATTGAATTTTGTTTTTTCGATAGTTCGGTACCTATGGTTCTTAGGGAGGAAGTGCCTGTACTCATCAAACACCTCCTTTGCTAAACTTTTTGAACAACGAGATTTTATCCTAGGACCACATACTGGACATGCAAATTTTCCCTTTGTTTGAAGACCTGCGATATATATGTATTAATGTTATAGCATCAAAAGCTTATTAATTCAAACAAAAAATGCATGTTTTTACCTTAAAAACATATAATTTTAACGAACTGCAACATAAAGTTACATACCACAAAAATGTGTTAACCCGGGAGCATCATGAATTGTCCATGCAAGAATTCCATGGAACTGAAATTGTTTCTGCCCTATTGGTCTAGAGATGTCATACATACTGATTCTAGCCCATAAATTCAATAGCTCATCGATAAGAGGCTCAATATATACATTCATATCTTTAACTTGGTATTTACCTAATTGATCAATAAACATACAATATTGCTATTTAGGTATCCATCCAAATATATAAAAGGTGTTCTCTTGCAGCAATTAAACAAATAACTTTATGGAATAATAAAATTACAGCTTTCAAAAAAATACCTGAAATAATCATTGCCAACATTGTGTGCTCTCTCTTAATCGTCATCCAAGGAGGTAGGTTATTGTTTATGATGAAAATAGGCCACATTGAGGAAGTAGAATGAAGCTCACCAAATGGATTGAAACCATCAGATGCCAATGAAAGTCTAACATTACGAGGTTCGTCTTTAAAAATTGGCCATTTTTCTTCGATGTTCTTCAATGCAGAACCATCTGCAGGCATTCGAAGAACACCATCTTCACTTCTGTTCTTCGCATGGTAATCCATAAACTATGCTATACTTTGGCACCTGAATAGTCGTTGGAAACGTGGAATTATGGGAATATAAAGGAGAACTTTATGAGGGAACTCTTTTGTTAATTGATTAGTTCGATATATACTAATTTCACATTGTGGGCATTTGTTTTCTGATTCATACTGCCCATAATATATAATATGATCATTAGGACATGCATCAATAGATTGATACTCCACTCCAATTTCTTTCATAATCAAGAATACCTCTCGACTTTTGCGTGGTAAATTGTTTGATGGTGGTAATAGAAAATCACCCAACAATCTGCAACGTTGACAAAAAGTGAAATGTAAACAATATATGTCATAAATATTTCATATCCCTAATTTATGAACTAAATAACACTAAAAAATAGGAAAATAATCATCTTTACATACTTTAGGAGCTGTGTGAAACAAGTGTTTGATAACCCATTCAAAACCTTCAAGTTCACCAACAACAATATAGCAGATAGAATATTGGTTGTTGAGCCTTCATAAAGAGGTTCTTGGGACTTCTCGAGAAGAGGAACATCATGAAAATCATGGAGGTTGTCCTCATCCAATGGAGAAAATGTGTCTTGCAGCAATCTATCTATCTCATCTTCACCATTAGTATCAATAACGTCATCTTCGTCCATAGGATCATTAAGAACTTGATCTTCAATAGCATGATCTCCATGCTCGTCGTCTTGTAAAGTAGTATTTCTACTATTATGTGGCAAATGGCTCTCTGGCAATCGACATCTTGGGGGCATTGTCTTTATATTTACAAACAATGCAATAACATTAGTGTATAATATACAACACATATATTTAAAATGATAAAAAAAAATGTGAATACATTATCAATACTATTACAAGAAGTACAATACATAATGAATAATGTCTTACCAGTGGATGATATTCATACCCCTCTTCAGCATGCCCCTTCTCCTTACAATGTTTTTCAGTTTATGTTCTTAAAATTCTTCTAGTTTGCAAACCTCTGCAATCATTGGAAGGGAAATAACACTTTCCATCACCCTTTGCCTACAATGCTTCCTTAGCCTCAGCATACCTCCTATTGTTTTCTTCCCAAGTATATTTATTTGACATTCTGATAAGCTACAACAACAAAAAAAACTCATTAATCAATATATAATGTACGTCTAAATTGAATCTTCATAGACCCCAAGATATTCAAATTTAAAAAACAAGACCATGAATTGAATCAGAAGCAATTTTAAAAAACAAGACCATGAATTGGAGAATGATGGTGTCTAAGTTTAAAATTATGTATTTTTCCTCTGATTTTAAATACAATTTGTTACATATATTGCAAAAGATTAAAAAAATGGAGATTCCCATCAAATGGTATATAGATAAATTTTACAAATTTCATGTATGGTTAGGAAAAACGAGGAGAATCCTAGTTCAGTTTATATATATCATGTGAATGGGGTGAAATATATGATTCTAGATGAAATTTGTATAATGAAGTTCCATTAAGTGACTAATGGCCAGTGATAATAAATTTCCTATAATAGTATCTCACCATGTTGAGGAAGCAAGAAAATATTATTGACATGCAAACTATGATTACGTCTATACATTCCTAGAAAGAGGACATATCTCGACAATATGCTCAATATTTTTTCACCGAGATTGTAGAAAGCATGGGTTTTTTTCTCCCAATATTGTCAATAGTTTATCCACATGGATACCTCCAAGCAAAAATATCTAAATAAAAAGTGTTTTTATATATTAATTCTAAAGATAGGATTCTGAACACTATTTATGAAAAAAAACAAAGTATTTTTCTTGGATTTCAATGTCCAAGCTTTCTTCAATCACACGTCAAGAAGAATCTTGGTGTAAAGGAATTTTTATCCCATGGTTGAATTTTCTCTTGGAAAAGTAGTGGTTGATCCCTATTTCCATTCTCTCAATGAGGCATTAGGTCTTGTAAGTGCAAGATTTAACAACAAATCAATAGGCCCAAGACATCAAAACCTAGGATGGTGTATCAAAGAATCATTAGCCAAATAAATTCCTTCTTGAAAGAGACTTGGTGAAAGAATCACAAGATTTCAACCATTTCCTTACCTACATGAAGAATCAAATTATACCACCATAGTAAATGAGTATTAATAGAGAAGTCATTTCCAAGACATGGTTCTTTTGATGTTAGGAAGGGCTTGAGAACTTATTTTGGCTTCTAAACACTCTGTGCAACAAAATTTCCTTGATTTTTTACCATCTTGTAGGGGGTTACTAATATAATATCAAGAGGAAATCCTTATTGTACATTTTTTCCCAATGACCCTCCTTGAACCCTAGTTCTAATGGTACCTAACACCCTAAATTGTTTTTGGGTATAACATAACTACTACCTAGACTAATGAAATCATGTATTTTGATTAGATTAAATCCATAAAAATATGTGAATATCCTTTTCTAGGTGTGCATAGGCTCGCTTTGTTGCGACCCGACATGAAGAATCATAAACATGGTTGACTACCAGAACTTTGGTTTCAATTTTATATTCTTTGATTTCTAATACCATGACTTTAGTGATCCACGTATATATGTTCTTATCAACCCTATACACCATTACTTCCCATTTTTCCATAAGAGAGGTTCGGAAGGCAAAATGGAAACCTAAGAATTCAAATATTTTGTTAGGTATTTTATATGGATATTTTACACTAGGTACTCCTAGTTACAATTAATGGAACATGTGAAAATGTACTCCTAGTTAGAATTAATGGAACATGAGAAGCCAACTAGATCCAAATTACTGTTATGCATGCAGCTTTTACATACATGGCTACACTTTTCCTTGAAGAAAAGCATAAGCCTCATGGTTATTTTAAAGAGGGACCATGCATAAATACTAAAGTTATAAACAAGAACCAAAACCACATCTCAAAATCCTTAAATTAGGGATTAAATTAAACATGTGAAAGAAAAAATGCACGAGGAAATATCATGCATGGACAACATTTGTGTGACATGCATGCATTCATAGCGTTAACCTTGCCACCCACATGGATTATAAATGGAGGATACATGGATAAATAGGTAGAGAAAGAGAAAAATGAGATCTGCATTGAATCCCTAGTTGGAACATAAAGGGCGCAACAAAAGAAAAGACTAGTGCATTGCAATTAAACTAAACTGGGACAACGAATGAGATCAAAAATTCGACGTGTCAACCCAATACCGGACTCTTGAAATCGCAGAATGAAAAAACAATAGAAAGATCGCTGCAACTGTAACAAATGATTCTAAAAATATGACTTAAGAACATGTATTTATAGATCAATGAGGGTCGCGGTTCCGGCGAAAATGCACAACGGTCATATTTCAAAAAAACAAAAAGTCAATGACCGTTACAAAAGAAAAACAAATACAAGTTTTTCTTTTGTTTTTTGTTTTTTGTTTTTTTCGGCATTTCGTTGCTATAGCGACGAACTTTCATGGCTATAGCGACGAACGTAATTTTCGTTGCTATAGAGACGAACTTTCGTGGCTATAGCAACGAAAATTACATTCGTCGCTATAGCCATAAATGTCGGGGGGATTTTCAAATTTTTACAAAAATTTAAACTGTTCTTCCATGAAACAATCAATTTTAATTGTTTTGTGGCAAACTTTCGTGGGACTTTTGAGCCATATGTACTAGTGGGTTTGACAAAGAAACCCTAAAAATCCAAAATTGGAATTTAAAACTTCTGTTTGGACAGGGAGATGCAATTGACTGAGTCGAGCAAGTTGGTGTGCTTAGATTTTGAAAACTCCAAAAATTGACCCTCCAAAATTGACCTACGAGTTTCAGATCTGCAGCTTCTATCAAATTCTGGTTTTCTAGTCAAAATCCTGAACTGGGTTTTGATAGAACTTGAGGTTCTACCCAACCAAAAACTTCAATCTTGGTCTCTAAATTTCTATTTTGATGAGGAGCATCCAGCCGTGGTCTCAGATTCCAAAATTCCAACTTTTTTGAAAAGCCCTAATTTCCCGTAGCAACGATGAGCCAAAAATGAAAGTGCTCAGAATCCAATTCTGTTTGGACATAAATATATGCCATATTGTTTTTGGTGTATCTCTTAAATTTCGGATCCCCAAGGTCTAAAACATTGTCTTGTGGTAGAATGACCTGTCATCTTTCCAACCCCATAGATTTGAGCTTTAATGGATTCTCTAACAGATAGATATGCCAAGTGTCGCAACATGACCTGTTTATGGGATGAAACAACATAACGAACTTGTACGGAGTTCCACGTGTCACCGTTTCAACTTCGGCCTCTGAAACCCATACCTATGAAACTATTGTCCGTTCCCTAACTGTCACTTTTTACAGAATTCCATTTGGAGCTTCCTAGCCCGAGATATGACCTTTTTTCCTAGGTCACCTATTTAGGGGTGCATTCTGTAAGAGGCAGAAACCCTAACTTCTACGGATCTTATCTCACAAATTACAATGAATCTAAGGCTGATCTTCGGACACAAGGTACATGAACATTGCATCTTAGTCTTGTAAAAGTTTCAGATCCTGATCCTTTTCCAAAATGGATTTATAGTTAAAGTTCCACGATGACTGGTTTTTACTATACCAAGCCCTAGCTTCCAATTTGTCACAAGTGCAACAACTGTCATAAATTCCATACAATGCCTTCCTTCCGGCTAGCTCTGATCCCATGTTAATTTTTCATCATTTAATTCAATATGATCTAGGATCTTAACTGAGAGAACAACATGTACAACATATCAAACACAAGAGACAAGAGACACAAATCATTTCATCGAGGAAAACCAAGAAGGTGAAAAACCCCGCAACTTCCTCAGGGATAGAATGAGCACCAATACAAAGATCACAAAGATCAAACCCCACAACAAGAGATAGTCTCCTAGAAGCTACTCCTCCTCTAATTATGTGCACTCATCCTCTCTCTCACTAATGTGAAGTGAGTGAGTGAGTGAATGAATAGAATGAGAGAGACACACTCTCTATTTCTATAATGACTTGACTTGCCTTTTACTCTAACTGGGACGAATTCCTAAGGAAGCCTAATAACCCATCCACATGTCACTGGGACAACCCCACTAGGGTGGTCTAATAACCCTTTAACCCACACTGGGCTAACCCCTCTAAGGTGGTCTAATAACCCATCAAATATAAGTTACGACACTTACAATATAACCTGCAACACTTGCAAATACAAATGACGACACTTCCAACCAGAGGAATAATACATCTTCGTTGGGGATACAATAAAGTACAAATGTAATATACAAGTGAATATCTTTCGAAGTTACAAATACATCAACAAATATCATCTATGAGACTCGAAGATCTGGCTCCACAACCAACAATCTCCCACTTGGAGACTGATCACAACAACTCAACCACTATTGTACTTGCTGGACCTTGGACTTGGAAAATTTTTCATCTTCACCTTCACTCTAGAAGGCTAACTGAAACCGAGCAGGAACTCAGATTCTCTCTGGTCACTACCTTTGTGAACATGTCTGTAGGATTCTGGCTAGTATATATCTTTTCCAGCTTCAACAGTTCATTTTCCAAAACAAATCGTATGAAATGGTACTTGAGCTATATATGTTTAGTCCTAGAATGGAATGCTGAGTTCTTTGCAAGATGAATGACACTCTGGTTGTCACTATACAGCTTGCTATCCTTCTGCTTCTTATCCAATTCCTCCATAAACCTCTGCAACCAAATCGTCTCTTTACTAGCCTCTGTAATAGCAACATACTTTGCTTTCGTTGTTGAAAGTGCAACAACCTTTTGTAGTTTCGAAATCCAACTTACTATTGTTCCACCTATAGAAAACACATACTCTATGGTGCTCCTCCAGCTATCCTTATCACCTACCATATCTGCATCAACATATCCCTGTAGAACAGTGTATGAACCTCCAAAACATAATGTCTGAGTGGTAGTACCTCTCAAATACCTAAGAATCCACTATATTGCCATCCAATGTTCTTTACTTGGGTTGTTCATATATCTACTCACAACTCCCACTGCATGTGCAATATCTGGTCTTGTGCACACCATGGCATACATCAAGTTGCCAACTACTGATGAATAGGGAATCTTGGACATATAATCTATCTTTTCTTGTGTATTGGGACACATTTCCTTACTTAGATTGAAATGGCTGGCCAAAGGTGTACTAACTGGTTTTTCATTCTGCATTCTGAACCTCTCCAACACCTTTTATATGTACTCACCCTGAGACAAATGTCAATTTGCGATTTTTCCTATCTCTTTTTATTCTCATAGCAAGGATCTACTTTGCAACACCCAAATCCTTCATCGCAAATGAATTAGCTAGCTTCCTTTTGAGTACATTTATATCCTGCATGTTAGACACTGAAACAAGCATGTCATCCACATACAATAACAAGATAATATATCTTTCATTGTCTAGCCTCTTGAAATAAACACAATGGTCAGAATGGCATCTACTATAACCTTGTTATATCATAAACCTGTCAAATTTTAAATACCACTGCCTTGGAGCTTGCCTCAATCCATACAAGCTCTTCTTCAACCTGTATACCAAATCCTCCTTCCCTTTGACCTCATACCCTTGTGGCTGCTGCATATATATCTCTTCCTCCAAATCCCCATGGAGAAAGGTTGTTTTTACATCTAACTGTTCAAGATGCAAATCTTCTACCGCCACTAGACTTAAAATAGTCCTAATTGAAGTCATCTTAACAACAGGAGAAAATATTTCATCAAAATCTATACCTTTCTTCTATGCAAACCCCTTTACAACAAGTCTGGCCATGTGCCGCTTCTTACCTCATTCTTCTTTCTTCAACCTGTAAATCCATTTGTTTTGCAATGATCTTTTACCAGCAGGCAACTGAACCAAATCCCAAGTTTGGTTTCCTACCAATGAGTCCATCTCCTCATTCATGCCTTGCTTCCACTTCTTTCTAGTTTCCACCTGCATTGCTTCTTCTTAACATTCTGGTTCACCAACATCAGTCATCAATAGATAATACATTGAAGGAGAGTATTGTTCAGGGAGTCTACTTAACCTGGCAGATTTTCTTACACTTGCAGGAGTTTCAGGTACTTGTTGTTGTTCTTGATTTTTTGGCACCTTTGGAACTTCATTTTCTTCGATTTCATCAAGTATTGTGTACTCTGTGTTTTTTTTCTTCCTATTTCTTTCCCTGGAACTGATTTTTATACATGACCTTTTCATTGAATATCACATCTCTACTCCTAATGATTTTGTTATTTTCATAATCCCATAAGCAATAACCAAAATCATCAACCCCATATCTAATAAAGGTACATTTCCTAGATTTAGCTTCAAGCTTTGTTCTATTTTCTTTATCAATATGGACAAATGCTTCACAACCAAACATTCTCAGAAATGAGTAGTTTACCTTTTTACTTGTCCATGACTCAGCTGGAATACCGCCATCCAAAGCACTAGAAGGTCCTTTGTTTATTAAATAAACAACAGTATTTATAGCATTTGCCCAAAACTGTAAGGGATGCAATCTCATACACCTTGCAAGCTACATGATCGTTCTATTCATCCTTTCTGACACACCATTTTCTTGTGGTGTTCTTGGGACTGTCTTCTCTCTACGAATCCCATGGTATGAACAATAACTATCAAACTCCTTGCCGCAGTAATCACCACCATTATCAGATCTGAGACACTTCAACCTTTTTCATGTCTCATTCTCAACCAAAGATTTCCACTTCTTAAAAGTGGAAAACACATCATATTTATGTCTAATGCAATAAACCCAAGTTTTTCTAGTTGCATCATCAATAAATGTAACATAATAATGAGAGACACCAAGAGATTGTACCTGAGCCGGTCCCCATACATCTGTATGCAAAAGCTCTAACTTTTCATTCTTCTTCTATTTCCAAACCCTGAGAAATCTGAATTTCTTCTGTTTTCCATAAACACAGTTCTCACAAAATTCTAAACTTACCTGCTTCAAATCTGGCAGCAACTTCCTTGAGTAGAGAATCTGCATCCCCTTCTCACTCATGTGGCCAAGCCTATGATGCCACAATGCTGTATCTATTTCTGTGGAAGCTAAAGAGATACAATGGTCAATATTATGAGGACATAAATACAACGTACCTATCCTGTCTCATTTTGCTATCACCATTGATCCTTTAGTGATTTTCCACCATGTTTTTCCAAATGTAGATAGACAGCCGCCATCTCCCAACTGCCACGTTGAGATCAAATTTCTTTTCATAGCAGGAATATGCCTTACATCTTTCAGCAGCCATTCACTTCCATTCTAAAATTTTATCCATACCTTACCCATTCCAACAATTTTACATGGCTCATCATCACCCAATAAGACATGTCCAAAATCACCTGGAACATAATCATGAAAATATTTCCTATTGGGTGTAGCATGACATGAAGCCCCTGAATCTACTACCCAATAATCACTAGTATTATCTAATCCAAGAATCAAAGCATCTTGTAACACATTACCTGCTACATTTTCTTCCTGGGTAGTCTCATGCCGTCCATCTTTTTTCTTCTTTAGAGATCAGCAGTCTTTCTTCAGATGTCCTTTCTTTCCACAGTTCCAACACTCTATTTTTCCCAGTCTGGACTTGGATCTTCCCATTTTAGACTTGCTATGATTACCTTGGCTCTTTCCTTTCTCCCTTTGTCTTCCCCTGCTCTCCATGGTCAATGCATTACCTGATGTCTCACCTGTGCTTTTTCTTCGCATTTCCTCGCTAAGAATAACACTAACAACATCATCAAATATCAAGGTGTTTGAACCAGAGATAGAGTTACTTACAACCATGACCAAGCCATTCCAGCTTTCTGGCAATGAACACAAGATTATAAGAGCCCTAACCTCATCATCAAAGTTCACACTTACAGAACTTAGTTGATTTGTAACCGTATTAAATTCATTTAAATGATCAACAAAAGATCCACCTTCAGACATCTTCATATTAAATAAACGCTTCATTAGAAATACCTTGTTGGAGGCCGAGGTTTTTTCATAGAGCTTACCCAATGCACTCATCAAACCCTCCATTGTCTTTTCTTTCGAGATATTGAAAGCCACCGACGAATCTAGGGAAAACCGTATTGTTCATAGTTCCTTTCTGTCAAGAACCTCCCATTCTTCATCCTTCATAGTCGCCGATTGCTTTGCTCTTTTTCCCAATGGTAGGAATAGATCCTTTTGGTACAGATAGTCCTCCATTTGTATCTTCCATAACTGGTAGTTTTGGCCATTAAATTTCTCGACCTTAAACTTTCATTCTTCTGCCATTGCTCCCACTCGAACTAGAAACCCTAGTTTCCTGTGGGTTTATCTGCCAAATAGACCTTTGGCTCTGATACCAATTGTTAAAAAAACAAGATCGCAGAGCAATAACAATAAACAGAAATGCAAATATAATCACACAAACACATTACAAGAGAGACACCAATATATTGTGGTTCACCCAAGATGGGCTACGTCGACACTGAAATTGTCAGTCTTTATTATTATACCATCCAACAAATGAAGGGATACAACCTGCAGCACATCCGCTGCACTTCCTCTTCACTATCTCACAGTCTCTCTTCACGATCTCAGAGATCTTTACAATGCATAATACATAATACATCTTACACTGGCCGTATTACAATGTCTTTCTTTTATAGGGGAAATACAATGGGAAAATACCACGGGATACCTAAAACCATGGGTCTGCAAAACTGTTGGCCAACAAACATCCCAAAAAAATTTCCTCTGGGCTTCACCCCCGAACCCCCATTTCTCAAGGGCGCTGCCCCCGAACCCCAAGGTTGGGGAACGAGTGTACAGTCCTTTTGCATATCATATAAAGTTGGGGTACACGGTTGAGACAATATCATCTATGAGACTGGGAGATCTCGCTCCACAACCAACATGTTCCTTCTCCCATTCCTTCATTTTGGTAGAGATTGGATAAATCCTTATCTATCTCGTTGAATTCTTGCTTTGTATTGATTATTTCTGTTGTTGAGAGGGAATTCCTTGAAGATATGGCCATGTTCATGGCATTTCCTACATTAAAAAGGAACATGTTCATAATCTAGGGGCTAGAGACGAATCCAAATAGGGGCGATTATAAGTCTTTTTTTTTCATGACTAAAGTTGATGACCCATTATTTTAGGTAGAGATCGGCTGAGTTGAAGCAGGGTCCTTTTTCAAAGATTATGTCCTTGTCTTTTATGCTTGTAAGCATGGCTGTAATGAAGCCTTTGGATCCTAATTTCAAATCTATCTAGCCTTTTGATTCCACTTAGCTTGGATCCATATTCTTAGATCTTTCTTCAATGTACTCTCCTATTTTATAGGAGATAATCTCGTACTTGGGTGTATTGCCCGATATCGGTATGTAACTTCCTTTCTTCTTGAGTTCGGTAGGAGTTTCTTGGTTATTATCTTTCTCTGGGTTTATAGATCCATGAGCTAGTGGATTCCCTGCCCCTCCCGTTCCTTAATTATTTTGTTGTTTTGCAAAGGAAGAAGGGTCAATGGGTACAATTTTTTCGATTCTAGAGTCTAATTGCAGGATTTAAGGCTGATTACCTCTTCTTGTATTAGTTCTTATAGGATTTTCTTGAAGGAAGGAGTCACCAGGCCTTTCCCTGCCGTCACCATTAAGGAACAAACTCAATTCAAGTTACTGTTACATAAAGAAGATTTCTTGGAGCTCCTTTATTTCATTTCTCCAATTTTTTACCTTTAAATTATTAAAAGTTTTCCCTCACAAAAATAATATGATATATGAATATCATATAAATAGTTTAAAGCCCACAACCAAAATCCCTTCCATGAACCCTTTTCCAACGTGCATCTATATGGAATGGATGTTATTCTCTATTATTCTCTAATTCAAGGTAAGTGTACAATGAGAAATGAGAATCAAAATAACAACAATGGGTCCATTAGATTGAGAGGAAGGTGAAAGGGTGAAATTACGCTCTTATACTTTATTTAGCATACCACTTTTTTTATTCTCAAAAGACAAGTTAGAAGAATGCCTATTATCATATTATAATTCTTTCGTGCTTTCATGGAATCCATTTCCCCATTTATCATACTAGTTTAATATTTTGGTTACATTATTATTTATAAATCTATTTAAAAAATTAAATATATCTTTTAAGTCGATTATATTTGTTACTAGGATTTTTGAATATTCAAACGATATAACTAAGTGTCCATATAATTTCCAATAGGAATCGTTTTTTATAATGATTTAATATTTAAACAAAATATATATTAAATTTCTGATAAGGTAAAAAACCAGTTTTAAAAAGAAACGGTTTCATAATTATATTCCATATCAACTAATTAATTATATAATTATATTCAATTTAACTTAAAAAACTACAAAACATTATATATAAAAAATTGGGTCAATTGAAGGATAGGGTGGTCCATTGGTGGAGATAGATGGATTTCATTCCATCCATCCGGGTTCAATGTTGAGATTTCCTGTGAGTGTTAGCTTTCCTTGATTTTTTCGGAATAGTCAACTTTCACTATCTCTGGAGAACCCTATGGAAGAAACTGGACATGAGGTTGCAGTTTAGCTCGGCATATCATCCGCAGACAGATGGACAGATTGAGGTGGTGAACAAAAGTTTAGGAAACCTTCTGAGGTGTTTGACGACCAACAAACCCAAGCAGTGGGAGAACGTGTTGGCGCAAGCAGAGTTAGCGCACAACAATTCTGTGAATCGGTCGACAGGTTTGAGCCCATTTAGATTGTTCAGGGACGAAGCCTACATGGAGTGGTAGATTTAGTCGAGTTACCGACAGAAATCAGGAAAAGCGCGGATGCAGAATCATTCGCAGTACATGAAAGAAGTGCATGAGGAGGTGCGAAAGCGCATAGAAAAGAGCAACACTACATATAAGTTGAGAGCCGACAGGAAGAAAAGGCTACAATCGTTCAGCGAATGAGACTTAGTCTATGCACACTTGCGAAAGGAGAGATTTCCCATCTAAAATATATTGTTTAGCCTAGTCAACTTTCATCAACATCACTGGAATGTTGTTTCTATGGCCTGGAATGCTGCTCATCACCTAATATAATATTTTGGTTGTGTTTGTTCCTTGTGTGGTCCTTCTTCCCTGGGAAGGCGTTCTGATGCAAGTAAATGCATTCATCTATTTCATTGTGTTCTCCAATGCCTCAGAAACGTGCAACAGAGCTTTTTGTTGCATAAAATTTGCAGTGTAATCCGCTCTTTTGGACTGAGAAGAACAGAGAATCAAAGAGTAGATCACGCTAAGACTCTCGCAGAGGACGTACTGTATAACTTGTTATTCTGACTGTGCGCCTGCATTTTTGCATGTATTGTACTCTGGATTCTCTGCAATCAATGTTATTTTATCAACATAAATTGGTCAAAGATTTTTTTATGGGTTTCTCCTCTTGGGTATCGCCGGACTCTTCAAGGGATCTTGCTGCCTGCGCCATGCAATTCAATGCTAGATTTGGCCAATCTCATGGTTTCTTTCTTTGTCTGTCGCAGAAAATACAATGCAATCTGCCATACACAATGGATTGAGTGCTCATATTAATTTAAAGCCCATCCCTTGCAATGTACGAGCGTACTTAACAGAAGAAAGCCATAACAGGCAGGCGGGTATACGGCATAAACCAAACAGAGTAACTTGTGTCCTCTTTAAGTTTCAGAAAAGCTTGTTTTCGATTCTTTCTGATTATGATTACGCTTATGACAACCATCATGTCAATTGCAGCTGGTTTGCTGCATGTTTAGTCATTTGAGTCACGTGAACACCATACGGCAGCAAACATTGTAAGAAGCTCGTTCTCCAAAACATTTTGAGACGTTTGAAAGAAGCTCGTTCACTTATCATCTTGCTTTAGCATTTGTTTTCCCTCAAACATAAGTATGTTATGGCCAATCTTAACTTTGAAGGGAATATTTCTATCAAACATGGTCAATCTATACTAATCAGATGTTTCAAGTGTATTTTAAGGCATGATTCTGTTTTAGAGGTTTGCAAACTAATTGTATATTTGCAGGTATTCATTAATCATGGTACTTGCTTCATGGAAAAGCTAATGGTGTTGGTGTTACCCATCATCTTAGATCATTTGTGTGTCTCATAGGGTTGACAAGGGGATTTGGATCAACCTTCACTTCTGGGACTCAAGTATAGTCTCGTAGAGTATCATTCAACTCCATTGCATTCTAGTGAACTTTTATATATCCCAATAACAGGGATAAATAAAACTTGCATTCTAGTGAACCTTTATCACATGATCAACAACAATGACAAATACAACTTAGGAATAGAGCATCTTCCTTTAATATCAACAATCATGATGAACATAGTCAAGGGTGATGAATCTTCTCAACTACAAGGCAATCCACTTAAGGGCTCGTAGGATGCTATTAGTCACATTGCAAGAAAGTGAGGCTCAATCATGATGGTATAACACACAAAATATTGTTGTTAAAGTGTGATTGCATAAGACATAAAAGCAATAGATCAAGGGGGCAGAGCTATAAGTGATTATTCAAGCAAAGGATGTGCTTACATTGAATACTAAGATTATAAACATCACAAAATATCACTAAACATAACAATGTTTGAACAATAGACTAGTTGAATATTAAGAACTTTGATAAACGTGTGTAAAGGAAAACAAGGCTAAACATAATCTAAACATAATCTAAAACACAACAATTAACAATGACTCACACACACATTACACAAAGATTCCCCGAAACCCAAAACCAGAAAAACCAACATTCCTGAGAGTTTCTCCACTCTCTATCTCATTGTATTATATTTTTAATGACAATACAATATTATAACATCCAAAACCCTAATTTGGGTTTCACAACCTCAATTCCTTAATAAAAATTAGTTTGCAACAAGTTGCAAAACCATGGAACATCTCAAAACGGACCAAAAAGGAAACCAAAAAAATTATTTTGGGAGCGCTTCCCCCAAACCCTTAGTGTGGGGCTCACTGGCTGCCCACGCTTCCTCAGACCCCATTTCTCTAGGAACCTACAAAGACTACAACACATATCCAATAAAAGAGTAACACCAAAAACACCAAAAGAATAGAAGAATGCTTAATTTGTACAATTTATTGTTGATACAAGAACTCTTACAAATTCAAACATAGATTATAATGTTATAAGATATCAAGTAGTATGTTCAAGTGATGTATGGAGTGCCATTATAAAGCTTTAATTTATGAAAATAACTCAATATCGATAATTATGTGTTATCCAATACATATACACTAATACTTAATCATCAACCTCATGCATGATGAACACATATGAATATGTGAATGCTTTCTTATGTGTTTATGTATGTGGATGCTTGCTTGTTTGTTTATGTATGTGGATGTTTGCTTGTTTGTTTATGTATGTGGATGCTTGCTTGTTTGCTTATGTAGATAAATGTAGATGGTTGTGTGTGTGTGTGTGTGTGAGAGAGAGAGAGAGAGAGAGAGAAGATGACATCATGATTTTTATGCATTAAACTTACTAATGCAATTATTAAATTTAGTACAGCCTTAGTGGGCCTAGAACGGTTAAGAACATGTGTTTCCTCCTAAAATATTATAGGTTCAAATCTGGAGGGGGTAGGGTATGGACATGTATGTAGACTTTAGTAGTTAATCATTGTGCAAAGGGGGGTCCCTTGTCCCACAAGCAATCAATTAGTTTGATGTCCATTGCTAATATTTTTCCACCTTTAATGGACTGTATACCTTTTATTTATGTAGTCTAATTGTATCCATTCATTTAATAGTTAACTTACATTCTATATTAATACATATTTCAATAAATTTGCAAAAGAATTATTATAAGGATTTTGAGTTTCTTTTTAAAATTTTTAATATATTCTATGAAATTTGGAAAAATAATTTGATGAGCTATTTCTTTAATTAGGTTTATTTTTATTACTTTAAGCAAATTTTTAATTCAAGAATTCAAAAGGAAATATGGTCTCGTTTATAACTAAATAAGTAGGCCATAATTGTGATAAGTCTATTGAAATCCCTAATTTGCCAAATCTTAAGATGAAAATCCCTAATTTGCCAAATCTTAAGAGCATTGATACATTAATAAATACTATATAGGTGCAGTTGCACATATAATTGAATGTAACATTCCTAGAGGTTCTCCATCTATATTTGAGGTGATCAAAGTAGCAAGAAGAGTTATATTATCAAATAATGTTTTGTAAGCAATACAGGAATGCATAAATGGAAGAAAATCACCACAAAATAGGATAAGGTGAGAAAAAGCTGATTTTATTAATCTAATTAAGTCTTATGCCAATGGAAAAACTAATAAGGCCATTAGAATAGAAGAGGGGTAGTGTTGTATAAATTGGTGGGGGGGGGGGTGGTCCAACACCCCCCTCCGTGACATGTATAGTTTTTATGGTGATAACCTCTTGAATTATCACATGCCTAGGTGTTAGGGGATGAAGGGAATATCCATATATCTAATATTCTTGTTGTAGAGTTATCGACTAGGTGCATGTGTGATTTGTATGTGCCAGGCACATGGGGGGATCACCAAACCACCCCTTCATGGTGCAGGGGTGGAGCTATTGAGGTGAAAAATTTTAGACCCTTATAGTGTATTTCGATTCTTTCTGGAACTCTCATATGTATTATATAAAAGGAGAGTAACCCCTCGGCATTGTAATATAAGAGAGATAGAAACAAATTGTAAGTTTTTTTCCGAGTAATAATAAAAGATTGAAGTTTCCATTGCCCTGTGGTTTTACCCAAGTACAACAGGGTTTCCACAATTATTAGGATGGATAATTTTACCAAAAGTGATCATACCTTAATGCCTTTTTCATCACTCTAATGCAACAATTATTGGAGGGTACATTAGAGGTGGTGTTGTATAAATGGGGAATAGTCCACTCCCCCATCCCATGACATGTATAGTTTTTATGGTGAACACCTATCAAATTAACACAAGCCTAAACATACACAATCGATGGGATGGAGAATTATACTAACAAAACTCATACCTTAATGCATCTCTTAATGATATGAAGTGAGAGTTATTGAAGCGTATGATGGTTGTGGTCTAATAAGAATGTGGGTTTAATTGGAACTAGGTGTTATGAATATTTACAAGGCTCTCCATAAGTTAAGGTCCCTCATGCAAGGATTGAGTGTTTGGAAAGGCATTGTTGTTGGTAAGATTGAGTGTTTGGAAAGGCATTGTTGTTGGTAAGTTTTTGGAGCATGGCATGTGTTGTCCAGCTTTGTATTAAAATTTGTAGATTTTGATATAGATGTGAGATTCTAATATGGGAATTGAGAGCATTCAAAGTGGGTTTTATTTGGTTTAAGGTTCACTTAGAGGCTTTAGTATTCCATAGGGGAAATTTGGGTGATTCTTTATACACGATTTAGGTAGTTTAGGGTTTGGTTCTTGTGAAATTAGATCATAGGCCGATCATGAAGTTTGAATAAACACTCTCACAAAAAATTTCTAAGCTAGAATTGCATAGAACACTGCAATCATACACTAAATGTATGGAAAATATTAAAATGTATTGCATTATTGTACATCATCCAACCTTGGACAATAAATTGGCTGTAAATATATAATGATGCATAAGAAAATATAATCCTATAAAAGGAATTTGAAAAGCTCACAAAGCGGCCTTACTAAAACTAGCTAAAACACCCCAAGGTAGAAACATCTATCTCCAAATCAGTCAAGTGGCTCACGAATTGTCCAAAATGGTTTTGCAGTGTGATGTATGATGAAAATATAAAAAGATGATGGATTTTGAAGAGACAAAAGAAGAAGGATGAGTTAGCCATATAATCTAGCAGTTGGCAAAACCTCTAGGAGCGTCTAGCTTTAGCCTTATCCATAGAAAAGCAGAAAGTGCGCATTTGACACTCAAGATAGTTAGAAAAGCAGTCAGTTTCATCATGAGTGCACTCAAGCGGATGAGGATGAAAATATGTGGGCCTAGAAAGGAAATATGAGGCAACTACCTAGTAAGAACTCTCTGAATTCTGCATACTCTCATTGTTGCAAAATAAAACAATAAGTTTGTGCTTACGACTAGTAGTAAAAGTGTTGCATAATGCAAATGATGAAATGGAATTGAGCTACAACTTTATATGAATAGAACTTAATGCAACTTTGGAGTTTAATCATCGTCCAGCCTCCGAAGGCTCTTTCATGCCTTGCTGGGGAATCATAATTATAACGGTGGTGGTAACGAACGTGAGATAAACTCCAACTGAAACGCCTCAAGTTTTCGTCGTTTTAACGAACGTTTCCGGTGATGAATTTCGTTCAGTTTCTGGCGATTATTTCAAAATTGTAACTGTATTCATCAGTTGCAATTTTAGCTCCAAAAACATTGTATTTTAAAGTTTTAACATGTTTTAAATTGACCCAGATTCTCCAATCCAAATTGCGATTTATATAATATAGATCACTGGATTCTACCAATGGAGAGGAGACGCTTCAGTGGTTACATGGTTTTCTCCGGTGCTAACCAGTAGAAGAGTATAACCATATTAAAACCTAAATTCAACCAGCAGAAAAGTATGGGCATATTAAAACCTAAATTCAAACGGTAATTGGCATAGAGCACGGTTTTCAAACGTCTCAAAAGTTTTGGAGAACGAGCTTCTTACAATGTTTGATGCCGTATGGTGTTCACGTGACTCAAATGACTAAACATGCAGCAAACCAGTTGCAATTGACATGATGGTTGTCATAAGCGTAATCATAATCAGAAAGAATCGAAAACAAGCTTTTCTGAAACTTAAAAGGACACAAGTTACTCTGTTTGGGTTATGCCGTATACCCGCCTGCCTGTTATGGCTTTCTGCTTGTTAAGTACGCTTGTACATTGCAGGGGATGGGCTTTAAATTAATATAAGCACTCAATCCATTGTGTATGGCAGATTGCATTGTATTTTAGTAGTAGAACTCTCTGAATTCAGAGAGTTCTACTCCAAATTCCTTCAAAATTCTTGTGGCATCATTGTCTATTTTTTATGTATTGAGTGTCATGATATGGGTTCCAGTTTATGATCACCTAATTGTGCCTATTGCTTGCAAGTACACTAGACAAGAGAGGGGGTTTACTGAATTGCAACATATGGGTATTGGGTTGGTGATATCAATAATGTCTATGATAGTAGTTGTCTTGGTTGAAGTTAAGCATTTGGATAATTTGGTCTATGATACGATCACACTAATTCTTATGAGCATTTTTTTTGGCAAATTCCCCAGTATTTCTTACTTAGTGCTTCATAAATATTTTTTGTTATAGGGTAGCTAGAGTTTTTCTACGATCAATCACCTATTGCAATGTGCAGCTTGTGCAGTGCTCTTTCTCTTCTGGCACCTTAATTGTTACCATTGTCACTTCTATCACCACTAACAGATGAAAACTGGGATGGATACTTGACAATGTCAATGAAGGACATCTAGACTATGCTTTTGGGTTTTTATCTTTCCTTAGATTTTTGAACTTCTTGTTATACATTGCTTGTGTATAAGATACAACAAGTACAAGAAGGCCAATTGATGTTCAAATTCCAAATTGTGTATGATGCATTGCGGTTATCCATGAGTCATGCTTAATATTTTTGAATGGCCTCTCTCTTCTAAATTTAATTCATAATTTTATTTTAACATTTTATTAAACCCTAAAATTTCAACTTATGGTTGAACGCAATAACCTTTGTTAGATATGGTGGTGATTACGCTAGTTTTTCACTAGCATTGACTATGCCATTACCTTTGTCACAGTGTTAGATACAATTGTGATAATGCTAGTTTTTCACTAATATTGATTAAGCCATTTTCTTATATCTTTACTATCAAGTTCTATTTTCAAATTGTATTTTGGAAAAAAAAAAGAAAAAAGAAGCAATTTGTAAATAAATTGGAAACATTGGAATAGATTGGATAATTGAGTAGAGGTTGTTTGACTTTGGAAATGGTAGACGCTTTTATATTATAGGAGGGATATCTGAATGTTGAGAAATGTGAAAAAAGAATTAGTGGGCATAGACAAGATGATTAGACATATATGGAAAAGAGGGTTTGATCACAAGTCATTGATTACTTGCAAAATGTAATGTCAGATGTGCCTAGATTTCTATCAAAAGTGCCCTAGCAAGGGAACCAAGATATTTTTTAAGGGTTATAAAAGTATATTAAGTATAGTATTCTAGGCGATTATTTTGGATTGAAAAAAACATATATATAGATTGGTAGGCGAATATTACATATAAAACATACGATTAAATTTTGATGAATATTATGTTAAAAAAACATATTTACCGTAAATATAGACTCTAGAGGTGTCAAAAACTGATGAGGTCTACATTGACAATGTTTGTGTTTATTTAATCTCTTAGGGGTCAACCATCTATATTACATCTGCTTCTGTTAATAATCTTTATTCAATGACTCTAATGTGCTCTCTTAACTGTCCAGGAGACATGGTTGAATTATTCCTCTAATTGTTGTTGTCTAGTTTCAATCCTTATATTGGTTGGGTCAACCCAATAAGTCCTTTAGGTAGAGGCTTTGTGCTACTGAACCCTCTGAGTCAACAATTCCCTTAGTGAAAGCCATAATTATAAAGTCTAGATGTGTCAAAAAGTGTGAGGTTAGCACTGACGATGTTTATGTTTATTTAATCTTTCATGGTTGACCATCTATAAACCCGACGGTCCCCCAAAAAATATTTTTTTACTGAAAAACTTCCAAAACCCTAAACACCTCAAGGCTAACCATAAACCCCATTCCTGGTCAACGTCTATTGTATCTTTATGGTCAAGGTCTGCGTTCAAGGTCTGATCTATCCCTACGTGCTACGTTGATGCTCACTTCATCCAGACTTTTATTTATTCCAACCATAGCCTTCAAGAAAACCACTTTATTTGTTGATGTATATGTAACTTCGGAATGTATTTCACATATATGTATATTGTATTCCTATAGAGATGTTATTATTCCTCTATACGGAAGTGTCGTTATTTATATTGTAAGTGTCGTAACTTATACTTGATGGGTTATTAGACCACCTTGTTTGGGGTTGGCCCTGTATAAGTCATGTGGGTCAAAGGGTTATTAGACCACCCTATTGGGGGTCGGGCATGTGGGTCGAAGGGTTATTAGACCACCCTATTGGGGGTCGGCCCAGTCAGCATTATGTTATGTGGTTAAGTTCGAGCCTACATGAGTTAGGTAAAAAGGCAAGTCAAGTCAAGTATAAATAGAGTGCGGGAGGCACTCTATTTGCTCACTCACTTCTCACACATGCACTCAAGGAGGAGTGGCGCACTTATGGAGAAGGAGGATCTGCTGCTAGGTTGTGTCTATCTCTTATGGTTGGTTGTATCATTGCTCTATCTATCTCTGAGGAAGTTATTGGGGTTTTTCACCTTTATGGTTTTCCCCAAGTAAATCTTTGTGTCTCTTGTGTGCTTGCATTTTTGTCTCCATGATTGATATGCTATAGATATGTTGTACATGTTGTTCTCTCAGTTAAGATCCTAGATCAGATTGAAGTAAATTCTGAAAATTCAACATGGTATCAGAGCTAGCCTGAAAGAAGGCATGATATGGCATGTATGACACTTGTTGCACTTACGATGCTAGGGCTTGATATAACAAAAACCAGTCATCGTAGCACTTTCGCTATAAATCCGTTTTGGCGAATTTTTTGAATCTGAGGCCGAAGCCAAGATCCCCATGTACCTTGTGTCCAAAGGACAACCTCTAATTTGTTGTACTTTGTGATTTATGATCTGTACAATATAGGGTTTTTGCCTCTTCCAGATCTAAGTCAAAATCAGGTGACCTTGGGAAAAAGGTCATAACCTGGGCTAGGAAGCTCCAAATGAAATTTCGTAAAAAGTGATAGGTAGTACACAGACTGTACTATCTCAGGAAACTTTTTCAAAGTCCAAGGTTGAACCAGTGACACGTGGCATGCCGTACAAGTTTGCTCTCCTGTATTATCCCATAAAAAGGTCACGTTGCGACACTTGGCATAACTCTCTCTCAGAGAGTCCAATTGAGGTCAGACCTATCAGGATGGAAATATAATAGGGCGAGCTATCTCAGGAAAAGTTTTCAGAGGCCGAAGTTCAAACAGTGACACGTGGCATGCCGTACAAGTTCACACTCCTGTATTATCCCAAAACAGGTCACGTTGCGACATTTGGCATAACTCTCTCTCAGAGAATCCAATTGAGGTCAGACCTGTCAGGATGGAAAGATAACAGGTCAGGCTATCTCAGGAAACTTTTTCAGACCTTGTGGATCAAAAGGTTAGGAGTTACACCAGAAACAATCAGGTACATATTTCTGTCAAAACAGAATTATTTTTGAGTATCTTCATTCATGGCTTCCAGAATTTAGGGCTTTATAAAGTTGGAATTTTTGTAATCGGAGACCACGGCTGAATGCTACTCATCAAAATAAAAATTTAGAGACCAAAATCAGAATTTTTGGTTGGGCAGAAGGCTGGGCTTGATTAGACCCTAGTTCGGGACTTTGATCAGAAAAGTGGAAAATTATGGCTTCTGTAAAAATGGGAATTTTTGAAATCTGTGACCACGGCTGGAAGCTCCTCAGAAAAATAGAAGCTTAGAGCTTTGGATCAAACCTTTTGATTGGGCAGAAGAGTGGGCTTCATCAAACCCCAGTTCAGGGTCACGTCCAGTGAATCCGGAAGTTTCAAAGGCAAAATTGAGGAGTAAAACTTTGCAGTTTTCAAATTTTGAATATACCAGTTTGATCAGCTCATCAAGGCGCATATTTCTATCCTTTCGGAAGTTTGAAATTCAAAGTTTGAATTTTTGGGGTTTCTCTGACAAACCCATATCTAGCTCCAGGTCCAGTTCTTGCAAATCAAGTGGTGGTTTAATCCTAGAAGAAGATGGATTGTTCACCTGCATAAGTGAAGAAATTCCTGTTTCAGAGGGAGATGAGGCTAAGGCCTTACATAAGAAGATTACAAGCGATCTCGACAGGTATGACTCATCGAGGTTACTAGCACAAGTCACTGAAGAGAACTAAAAGACATTATATGGGTATGTTAGACATAACTAGCTAGCATGCTAATCCAGGTATGTTTTTCCTATATCAAGATAGAATCCTACCTTGGGTTAGGATCTTATACTATTGTTGATAATGATTATTCATGAAGTCATAGGTTTGAATAATCATGGTTGTATGCATATTATGTTTCTTACCATAATTGATGATATGACTAACCAGAAGAATCATGAAGGTATAGGTTCGAATAATCACAGGTTTTATGCATATTATATCTCTTATCTTGATTGATGATTCAACTAAAGAATCATAGGTTTGAGTAATTATAGGTTTAGACATGTTATGCTTCTTATGATTTGACTAACCATAAGAATCCTACATAAACCTTGAATGATAATGCTTATTATTTCTGTTTGAAATGATCATGACTATATATGCTTGAGATTATTGTGTTTTAATAGTATACTAATGAATGTATGATTTTATATTAGACCTAGAGGATAACACAATGATGATACTAACAAGCATGCATAGGGATCGAGAATGTATATAAGTTCAAGGACATGTAATCCAGGGAGCAAAGATCAAGAGGGAGTACACTCCAGTGGTTTATGAAAGGATGCAGATATTCAGAGGGAGTTGACCATCTCTCTACATTCCACAACAGAAAGGTGTAGAAGAAGCTACTGCAGATTAGGACTCCAGCAGCTCCTGCAAGAAAGCGAAGACTCAGAGGGAGTCCACCCAACGAACAAACAAAGATAAGTATTTTAATTATCATTTATTGCATATGTGTTTGTTTAAATAAAATTGTTCAATGATGTATATGCTCATGTTACTAGACTTAGGATATGTATTGTGCATATTAGAATAGTTGCATTGATGAACAGTATACTACTAATATACATGGGTAAGTGGCCTATGGCACTGTACAACATTCCATTGCTACTTATCTAGAATGAAACCTCTTTGTTGACATGTTGGGAGTTGTGCACACTCTTAACAATGTTCTGGTAGAGATTGGAAGGCATCTAGAAAGTTACGGGATATGGATAAATGTTGTATTGAAGCATTGGCTAAGATAATTGCATGACTGTATGACATATTTCTTTATGTGTAAGAATTTGTTCTGAAAATTATGAGATGTTTCTGATCATGCAATTTAACCTGTTTTGTAGGAAAGACCGTATATCTTCACCTACAAAAGGACTACAACATTTGTTCCAGCAACAAAGATATCTATTGAAGATATTGAAGTTCCCAGGATCTGGGATGAAGAAATGGAATGCCATGATCCGTCAATCATGAAGAATGATGTTTGGGATGTAGTCCCAAGACCTGAAGGGAATTTTGTTATGACTTCCATATGGAACTATCAGATCAAGCATGTTGCAGATGACAGCATTGAGAAATATAAAAGTGATGAAATAGAAGATGCATCAGATGGATTTCAAGACAGCATGGTGTAATCATATATGTGTGCGGAACTTGGTATGGTAGGATAGACAGCTTTCTATCCAGTTTGGGCTTTACCAAGAATAAAACAGGTTCCAACCTTTTCTACAAGGTTGAGGAAGGCAATCCAGTGATACTACTTTTGTATGCGGATAACTTGTTTGTTACAGGTGAAGATAGATTGATTGTCGACATGCAGCGGAAGCTTACTGCCGAGTTTGAGTTGAAGAACTTGGGGATGATGCACTATTTGTTTTTGGCATGGAGGTGTGGCAGAGTGTAGATGGAATCTTCCTTGGTCAAGGGAAGTACACAATGGATATCCTGAAGAGATTTGGTATGATGGATTGCAAGGCCATGGCCACACCTATGGCATCGAATTTGAAGCTTCTATGTGATGCTTCATCTGATCCGGTTGATGTCACGATGTATCGTCAGATGATTGGGTCGTCTATGTACCTAACGAACACGAGACCAGATATTTGCTTTACGATGAACACAGTGAGCCAGTTCCTGACGGATCCGAGGAGTGTTCACCTGGTTGCTGTAAAGCATGTTCTAAGGTACCTGAAGGGTACAGTGGATTATGGGCTCAAGTATGAGGCAAATCAAAAGTTTAACCTGCAGGGTTATGTTGATTTAGATTGGGCTGGCAGTGCTGCAGATAGGAAGAGCACATCTGGCTGCTGCTTCAGTATGGGATCAAGTGTGATATCTTGGTTCAGCAGGAAGCAGTCCTGCGTAGCACTGAGTACAGCTGAGGCAGAATATGTTGCAGCCTGTTCAGCTAGTTGTGAGGCAGTATGGCTACGGAAGCTACTGTCTGAGCTATTTGATCTCCCGTTGGAGGCTACTGGTATCTTCTGTGATAACCAGAGTTGTGTGAAGCTGTCCGAGAACCCAGTGTTTCATGACAGGTCGAAACACATAGAGATCAAATATCACTATACAAGGATATGGTGCAGAGAGGAGCTGTGAAGCTCCTATATGTTGCGACAGACGAGCAGATTGCAGATGTGCTGACGAAGCCACTAGCCAGGGTGAAGTTCGAGTACTTCAGAGAGAGGCTTGGCGTTCTTCAGATCGAGGACACTTCGAGGAAAAAGTGATGGACACATTTGCTGAAGCCATTCCAAGCATGTTGGAAGGAGGATCCTTCACATGGCTGTGGATGTAAGCGCTGGATGATGAGCATCAGGATGACGTTCTGGTTTCTGCTTGGATATGATCAGTTGGATCATTTTTATGTATGCATGTATGCATCATGTTGGATGCTGGATATGATCAGTTGGATCATTTTTATGTATGTATGTACGCATCATGTTGGATGCTGGATATGATCAGTTGGATCATTTTTATGTATGTATGTACGCATCATGTTGATGCTGGATATGATCAGTTGGATCATGTGTATGTATTTTGTATATGCATCATGTTGGATGCTTGGACCATGTATCTGTATATGTATCAGGTGGATACATTGTATGATCAGGAGGATCATGTATGGTGATATGTATCATGTATTTGTATTTGTATTAGGTGGATACATTGATGATCAGGAGGATCATGTATGATGATATGTAGCAGGTAGATACTTGGTATGCATCAGGTAGATGCATTGATGATTAGGTGGATCAGGTATGATGACATGCAGTAGGATGTTGCAATGATGATCAGGATGATCATAGATGACGAGCTTCAGGATGTTGCTCCAGATGACATGCAGCAGGACGTTGCAGTGATGATGATCATGATGATCATGGATGCATCAGGATGATGTATGGTGAGTATCAGGATGATACTCTATGGCCGTGGATCAGGTTGTGTACATGAGCATGTAATCCGATGCCCTGGGAGATTTGCAGATGGTCTTTCGAGGTTTTTCCTATGGCATGTAATATCGGTGCCCTGGGACATCTGGCAAATTCTCTTTCGAGGTTTTGCTCTGGGAGGACATGTAATTCGGTGCCCTAGGAGATCTGCAGATAGTCTTTCGAGGTTTTGCCTATGGCATGTAATAGCACCCTGGGATATCTGGCAGATGCTCTTGTGAGGTTTTGTCCTATGGCATGTAATAGCGCCCTGGGAGATCCGATAGGTTGGGCTGTGTGCCCGTAATCAGTCCTAGGATGCTCTTGCGAGGTTTTTCCATGACCACATATAATAGCACCCTGGGAGATCCTACAGGTCGGAGTTGTGTACCCGTAACATCCTGGGATGCTCTTTCGAGGTTTTGTGGTGGGGTCACATGTAATAGCGCCCTGGGAGATCCTATAGGTAGAGCTGTGTGCTCGTAATAGCCTGGGATGCTCTTTCGAGGTTTTGTGACGCACGTAATAAGTCCTGAGGATTCCACAGTATGGCCAGTGATGATGAAGACCTGCAGGTGGTGGGCCTACATCCAGTATGAAAAAGGACTGGCTCTGTAGAACTTCCTATGATGAGTAGATTTAGAGATTGATTGAGATAGCAGCAGCAGTGATGATGATGATGACTCGATGACGATTATCCAGTGACGATGATCCAGAGAAGATGACTTGTGCTAGAAGAACTGTGCTGAGAAATACCTTCCTAGAGGGAGTGTTGATGTATATGTAACTTCGGAATGTATTTCACATATATGTATATTCTATTCCTATAGAGATGTTATTATTCCTATATACGGAAGTGTCGTTATTTATATTGTAACTGTCGTAACTTATACTTGATGGGTTATTAGACCACCTTGTTTGGGGTTGACCCTGTATAAGTCATGTGGGTCAAAGGGTTATTAGACCACCCTATTGGGGGTCGGGCATGTGGGTCGAAGGGTTATTATACCACCCTATTGGGGGTCGGCCCAGTCAGCATTATGTTATGTGGTTAAGTTCGAGCCTACATGAGTTAGGTAAAAAGGCAAGTCAAGTCAAGTATAAATAGAGTGCGGGAGGCACTCTATTTGCTCACTCACTTCTCACACATGCACTCAAGCAGGAGTGGTGCACTTATGGAGGAGGAGGATCTGCTGCTAGGTCGTGTCTATCTCTTATGGTTGGTTGTATCATTGCTCTATCTATCTCTGAGGAAGTTATTGGGGTTTTTCACCTTTATGGTTTTCCCCAAGTAAATCTTTGTGTCTCTTGTGTGCTCGCATTTTTGTCTCCATGATTGATATGTTGTAGATATGCTGTACATGTTGTTCTCTCAGTTAAGATCCTAGATCAGATTGAAGTAAATTCTGAAAATTCAACATTATTCACTGTTGATATGGGCATGTGGATGTGGCTCACAAAAATAGTTATTTCTAGCTTCCTATTCATGCTGAAATGGTCTTTAAAATTATCAATTATCAATCACGGTTATAACATATCAAATTTTCAGAGTTATGGTACATTAATGGTTTATAGTAATATTCATGAAATCTATCCTTTTTTGCTATAACTTATAGTTTTACTCTGTTATGCAGTAGACTGTAAAAAAATCAGTGGATGTTAAATGAGTAGAAAAAATCAATAGAAAGCATGGAAGGAATTACAAGAAAAAGGGAAAACAATAACACGGTTTTCCTAACAAGTAGTTGTGGATAAAAAGTAAGACTATATACAGGTTTCCACTTGTCGTATAATTTGAAAGTGGTCTTTCCATGACAGAACCTGTTTCTTTGTATTAGGTGGCATAAGCACATAGTGTAGACCGCCCAACAGATCCTTTGTTTCCTTTGCAAACACTTCTAGAATTTCATCATGGATGTTTCAAATTCAATCATATTCTTAGAGACTCAAGTTTATTTTTTTCCTCACTCAAAAGTACCTTGCATGGGAGATTAGTGGTGGTTGTTACTTGTTCCATTTTCATCTTTTTTGGGCAGCAACTTTTATAAATTCTCATTTCTTCCTCTAGTAAAGGCAGCTTTTGTGCCTTCCATAAATTACTCTTTTTTCTTCTATGGAATCTTATCTCCTCTATTGTTATCCAAAGAGAGTGGACCATACAAGGACATTTACCCATTCACTCATGTACACAGAGGAGGAAGGCGCCCTAGTAGTGCTAGGTTTGATAGGTTTTAACTCTTTGAAAAAGGCAATAGCTAACATTAGGGAAGTAACACTAGCTAGGATTCTATTATCAATTGCTTTAGTCTTTTAGTCAAATTTTGTATTCCTTCTCCAAATTTGCTCAATCTTTTCATTTTCTTCTAATGTTTCTCGTCTATTTTATCTCTTTTTTTTTCTATGAATTGGGGATATAGCAAGGAAGACAAAGCATTAGTGCTTTGTATATTTCCTTCTTGATTCCACCATTCCCTGAAGGGATTCAGTTGTTGAAAACATGCATTGGAGACCCTTGTATTGGTTGAATATTCCATTCCAATATTGTGATTATGTCTATCCCATTCAGAGTAGAGAGAATGGAAAGTAAAGACTTTTTGGAACATTAGTTTGTTCCCACCTACATGTAACTTTTGTATTTTCCACAAACTCCAAGTAATAAAGATAAAATCATCATCCTTTTGGCTTCCAACCAATGGATTCTAGTGCTTAGTAAGAATTACTTCATTTTTCTAAGACAGTTATTTACTTCTGTTTTCCCTACTTTCTTTCTTTCAGTTAAATTTGTTACCCCTCATGTTCTATGAGATAAGATAATTTTATCAATGTCCAACAAATGACCACAAAAGTAGGTCAATGGGATTGTGTGGACAACGACTTCTATCAATTGACTCAATTTCTTAAGAAATCCATACTCGGTTTACAACCATTAAAAGGAACATCCTTAAAACTTTATACCTACAGGAGAACTTTACTATCGAATGACTTAAAAAAATTGGAGATCACCCTCTTTTTATGCTAGCCATACACTTGTAGATCTAGAAAAAATTCCCTCTCTTTTATGCCCCCACCTTACATGAAAATCTAATCATTACAATCTCAGTCTATTGGGAGCTTCTGTCATGTCCATTGGAAGCTTCTGTCATGTACCAAATTTGGCATTGGGTCACAATTGCCTAAGCAAATTGGCCCTATTCATTAGAGTTTGTCAAATTGATGCTAAAAGGTCAAATAATTGCCAAGGAGGAAAATTACTAGTTTCCTAGGTTTGGGGTGGAAGCTTTGGGATTTGGAATAATGGGGATAATAAATGATGTTGGAACATTAGGATGGCATAAATATTTAATAAAGGAGATAAATAAATATATACAAGTGAAAATCAAAGTGGAATTTGATCATGAAGACACATGGAGGAAGTGGGACCCACACAAGCTAGAATTTATGTGCCACATGGCATCCTCTTCTTGCAATTTCAAATCCATGGGAAGCCTAATGTTCTTGGGTTGAGTTATAAGGTCAATAATACTTGGAATGAGTCAATTAGGTCTAAATATAGAGGAAGAGTAACTCCCATGGAAGAGGAAGAGGCAATTTGGAGCTAGTGAGACACTTGGGCTAGATTCCCTAGCTTTATGACAACAATGATGAAGATGCTATGACACCTATGACACAAATCAGACCTGAAGGATGACATATGACATATATGACATGTTAGGGCTAAAACTAGACTCCAAGAAGGATCTCAAGGGTGTTAGGGCAGCTAAGATGCTTCCACATGTGATTTGGTGGAAGTGGGAGACTAGGAATTGTTGTACAAGTGGCGTTCTTTGGAATCTCTTCCCAACTTGAGTTGGCATGAGTATCTTGGAAGGAATTCGACCCATGGAGGACACTAGAAATTTATAAATGTCAAGAACAAAGAAGGAAACCAACTTTTGATCATTTGTAGAATTTGCAATTGCATTTGTGAAGAGGGAGAGCTAGTGGATGACTAGTTTTTTGCCTTAGCCAATTTCGAGGGTGAAAGATTCCCATCCAAGTTGGTAATTGGAAAGGCCATTCAGACATTTAATTTGTAGCTTTAATGGAGTCTTTAGTTTCAGGTGTAAGCTATAGGTCAGCTCATGGTTTCTTCTATTGCAGCTCACTCCTTCAACCATTCCAGGTTTGGTGGCATATTCTTGATCCTTGAGGGAGGGAATTTTTGGTGAGCTATTGTACTCTTTGGGGGAGCTTATAATGCCCCATTTATTTTTTAATATGAATTAAATACTTTGTTATTCATCTCCAGAAAGTTTCAGGTCGAAATTCCAAGTAGAAATGTATAAATCTCATTTTTAATGAAAGAACAATGCCATTTCCCCACTACCTTGTTGTGAACCAATGTAATGTTGATGGATTCAAATGGATAAGTTAAATACTGATGGTTTATCGATTAATGTAATTGTATTGATGTATTATACAAGTTTCATGTTCAGTGCTCAAGAATTTGAAGTCATTTTACTTAGTTTATTTACATTTGGAGAAGATTTGGTGCCATTTCCCCAAGGGTCGAACTAGTGATTTTTGCTGTTGTTTGGGAGAGGTTTGGAACAGACTTCATAACTAATTAATGGTGCATTTGGGACCTTAATAAAATCCTTGAGACATCCCCTACCTTTGTTCATAATTTTGAGTGGGTTTAGAGGCATTTGGGAAGCCATTTTCAGTACTTACCCCGGGGTGATTTGAACCCCAAATTACTAGTAAAATTGCATAATTGGTCCAGAATCTTAAGAGAAATCAAAGAGGTATTTTGGTGGCCATATCTCATCCCTGAACTTCATATTCAAGTCCTAATATCATTCATACACCTTCCTTGAATATTTGAAGGCATTTGGAGTCAATTTGAGACCTAGAGACCAATACTAGTCAAAGGGAAATTACTAGCAAAGTTCCCTACATTGGCCAGAATTGAAAGAGGATTTGCAGAAGTATTTTAAAGGTCCAAAAGCATCCATGAAACACATATCTATGTTCTAACATCATACATATACCTTCTCAAAATATTTGGGAGCAATTGGAGCAATTTGGGGACCTAGAGCTCAAAACTAGTCAAAGGTCTAACTAGGGAAAAAAGTGAAAAAATGCCATTTTAATAAAATTCCTAACAAGGGACATTATAGTGATATCAAAGCATGATATTTGCACCTGATGTGGTCTTATATTCATGAGTAAAATAAGTCAGGGACCACACCATTAGATATTGAAACCAAAAGTGCTTTTGTTGAAGAGGAAAAAGTAGGAAAAGAAGAGCAATTGTTTTTTGAGGAAACTATGACTAGGAATGAGAAGGGAACCTCAAATCATAAGGAGGAATTTATTACATCCATAGAATTTTTTTTAAAAAAATGAAAAAATAGATTATGGAAATATTTGAATTGATGGCTAGTCAACTTGGAAGCAAAGGAGTAGTAGGAGGCAGCAACAGTTTTCATCGTGAGGAATAGAAGCCTATGGGAGAGCATACTTCCTCAAGCACCAGATCCCATAATAGATCAAATGAATTTCAGAGCACAATAAGGTCTACTGCACCTAAATTCTTATCCCCAAAGAAGATCCTAACATTCAAGTGGATTTTACTACAATAGAAAACAAATGGAATGATTTGAGTGAAGAATGTAAGATAAGTATACCATTTAGTACATACCTTAATGCTATACAGAAACTAAAACAGAAGGAAATGGATGCAATAATTTATGTCACAAAGGAGGAACCTAATGTAATGGTGGAACATGAGGTACATGTTGATATGCAAGTGCTTGAATATGCTACACTCAAACAAGAAGAAGAACAAACACTTGTCCTTGTTCAGATGGATTATGAGTTGCCTCATGGAGAGAGTTGCAAAGCCTTGGAGGAGGCACATGATCTCACAATAGTTGGACCAGCCAATTATGGAGATGATGAATTAAATATTTCAATGGGTAAGAGTTGTAAGGATTTAAGGTTGGTTCATAATTCCTCACCCCCTACTTCTTTTTCAGCCACATCAATTGGGGATGAAAATTGGGTGAAAGGTTTTTTTCTAATGGTGCCACATGAGGGGTATGTAACTCCTACCTCTCCTTTTGAGGATGGGATGAATAGAGCACCTCATTATTTACATTTGCAGAAGAATATTTTTTTTCCTTGTGATGATACATATCTTCATAGACACACTTGTTCGGATATCCACATCATCTTTTTCAGGATCTTGCATGCAAATTAGGGTTTGCATGCAGAATCTAGGGTTGGCATGCACAGGCATGCACTGGCATGCATACCAGTCACCAGTTTGATGCCTCCAGCACCTTATCCACTTCATTCTAGCACCCGGGAGCCACTTACCACAGAGTTTTAGCCCTCCTAAGCTGAAAGGCGCCCACTTCTCACCTACTGCCAGAGAAGGGCGCACTTGTTCACCTACCACTGCAGTTCCACTTCAGTTACATTCAGTTAGCTCCGATTCTCCCTGATTTGAGGCTAGTTTCACTCCCGACTGACTGTATCACTTCCGTTTGACCTCCAGTTTGATTAGGTGACTTGTTCTGACTTCAGTTAGCCTCCCATGCGCCCCCACTGAGCCTCCAGATCCTAAATCAGTGCTACACACTTCAGTTACACTTATTACACTCAGTTAGACTCAGATTGACACCTGGATGACTGGTTGTTGTGATTGATGAGCACCACTGATGATTGATGAGGACTCCTAGATAGAGTCAAGCTACTCCATTCAGTGATTTCGAATGACCTCCTTAGGCAATTCGAATTGGTCAGTCGTTGTGACAGTTTGTATTGTAATTCATTCACCCTTTATGGGATAGAGAGCACTGCTGCATGTTTTGCACAGTTTTGCACCATATTTTCTATGTTCATCTGTTGTGATTGATTTACTTGTTCATTAGATCTGTTGTGACTAATTTTACATGGTATCAGAGCCATTGCAGGGACAAGATCTCTTTTCTACAGGTGTTTATACAAGAAGATTTGACTGAATTGCTAAAAATTGCAAAAAGTTTGGCATGAAATATCTCAAGGGCATTCGCTCCTGTGCATGCAAAGCTTGAAAACTATTCCAATACCACTCCAGAAGCTTGAGTTACCACATAATTCCTGGATCTGATACATTGGACCTATTCAACATTGCTTGAAATCCAATCCCAGGTGTGATGCAACTCTCAAAGGGTGGATTGTTCGACCTTATTGTGGTTGTTTTTATGTGATTTGCAGGTTTATTGTCTCCTTCAATTGCACTCGCTATCTTTTGCATGCAAGCTTCCCTACAGCAATTGCATTCGCTATAGTCTGCATGCAAGCTTCCTCTTCATCAGTTGACTCAATCCTTGCAATGGAATACTCTTCTTCAAAGCCTATCCTCACCCCATTCAATTATTTTGATTGGAAAGATGATATGGAGATCATATTACGTTCAAAAGGTTACTACCGAGTCACTATTGGTCTTGAATTGGAGCCAAACAATGTGTCAGATCGAACCAAACACTACAACAAGCTTGATGAAGCTTATGGTCTTCTTTGTCTCTCCATCTCCAAAGATCTTCACTTCCATCTCAGTGGATTGAAGACTTCAAAAGCCATATGGGAGCAACTTGAAACACTATTCGGCAAGCAGGATGAGCTTAGGGCTTTTCAATTAGAGAATGAATTGATTGGCCTTAATCCTGAGAATTTCGAGACCATCAATGAATTCTTCACAAAATTCAAGAACTTGAACTTGCAATTGAAGAACAGTGGTGTTATCAAAGAGGATAAACAGTTGATCCTCTCCATTCTAAGCAAGCTTGGGAAAGATTATTCGGTATTTGTCTCTACTTTCAATTCCGGTCGGCTAACTACCCCGAATTGGAAGATGCCTACCTTGAATGCCTTCATTGAGTCTGTTACAAAAGAGCATGACAAGTTGATTCAAATGGGGTCCATAAGCTCCAAAGATTCAGCCCTATTTGTTCAAGGACCCAAGATCTCGAATGGTAAAGGAAAGCTAAAGAAGGAGAAGCCCAAATTCGAGCCTCACAAGCAAAAAGACAAAGGCAAGCAAACGGATGCACCATCCAGTTCGAAATCCAAGCAAAAGGGCAAAGAAGGTAACCAAAAATCTAAATGTACTTATTGTAACCGTGGCTTTCATCCTGAAAGTTCATGTATGAAGAAGACTATAGATCAAATGGCCCTCCTCTTGGAAAAGAACAACATAACCCTTCCTGACGGTGCAAGGAAGAAGGATCGGAATGACGATCATGAAAGAGGACAAGCACTCATGGCAACGGTTTCGAAGCCCACTACTCTCTTGATAGATTCGGGTGCATCAAATCATATGGCTGCAAATATTGATTCTTTTTCCTCATTCGATCCAAACAGCTCCATCCCCATCCATTTGGGAGATGACTCAAAAATTTCTTCAAAGGGCAAAGGTACGATTCATGTAGAACATGGAAGCTTTCAGAATGTTCTCTATGTGCCTTCCTTAGCTTCGAATCTCCTTTCTGTGTATCAAATGACACATACTGGTGAACCAAAGAAAGTCACATTCAGCCCTAATACAGTTGAAATTTCTGATATCAAAAGTGGAAGACTAGTTGCGGTTGGAAAGGCAAACCACACTGCAAAATGTTATGAGTTTTCGCACTTTATTCCGCTTGCAAAGCCCACTGCTCTTCGCACACATGGTAATGAGGTTAGTAGGCTTTGGCATGAAATATTTGGACATCTAAATTATAAGTATTTGCTGCTGCTATCAAATAAATCCATGGTAGATGGGCTTCCACAACTCCGTTCCTCGAAGGGAATATGCACCGGTTGCATTATTGGGAAGCACCCCGAGCACAGATTCGACCGCGGCAAGGCTAGCAGAGCCTCTACTATTTTGGGATTGATCCATTCTGATATCAGTGGTCCGCTGCCCCAAATGTCATTAAATGGTTCAAGGTATGTTTTGACATTTATTGACGATTTTTCCCGCTTTACATGGGTATTCTTTCTCAAAAACAAGTCAGAAGTGCTTGGAAAATTCAAGGATTTTAAGGCTTCTGTTGAGACCACCACTGAGAGCAAGATCAAAGCTCTTAGATCTGATAATGTTGGGGAATATATCAAGTCCGAGTTGCTGCAACTTTGTGCCCAAAGCGGAATCAAGATCCAACATACAGTTCCCTACACACCCCAGCAGAACGGTGTAGCGGAAAGGAAAAACCGGTCACTAAAAGAGATGGCTACATGCATGATTGAATCAAAAGGTTTGGCTGCAAATATTTGGGCTGAAGCAATCAATGTTGCTGCATATATACAGAACCGTGTTCCACATTCATCCGTGAAAGGTATGACTCCTTTCGAAGCATTCTTTGGTCACAAACCGGATGTGTCAAATTTGAGAGTTTTTGGCTCTACTGCATGGGCTAGAATCCCTTCTGAGAAGAGACGAGCTTTGGATCCACAAAGTATCGAGTGCATATTGATAGGATATGGGGAAGAATCAAAAGTATATAAACTCATGGATATCAGATCTAAAAATATACTCATAGAGCGCAGTGTGCAGTTTGAAGAACCGCTTCAAGAATTGCAACTAGTCGAGGAAAAGACTGCCGATTCACCGCCTTCACCAGAAGAAGATCCGAGCAGCGATAATGAAGGTATGAGTTCTGATATTTCTGATATTGTAGCAGCATATGATGATCATGACATATCAGGTTCGGAATCCGATCATTATGATCCTCCTCAGTTACCAAAGTGGGCCCAAAACACTCTACAATCTGCTGGTTCTAGTCTTGGAAATCCTGCTGATCCGAGACGAACAAGAGGAGACTTTCAAAGAGCAGGTATGGCTCTTTCTATTGCTGATCCATTTCTTCCTGAGATTTGTTATTTGATGGCTGGTTCAGATCCTACATCATTCTATTCAGCCCATCGAGATCCGAGATGGAAAAGTGCCATGGACGAAGAGTACAGTTCTCTTCAAAAGAACAATACATGGGAGCTAGTTTCTCTTCCACCTGGAAGAAAATTAGTGAAATGTAAATGGGTCTACCGTACTAAAGTTGCTGCTGATGGCACTATCAACAAATATAAATCAAGGTTGGTGGCAAAAGGTTTTTCCCAAGTCCAAGGAGTGGACTACACAGAGACCTTTGCACCGGTTGCAAAGATGGATTCCATCCGCCTTGTTTTAGCTATTGCCGCATCCAAGCACTGGGAAGTGCACCATATGGATGTGAAGAGTGCATTTTTACATGGAGGCCTTGCTGAAGAGGTCTATATGCAGCAGCCAGAGGGTTATACATCAGATCCATCATTGGTTTGTAGATTGAAGAAGTCTTTGTACGGGTTAAAACAGGCCCCAAGAGCTTGGTACGCAAAGATGGACTCCTTCCTTCTTTCTCAGAATTTCCAAAGATGCAAATCTGATCCGAATGTGTATCTTCAGCGAGTTAAAGGTAATTTGTTGGTTATTGTACTTTATGTTGATGATCTACTTATTACTGGTAGCACACTTACTTCAATAAACAAGCTAAAATCTGCCTTAAATCTAGCTTTTGACATGAGCGATTTGGGCTTGCTGAGTCACTTTTTGGGCTTGGAGATAGCTCAAAATTTTGATGGGATCACTATATCTCAGCAAAAATATGCTTCCGACCTGTTATTGAAGTTTAATATGGCTGAATGTAAGGCAGCCCCGTTCCCATTCCTCTCAGGAATCAGTCTTGAGGAGGGAGATTCCACACCGCTTGCAGATTGCAGTATGTATCGACAGTTGATTGGTTCACTACTTTATCTGACACATTCACGGCCTGATATCTCATATGCCGTGAGTGCCGTGTCAAGATATATGCAGAAACCACATGAGCTTCATTGGCGAGCAGCCAAGCGGATCTTGCAATATGTGCAAGGTACGAGACAGTTTGGCATACACTATGCTGCAGATTCTGAGCTAGATTTCATTGGTTTTACTGATTCAGATTGGGCAGGTGATAGCATTGATCGGAAGTCCACTTCCGGTTATGTTTTCATGATTGGTCATGGTGCTATTTTCTGGTCCAGCAAAAAGCAAGCAGCCATTGCACTTTCTTCAGCAGAGGCAGAGTATCGAGGGGCAGTCAATGCCTGCATTCAGGCAGTTTGGTTGCAGGGTATTCTTTCCGAGTTTGGTTTTGGTGGCACTACTTCGACTGTCCTCTTTTGTGACAATCAAAGTGCTATCAAGATCTCCACAGATCCAGTTCAGCGGCAGAGGACCAAACACATTGAGATTCATATGCATTACATTCGACAGTTGGTGCATGACCGCACCATCATTCGGCAATATTGCCCTACTGATGAGCAAATTGCATACATCTTCACCAAGAGCTTCACTGAGAAGAAGTTCTCTTACCTCCGTTCACTGTTGGGGGTGAGTTCCATCATGGTGGAGACAGATTGATTCATTATTATGCTTTAGCTTGAGGGGGGGCTTTCTTCCCACTGGGTTTTCCCTCTTTCCTCACTTAGTTTATTTTCAGCATTTTTTGGATTATTGTATTGGGGTGACCTTTGGTCTTAGTTACCAGGGCCCCACATTATTTTGTTGGCACATCATAGTCTAGCTTGAGGGGGGGTGTTCGGATATCCACATCATCTTTTTCAGGATCTTGCATGCAAATTAGGGTTTGCATGCAGAATCTAGGGTTGGCATGCACATGCATGCACTGGCATGCATCCCAGTCACCAGTTTGATGCCTCCAGCACCTTATCCACTTCATTCTAGCACCCGGGAGCCACTTACCACAGAGTTTTATCCCTCCTAAGCTGAAAGGCACCCACTTCTCACCTACTGCCAGAGAAGGGCGCACTTGTTCACCTACCACTGCAGTTCCACTTCAGTTACATTCAGTTAGCTCCGATTCTCCCTGATTTGAGGCTAGTTTCACTCCCGACTGACTGTATCACTTCTATTTGACCTCCAGTTTGATTAGGTGACTTTTTCTGACTTCAGTTAGCCTCCCATGCGCCCCCACTGAGCCTCCAGATCCTAAATCAGTGCTACACACTTCAGTTACACTTATTACACTCAGTTAGACTCAGATTGACACCTGGATGACTGGTTGTTGTGATTGATGAGCACCACCGATGATTGATGAGGACTCCTAGATAGAGTCAAGCTACTCCATTCAGTGATTTCGAATGACCTCCTTAGGCAATTCGAATTGCTCAGTCATTGTGACAGTTTGTATTGTAATTCATTCACCCTTTCTGGGATAGAGAGCACTGCTGCATGTTTTGCACAGTTTTGCACCATATTTTATATGTTCATCTGTTGTGATTGATTTACTTGTTCATTAGATCTGCTGTGACTAATTTTACAACACTTATGATGTTCACTTGAGTCACTTGAAGACTCATGATCTTCCTTGGTCCTTGCTTAGTTCAATAGATGTTGGAGGAACTCATTAATTATTTGGATGAAAGAATGCAGGGCTGATTGTTTTGATGAATCTTACATATTTTTGGAGCAGCATTATAGGACATGGGATACTAACCTATGTCATTGGATCAGATTTGATTGTTCACTCGATGCTTGTATGCCCTTGGAAAATGGTGGTCTACTTACTTGGAGGTACAAGCACTTTCATGATTCTTTGATAAAGCATCTTCTTGATGTACATTTTCCTTATGTTGTTACGTACTTTGATGATATATATTTTGCACTCATGATGTTTGGAATAATGCATACAAGAAAATGGGATCCAAGAATACTCTTATCTGATGGTATGGGTTGGAGAGCACTCTTAATTGTTGGGGTGCAATACAAGCAATGGGACCCTGGAATAATTTTTGTCTCATTGGTTTCATTTTTTTGGGGAAACAAGAAGTACGGGAGATGGATTTCCCACTTAATAAAGTGATTTTTATCAGAGTAGTGTAGCAGCAATCATGGTGGTTCCTTTCTAAAATCTTCATGGAAACTCAAAGACTCATGGTTGGGCAATTCAATGGCAACTTCAAAGAATGATACAGAAAGCAGGTTCTTCAACAACCATGTTTGAAATTGCTCGAGGACAAGCAATATTGGGAAGGGAGGATTTTTCATGTCCCAAATTTGGCATTGGGTCACAATGGACTAAGAAAATTGGCCCTATTCATTAGAGTTTGTTTAATTGATGCTAAAGGTCAAATAATTGCCAAGGAGGAAAATTACTAGTTTCCTAGGTTAGTGGGACTCACACAAGCTAGAATTTATGTGCCACATGGCATCCTCTTCTTGCAATTTTGAATCCATGGGAATCCTAATGTTCTTGGGATGAGTTATAAGGTCAATAATACTTGGAATGAGTCAATGAGGTCGAAATATAGAGGAAGAGTAACTCCCATGGAAGAGGAAGAGGCAATTTGGAGCTAGTGAGACACTTGGGCTAGATTCCCTAGCTCTATGACAACAATAATGAAGATACTATGACACATATGAGACAAATCAGGCCTGGAGGATGACATATGACATATATGAAATGACAGGGCTAAAAATAGACTCCAAGAGGGCTCTCAAGGGTGTTAGGGCAGCTAAGATGCTTCCACATGTGATTTGTTGGAAGCGGGAGACTAGCAATTGTTGTACAAGTGGTGTTCTTTGGAATCTCTTCCCAACTTGAGTTGGCATGAGTATCTTGGAAGGAATTCGACCCATGGAGGACATTAGAACTTTATAAATGTCAAGAAAACATAAGGAAACCATATTTTGATAATTTGTAGAATTTGTAATTTCATTTGTGAAGAGGGAGAGCTAGTGGATGACTAGTTTCTTGCCTTAGCCAATTTCGATGGTGAAAGATTCCCATCTAAGTTGGTAATTGGAAAGGCCATTTAGACCTTTCATTTGGAGCTTCAATGGAGTCTTTATTTTCATGTGTAAGATATGGGTCAGCTCATGGTTTCTTCTATTGTAGCTCACTCCTTCAACCATTTCCAGTTTTGGTGGCATATTCTTGATCCTTGAGGGAGGGCATTTTTGGTGAGCTATTGTACTCTTTGGGGGAGCTTATAATGCCCCATTTATTTTGTAATATGAATTAAATACTCTGTTCTTAATCTCCAGAAATTTTCAGGTCGAAATTCCTAGTAGAAATGTATAAATCTCATTTTTAATGAAAGAACAGTGCCATTTCCCCACTACCTTGTTGTGAACCAGTGTAATGTTGATGGATTCGAATGGATAAGTAAAATATTGATGTTTTATTTATGAATGGAATTTTATTGATGTATTATACAAGTTTCATGTTCATTTCTCAAGAATTTGAAGTCATTTTACTCAATTTATTTACATTTGGAGAAGATTTGGTGTCATTTCCCCAAGGGTCGAACTAGTGATTTTTGTTGTTGTTTGGGAGATATTTGGAACAGAATTAATAAATAATGAATGGTGCATTTGGTACCTTAATAAAATAATTAGGACATCCCCTACCTATTTTCATAAATTTGAGTGGGTTTGGAGGCATTTGGGAAGTCATTTTCAGTACTTACCCCAGGGGGATTTAAACCCCAAATTACTAGTAAAATTGCATACTTGGTCCAGAATATTAAGAGAGTTTGAAGAGGTCTTTTGGTGTACATATATAATCCCTAAAAATCATATTCAAGTCCTAATATCATTCATACACCTTCCTTGAATATTTGAAGGCATTTGGAGTCAATTTGAGACCTAGAGACCAATACTAGTCAAAGGGAAATTACTAGTAAAGTTCCCTACATTGGCCAGAATTGAAAGAGGATTTGTAGAAGTATTTTAAAGGTCCAAAAGCATCATTGAAACACATATTTATGTTATAACATCATACATATACCTTCTCAGAATATTTGGGAGCAATTGGAGCAATTTGGGGACCTAGAGCTCAAAACTAGTCAAAGGTCTAACGAGGGAAAAAAGCGAAAAATTGCCATTTTAATAAAATTCCTAACAAGAGACATTACAGCTTCATAATCTATTTCACACATTGAGAAGAAACCAATATTATTTCACTAAGCTACGGGTCCATACTATCTATAGAGGTTGATCTCTTTAAAGAGATCCCTTCAATAATCAAAATCAAGATTGGTAGTTCTGTTAAGATACAACTAATCCATTAACTAAATATTCCATATGCCTACATTTTATGTTGAGATATGGATCATTGAATTAAATAATTCCCTCTGGCTAGAACACAAACTACTAAATATGACACCAGTAAATTTGAAAAGCTTAAGAGAGACTCCACAAGACGAATAATAAAGAACAAGAGAGCGAATGGTCAATGCAAGGAAGGAAAATGAAACATAGCGTAAAAAATGGAATGAGAAGTGAATCCCAAAAAACAAGAGTCACAAGGATGATAATTCCAATGAGGACTTATCTCACAAAAAGCCTCCTCCCAAGTATCTCAAGGGTTATTATTTATCACTAATTAGATTTCATTCTAGAGAAAATAGTTTACTTGGAGACCAACAAAAAGATACTATCAAGAAAATCATGCTATAAAAGGAGTCTAGTTCTATCATATTTCCCCATAGCTCACTTAGTCACTCCACATATTCTCAATAAAGGTTTCAACCTGACCCAAATAACAAGTGTGCTTGGATTTCCGCGACTCTTCCAAAATGTGTTTTAACTTTTGGGATTTTTCTGTCTATGCTCCAAATGCCTCACCTGATACGACCCAAATATGGTGATAGGTGGTTGATCACCTCCTAAAAACTAATTGGAATTTAGGGACAAAATTAATTTAGTATATATTGGGAAAGGGATTGAGATGAAAGCGTGCCTCATCTGCTTTTTGCTACTAAAATTCAAACTTGGAACACTTGCACATACAGTTATAACTTATCAATTTTTTAGAGTTATGCTACATTAATGGTTCATAGTAACATTCATGAAATCTATCCTTTATTGCTATAACTTATAGTTTTACTCTGTTATGTAGTAGACTATAAAAAAATTAGTGGCTATTAAATGAGTAGAAAAAATCAATAGAAAGCATGGAAGGAAATACAAGAAAAAGGGAAACTTGAAAATGCCATGGATGAAACAATAACTGACAGTTTCCTAACAAGTAGTTGTGGACAAAAAGTAAAACTATATACATGTTTCCACTTGTCGTAAAATTTTGAAAGTGGTCTTTCCATGACAGAACCTTTTTCTTTGTATCAGGTAGCAAAAGCAAATAGTGTAGACCACCCAATAGATCATTTGTTTCCTTTGCAAATACTTCTAGTATGTCATCATGAATGTTTCAAATTCAATCATATTCTCAGAGACTCAACTTTTTGTTTTATTCACTCAAAAGTACCTTGCATGGGAGATTAGTGGTGGTTGTTACTTGTTCCATTTTCATCTTTTTTGGGCAGCAACTTTTATAGATTCTCATTTCTGCCTTCTAGTAAAGGCATCTTTTCTGCCTTCCATAAATTACTCTTTTTTCTTCTATGGAATCTTACCTCCTCTATTGTTATCCAGAGAGAGTGGACCATACAAGGACATTTTTGCATTCACTCATGCACACATAGGAGGAAGTCGCCCTAGTAGTGCTAGGTTTGACAGGTTTTAACTCTTTGAAAAAGGAAGTAGCTAAAACTAGGGAAGGAACCCTAGCTAGGCTTCTATTATCAATTACTTTATTATTTTAGTCAAATTTTGTATTCCTTCTCCAAATTTGCTCGATCTTTTCATTTTCTTCCAATGTTTCTCGTCTATTTTATCTCCTTTTTTTCTATGAATTGGGGATATAGCAAGGAATACAAAGCATTAGTGCTTTGTGTATTTCCTTCTTGCTTCCACCATTACCTGGAGGGATTCAATTGTTGATAGCATGCATTGGAGACCCTTGTATTGGTTGAATATTCCATTCCAATATTGTGATTATGTCTATCCCATTTAGAGTAGAAAGAATGGAAAGTAAAGACTTTTTGGAACATTAGTTTGTTCCCACCTACATGTAACTTTTGTATTGTCCACAAACTCCAAGTAATAAAGATAAAACATCATCCTTTTGGCTTCCAACCAATGGATTCTAGTGCTTAGTAAGAATTACTTACATTTTTCTAAGATAGTTATTTGTTCTTATTTCTATTTTCTTTTGAGTTTCAAGTAAGTAATATTCATATACTTTTGTTTTCCCTACTTTCTTTCTTTCAGTTAACTTTGTTAGCCCTCATGTTCTAAGAGATAAGATAATATAAGATAATTTTATCAATGTCCAACAAATGACCACAAAAGTAGGTCAATGGGATTGTGTGGACAACAACTTCTATCAATTGATTCAATCTATTGATAAATCCATACTCATTTTACAACCATTAAAAGGAACATCCTTAACACTTTATACCTACAGAATAACTCTACTATTGAATGCCTTGCAAAACTTGGAGATCACCCTCTTTTTCTACTAGCCATACACTTGTAGATCTAGAAAATTTTCCCTCTCTTTTATGCCCTCACCTTAAATGCAAATCTAATCATTACAATCTCAGTATATTGGGAGCTTCATACTCTATTTAACACATTGAGAAGAAACCAATCTTAGTTCACTAAGCTATGGGTCTATACTGTCTGTGGAGATTGATCTCTTGAAAGAGATCCCTTCAATAATCATAATCAAGATTGGTAGCTCTGTTAAGCTAAAACCAATACATTAACTAAATATTCCATATGCCTGCATTTTATGTTGAGCTATGGATCATCGAATTAAAGACTTCCCTCTGGCTAGAACACAGACTACTAAAGATGATACCAATAAATTTGAAAATCTTAAGAGAGACTCCACAAGATGAGTAATAAAGAAGAAGAGAGCGAATGGTCAAAGCAAGGAAGGAAAATGAAACATAGCGTAAAAAATGGAATGAGAAGTGAGTCCCAAAAAACAAGAGTCACAAGGTTGATAATTCCAATGAGTTCTTATATCACAAAAATCCTCCTCCCAAGGAGCTCAAGGGTTCTTATTTATCACTAATTAGATTTCATGCTAGAGAAAATAGTTTACTTGGAGACCAGCAAAAATATACTATCAAGAAAATCATGCTAGAAAAGGAGTCTAGTTCTATCATATTTCCCCATAGCTCACTGATTCACTCCAAACATTCTCAATAAAGGTTTCAACCTAACCCAAATAACAAGTGTGCTTGGATTTCTGTGACTCTTCCAGAATGTGTTTTAACTTTTGGGATTTTTTTGTCTATGCTCCAAATACCTCACCTGATACGACCCAAATATGGTGATAGGTGGTTGATCACCTCCTAACAACTAATTGGAATTTAGGGAAAAATTTAATTTAGTATATATTGGGAAAGGGATTGAGATGAAAGTGTGACTCATCTGCTTTTTTCTACTAAAAGTCAAAATTGGAACACTTGCACATACGGTTTTCAATTATTGGAGTTAAGATGGAAACAAAAACATAGAGCTAGAATTTAAATCTAGGTAGTTTCCCTGGTCCAATATGTGAAAAGGAGAAGCAAGGATCAATGCTAGGCCAAATAAGTTATACTATTACATATTTCTTTTTCTCTAGTCATTCTTCCTACACCTTGGCGGTCCTTAGTTCTATGACAGGATCAAACTATTAATTTATGTCTACTTGTATGTTGATAGGTTAGGAACTAGTTATATTAAAAATTAGTTTCTATCTTAATGTCTCATCAAGATTCCATTGTGTATGATCCCCTGTGCTTGCAGTGAAATTTTTGGATATGAACCTTGTTAATGTTTTGAAAATTTCCAAACATTAACATAGTTCATATCCTGAAATTTCACTACAATTATGACTAACTATGGAAATATACATACTCAAATCCCATGTACTATTGGACAAATTGGTTGGATTCTTTGGTGGAAGGTTGCAATCTAAAGGAATCCACAATTTTTCATAGGATGGCTCAAATTGATTTCCAAGCAAAGACATGATAGAGAGAGGCATTTACAATCTCAAGCAGCCAAAAGTGAATTTTTTTATCAAGACAGACCTAATATTCCACTTCAAGATGAAATTGCAAATCTCAAACATAACCTACACATAACTGGGAGGAATATAGAACCATGGGAGTGAGGATAAGGGAAAGAATTAACTGGGTAGAATCTAGAAATGAACCTTCCAAGTTCATTGATTTTCTCAAGACAAAGCACACTTTTAACTTAATTTCCTCGTTGAGCCTTAAAGATGATGATTTATAAGAGGACCACAATGAGATTGGAGAAGCATTTCAAAATAATTTTCAAAGCATCATTTCCTTCCCATAATTTCGAAAGACTAGTTAATATCAAAGAAAAGTGTAAATTGGTTGTTCCTTCTACTCTAAAGGATAGGGAATCTGGGATAGAAATTCTTTGACTCTAGTAACCAATCAAAGAAAAAACTTCCAAAACCCAGCGGTCCCCCCCAAAATTGATTTTTTAATGGAAAAATTCCAAAACCCTAAACACCTCAAGGATAACCATAAACCCCATTCCTGGTCAACATTTGTTCTATCTTTATGGTCAAGGTATTCTTTCAAGGTCTGATCTATCCTTACGTGCTACATTGTTGCTCACTTCATCTAGACTTTTATTTATTCCATCCATACCCTTCAAGAAAACCACTTTATTCATTATTGATATGGGCATGTGGATGTGGCTCACAAAGACACTTATTTCCAGCTTCGTATTCATGCTGAAATGGTCTTTAAAATTATAAATTATCAATCACGGTTATAACTTACAAAATTTCCAGAGTTATGGTACATTAATGGTTCATAGTAATATTCATGAAATCTATCCTTTTTTGCTATAACTTATAGTTTTACTTTGTTATGCAATAGACTGTAAAAAAATCAGTGGTTGTTAAATGAGTAGAAAAATTCAATAGAAAGCATGGAAGGAATTACAAGAAAAAGAGAAACTAGAGGGTCACCGCATGAGAATATGGGTACTAGCTTGGAGTTCACACATATTATCTTTTGGAAGCTGGGATTGAAACATACTTTAATGTGATATCTATTTTGAAGAAGGCTATGTTAGTAAACTTGTTGGGCACAAATCAGAGGCAAGAGCAGCATTTTAAGCCAAGTAATTTGTAGATTGTTTGCTTGGAATTAATTTCCTGTCTAATTTCTCCCTTTTTGATATTCAACATACATATTGTTCACATTTAACATGTTATAACAAAATGAAAACTAAAACTTAGTCACTCTTAATTTTGTTCACATGTATGTGGCTTGAAGTGGTCATATGATAACCGAGAACTTGCATCAAGTGGAATTGATAATTAGGTAAAATATATTTGTGATACATGATACATGTGATGAATTCTAGGCCCAGTATTATATTTTCAGTTCATTGAATCCAGACAATTTAGTTATAAATTATGGTTCTAACTTCTTTGTTACAACTTTTGGTATGGAACCAACATTAAACTCAGCCTATTGTGAGATTCAATGATCACACAGTTGTTGCTAACGCCATTGCTTGGTCCCCTCATCAACATGGCCTCCTTGCTTCTAGAGGTGGGACAATAGATAGGTGCATTCACTTCTGGATAGATGTTATTTTAGGTACTTTTAATTGGTTATCTTGTTTTACTATGTATGCACTAATTTCTGGCACTAAATAAAGACTGTTTCTTTGTGTATTTTAGAGTACTATTCGTGATAGTGGAGTTTGGTCTTTGGGTAGAACTCAAATTCGATAATATATTTCTTTTTGGAATTCACAAGTGGATCAATAAGTTTTCCCTCATTGGAAGATAACATGGTATACCCTTCAATTTGAAAACAAGGGTGTAAATGTTGCTTTTGTAAATTAGGAATAATGTGGAAGGAAACATAGAACCATTTTTATGACCATGTTTATTTTTTTATACAATGAGGATAAAATTGACCAACACTTTCTAAAGGTGGAGTCCTATGGTATTTTGTACCTTATTCTTTTATTCTTTTATACCTTAAGATTAATTGAAAATACATTAGTGTGAGCCTTTTCATGCAAACTGTTTTTTTGGAATTTAGTGCAGATTGAGAAAGCAAATGCATTTACTATAGATTTGTTGGAAGAATTCACAGATCTCTGCCAAGCCAAATAAGTGGGTAAAACTCCGGAGCTAGCCATTATATTTGTTTGTTCAAATTGTTCTTTTATTCCATATTAAAATTGGTGGAGCTCCATGTGTTTGGTGTAATTAATCAAGGTGGAGACTATTGTGACAGGTTAAAGTGGAAGCAAAGGTGTTGGTTCATTGTAGTGTTAATTAGTTATATTGTTTTATTGTGTATGCACTAATTTTCCCCTTTTTCAGAGTAGTTGTAGTCGTATATACTATCATCTTTGAAAAATATAAAAAATATTTAGATTGTTTTAGGTTTACTGTACGATTTTATGTTTTGAAAGATAAGCAAATCTGTCAATTGTGAATATTTTACATTATTATATACACATTTCTTTTTTCAGTTGCAACCATTACGCACACAAATGCACTACCCTTTTGAGTAAATAAAAACCTTAAAAAGAACCATTAATTTAAAATTTTCTAGTAACTTTTCTTTTTAGGTCACACAAACCAACTAGCTTAGGCTAAGGTTTTGGAATAGAGCATATTAAACTTTCTAAGACCGTTCAAATCTCAAAATCGTAGTAAAACTATTGCTAGGTAAATCCACTTTTGTATAGGTGTGTCGGGAAGCTCCACTCAAGCTGGAGTTAAGCACGAGGTTGTGTGAGGTTGATCTGCTAGGGATACCCCCCTGCTTTTCAATCAAGAATCTACCAAATATGTCATGTGTATGGGGATCCATTATTACCTTGTGTGCTTCTGGATTTTGGGCTTAGTTACCCTACCCATACGTGTCGGTTCGACCTACGAATGTCCCCTCAAACTCTTTCTGCAATTGTGGTAGCCTTAGTATCTTTGATCTTTAGGGATTTACACAGGTGATAGTGGAAGGATATTTCCACTATACCTAGGACATACGTGGGAGGAAATCCCTTGTAGTTATTTGGGAGGGAGGTTGGTGATTCAAACAATTGCACCCGAAGACTCTGTATTGTGGACCCCGGGTAACTATCCTTCGCTACTCTACTGGTTTTTTCTGGGCCCTAATCATCCCAAAATTTCCTTTGAGAGTTCATCTCTATTTTCCTGGTCTTGATCACCATAGGAAAATTTTATAGTGGTGTGTTGTTTGTTCCCTGATGTTCTAGTGACCCCTAGGTTAATCACTTAGTATATTTTTGTTGCAGTTGCGGAGGACCAAACTCCTCGTAGGGAATTGCAGTTGTACTAATTTTATATCATTTTTCTCATGCAGGATTCCTTCTGGTTTCTATATTGATTTGGAATTTCAATTGTGAAACATTAGGTAAGATGTCAAACATGGATCATGGAAATAAAAATAAAACATTAAAACAAAAGGTTGTAATATTATATTTTCAAAAACATCAATCCAATAATCCACATCATATTCATGCTTCAAGCTCTCTTGAGCAAGGTATCGGTGAGAGATATGTCAACACTTTGGAGGATGCATCTGCAAACAATACAATGGATGGTAGAATACATTCCTCTAGTGATCAAAGTGAGAAAAATGCATTTTCATCGGAAATTGGTAGCTCAAATGTTGAAGATGTTTCCTTGCAAGGTGACATAGACCATTCACGGAAGAGGAAAAAAGGCCAATGGGACTTCGGGAGACAATTCCAATATGAATGGGTATCAAGATTCCCATGTATTGAACCGATACCTCCATCAAATGAGAATTAGACCTCACGAGAAGTTAAATGCATTTCATGTAGTTGGAAACTTGACAAGGTAGTGAAATTGAAAATGAAGCTAGACACAATAGAGAAGCATGTTGGAAAGGTGTATGATAAGAAAATTGCAAATGATGAGAAGAAATCTACTGCTAGATGGAAATCTCTTATCCAATGTCGACATCTCCAATATCAAGAGGAATACAATAAATTCTTAATAAATAAGAGAAAAGTGGAGAAAAGTGGAGGAACCATCACTTCTCGATTTGGAAAGATGATGGAAACAAATTTGTTATCGAAGACGATACAATTAAGCACTATATTTCACATCCTATCCAATGGTCGTCCTATGATAGGTTATCCAAAATGATGAAATATTTGTCTTTTATTCAAGTGCCAAATTTCCCATTTTCTCATTGGTCTTTAATGAGTGGTTGGGAATGGGGAAAATATCTAGCTCAAGTAGAAAATGATGATATGAAAGAGAAGAGTGTGAATGCTACATTTTTGTCATTGTCTTCATGGATTTGCATGAGCATTTATACGGTCAATGACCATATCAGGCATTCCTATCTACTTGGAATTCATAAAATGAGAAAACGTTCTACAACATAAAATATTTATGAACTTGTTATTAATAGTTTGAAGGAAATTGGTGGTATGGATCATTCAATGATCGCAAAAAAATGGTATCTGTTGGAGCAAATGGAGCATTAGTATTGCAGGGACAAAGGAACGACCTTTGTTCTAGACTACAACTCTCAGCTTCACCGTATATGCTTAGTATTCATTGTATGGCTCACAGGATGAATCTTGCATTTAAAATAGTGAGCAACTTTCCATTGGTTTCAAAAGTTGAATATCTTGTACGTGAGGTTCATGCATACTTTTGTTGGAATCCCAAATGGTTTTCAGAGTTTAATTTTTTTTTCTGACAGTGTTACAAATGGAAACAAACTATTAAAAGATGTTGGTACAAGATGGATCTCGTTGAAGGGACCAGATGAAAGACTATTCAATGAATATGCATCCTTGGTAGGGGTGATGTATGAACATCGCCTAAGTGTAGAAAAAGCTCAAACTCTTCTCTTTCTATTAACTGATATGGAGACATATTTAACATTGGCTTGAGTTCTTCCTCTGCTTCCTGAAATGAATAGCCTCGTGAAGATGTCTCAGGGTCGCACGATTTATATTGCTGAATACACAAATGTTAGAAAATTAGCATGTCTTGCATTAGATAATTTGTATATGATGGCATATTATTTTATAGGTCTAGCATTTACAAATTGGACTAAGATAATCAATATAGAAAATGATGAAAATTTATTGAAGTTCGATGAAAAATGGATTCTATGTATGGCAATGCATGGCTATATGGTTCCCTTTTATTATAATGACAAGATAGGAAGAACCACCAAAGAGTGCCCTGTGTCAAGAGAACAATTTGACAATGTTGTGATTTTAGTGAGGCACAACTTGATAAAAATTGAAAAATCACTATCATCAGAGATAAGAGAACAATTTCCTCAAGATGAATTGTTGGAGGCCATGTCTGTGTTATACCCTCAATATTGGAATGATTGTCAATGTACAGACACTATAAAGGTTGACTTTATAGCAAAATGCAAGATTTTGCAGAGCCATTTTTGTCGAGAGGCCGAGATACAAGGAGAACATATTCAAGGTATTTTAGATGGAAAAAATTGTCAGATCAAGCCCGATGCTTTGCTGATACAATGTGGTCTCAATTTTATGAGTTGGAGAATCCTCTGGAATATGGTGCAATTACAAGATTATGGACTAAACTCAGTGGTAGCGAATTTCTACTGCAAAATATGTCAAAGCATTTCAAATTAGTAGGTTTATGTCAAACCATGAGTTTGGGATCAGTGAAGGATGAGAGAATGTTTAGTGCATTGACATTTTTGAAGTGAAATTTGAGGAACAAGCTTGATAAAAATGTGGATACATGCTTAATATTATATGTAACAAAGTATGAGGTTGACAATTTTCCATATGAAAGAGCACTAGCTCTTTGGTGATCAAATTGTGAAAGAAGGGGAGAAAACAATATGACAAATTTCTCTAATGAACTTGATATGGAACATGATGTTATTGAGGATCATAATGACGTCTCATCTGGAGAAGGTCATGTTCAGAGTGCCGAAAATGAGGACCAGGCCCAGAATGTGAATTGGGAAATGGATTTCACCTAAGATTGTATATGATACAATACACATGAGGGAGTCTTGAGTTGTATTTTGGTATAGGTGTTCCATGGACCCTTGCGGGTGATCACTATATGTGAATTTGAGCTAGCGTTTTAATTAAAAATAGATTCTACATTGTAGTTTTTTGTTGTAACATTGATGATATGACATACATTTACTTGATGCAGTTTATTTTAATACTAATGTTTTGATATTTATCTTTTACATTGTCTCTTTCTTGTATGTGATAGGAAATGGCGTTGGAATTTAACAAAGTTAGGCCTAGGAGCTATCTCTTCACATAGATAGTGTCCTAGCATTAAAGGATAAATAACTAATTTGACTACACTTTCGCTAAGCAATAATGAGCTCATTCAATTACATGAAACCATGTTGGCGTTTATCTCTAATATCTTAACAAATTTTTATGGTTTGTTTATTGCTTTTGTTTGAAGCATTTTGTCGATTTGTGGAGTTTGCATGTATTTTGGTTAATTATTGTGTTAGATCCTTGAATGCTTCTAGTTCTCATTTGATGCTTGATTTAACCCTTTGTTGTAGCTTGAATCAATATTGGTTTTAGTTGATTTCCATTGATTTAGGGTTTGAGAAAAGAAGTTTTTATTACCTTTTAGTTGCATGAATTAATTGTCTTCACTTTTTCGATTATTTTATGCTGATTGAATATTTTCTTTGTAAATATTTATCGTTATTCAGAAAAATAAATGAGCTCTACATAGCTAAGCGAAGAGAAAAATGGTCTATGCACTAGGTTCCTATGCATTGATCGTAGGAGACCTATTGGCACGAGACCAACATTCCTCTAATGCAATTGGCATAATTACATTGCATAATTTTCCTAGCCTCCATGAGAATAATTGGCTAGTGGAGGCAAAAATCATGCATAAGTCTGATTCTATCAGTTTATCGGTTTGTCAAGATTTAGGTCCCCACATGTCCATTAGACCATTAAGGGACGAGATAACAAGTGGAGTCCCCACTTGCCCTGAATCTTGACAAACATTGGATGAAGAGTAACACCTGAATATCACCTCGTTTATTAGTTATTAACTTATTATCTTTATCTATTTATGAGGTGTCATTCTTATCCACTATGAGTTCAGTGACACCTAGTCTTGTTACTACATTAAACTTTTCCTATAATAATCCAAATATGGTTGTTTCTTATGCATTTCCATCAAGCTTTTACAACCAACGAGTTTTATTTCCCTCTTTTTTCTTTCCCCCTTTTTTAGAGTGGTTTAATATTTTTTTTTTGGCCATGATTCTTCATTCTTGTGGATGTCTTTGTTTGTTTTGATGCTATTCCGATCTATAATTTTTAAATATTTTTGCTTATGTCACAATATCAAACACTTGCTCAACCAACTATTTTTGCGTTTTGCTCTGGAACTTGGTCAAACACTTTCATGCATCCTCCAAACACCCACATTTAGAATACATGTCTACAAGATCCACTCGGCTTTGCTTGGATATGAAGGCATCATTAAGGCCAGTGCCATTTCGTATTGAGACCGAAACTTGAAATAGAGCAAATGAACTCAACATTTGAAGAAGCCTTGAACTCAAAATTAACAAGCAGAGTGCCATTCAATGTGTTTTATAAATCAACGAAAGATTCGCCAAATTTTTGGAAAATTTTATAATTCAGTAAGAAATTCGCCAAGTTTTTACAATATTTATAATTTAGTGAAATATTCACCAATATTTTACAATATCTTATAATTTAGTGAAAGATTCGCCAAGATTTTACAACATAATATAATAAAATGAAATATTCACCAAAATATTATATATACATATTATATTATTGATAAAATCGCCTTCAAATTTTCCTATATATCGGGAAGATTCGCCCATTTTTTAGACATATAAATTTGGGGGGGGGTTCTTAAAATCATCCCTGGTTGATACCTCCTTCCAGATGGTGTTGGAGAATCTTGGAAGTCAGTGATTCCTATGAATGTAATCGTGTTATTATATAAGAAAATCATTTTGTGGTTTTCTACTGTTTGGGTTTCCACGTTAAATCTCTTGTGCACTGTGTATGGTTTATGTGATGATGAATGACATAGTTAATGGTTAATGTTTACATGATATAATTAATGTTTGAAATGGTAAAAATTGCTCAAAATTGCTTCACCCCTCCTGTGAAAATCCTCACAGTAGATCTAAGAGCTGATGTATACCTCACAAGAAAGATTAAGCAGGAAAATATAAGAAGAGTGGATAATGCAGTGTAAAAGAGCAGCAGAATTATGATACAATAGAACTCAGATAAAAGCATAATAACATCACACTAATTCATTAATCATAATATGAACAATAAATAATACAATGGAGAGGATTCGAATACCAAGGTGTTAATTCGAATTAGCCTGCATGAACTCATCATCAGATCAGTAGTGGAGTGTCATCAATGCACTAGTAGTTATCAAACTGAGTCAAGTAGATGTAACTGAGTCTAACATAATGTAACTAGTCTTAATTGGATGTAACTGAAGCTGTCAGTAGTCAGAACAGATAAACTAGTCTCTCTGGATGTCTAACAGAGTGTCTCAGTCAATTAACAAGCAACTAACTGAGTGCAGTCAGTTAACAAGCAACTAACTGAGTGTGCCATTGGTGGTAGGTGAGAGAGGGTACACTTCACATGTGGTAGGTGAAAAAAGGGCGCATCACTAACTAGGAGGGTTGGAACTGAATAGAAAGAATCTCCTGGGGCTAGCAGACTAGGGACAAGGTGTTAGGAGACAGGGCTACTGATGACTGGGATGCATGCAAAAATGCATGCATGACTGAATGCAATGCTGGCAGGACTAGGATGGAGTATAGGAATATCCTAAAACCCCCCCTTAATCCATCCTGGGCCCTGGTAAGTGAGACCAAAGGTCACCCAATACAATGAATAATAAAGAATAATCCATGAAATAAGGAAATGGGAAAAAATGTGATGCTTGGTCATATTTATGGAGGTATCTTATTCTTGGGAGGAAGTGGTTCATAGGATACAAAAACATGTGCTTGTGTTCTCCTTCAGTGGATGCAAGAGAATATGGAGACATGTGCTTGTACTTTCTCTTCAGACTGAATGTGATGAGAACAAATCCAAAGGTATGAGGATGATCCTGGAACCTGTGATTCAAATCAGCTGAGGTAGGATCAAATCCATGAATGTGTAGATAGTCTTTTGTTATCTCCTTTGAAACATCATAGGTGAGATCATGCCCAAAAGAACCATAACATGATAGTGGTTGCTTGGACTTCAAATAAGCTCCAAGACTTGATAGATGGTTTCTTGAGATCTCCTTTGAACCAGCAGGGGTGATATCAAAACCAAATGAACCATGAAACAATGGTAATGGCTTGGATTTCGAATCATCTCCAAGAAATGATGAATGGTTTCTTGAGATCTCCTTTGAACTAGCAAGGGTGAGATCAAAACCAAATAAACCATGATATGCATGAGAAATGATACCAAGCAAATGGTAATTCCCTACATCTTCAATGAACTTCTGAGAGCATGTACAAATGATCATATAGTAGTACATAAGAGGTAAGTGATCAAGGAGAGCGAATGCATCAAATCCAATTGTTGATTTAACCTCCGAAACATTCAATAGATCATCATTATGCAAACCAACAGACTCTTGTGCAAGAGAGGGTTTAAGAACCTCTTCAGTTTCTAGAGTGTGAGCTGGCTCAAAATTAGAAATAGAAGACATTGATAACATGAGTGTTGAATCTGCAAGTTCTTCTTCTTTTTGGACAACTTCATTATGAGATATGTTTGATACTGAATCATGATCAGAGAGACCATCAAGGAGGGTGAATGCATCACTGGCATTTCTCTCCAAATAGTTTGCACCAATCCCTTCATTATGTTTTCCAAATCTTTCATCCAGTTGGGCCCATAGCTCTTTTGGAGATTCAGCAGAATCATGGAAGTGGGGTAACATAAACGAGACATAGCAGTCAACATTGTTCCATAGGCTCTCTCACCTTCATTTAACCAATCATTCTCGTCTTCAGAGGATTTGAACTCTCTTTCAAGACAATAATAAAAAAGACAATGTCTCTTCAAATATGCTATCATCTTTGGATTCCACTCATCATAGTTGAATGGAGAGAGAGGAGGAATTCCTTACAGATTCATGGAAGCTATTGCAGAAGACATGCAAAAACAATGGAAAATATCTGCAACTGCTACTGCCGCAAAACTGTAGAAAACTGCTGCAACTGCTATTGCACTCGAAATCTTGGTAATAACTTGCAAAAAAAAAGCTCTCAGGGATGGAGATAGACTATACTCTCAACATGCTCTGATACCATGTGAAAATCCTCACAGCAAATCTAAGAGCTGATGTATACCTCACAAGAAAGATTAGGAAGGAAAATAGAAGAAGAGTGGACAATGCAGTGTAAAAGAGCAGTAGAATTATGATACAATAGAACTTAGATAGAAGCAGAATAACATCACACTAATTCATTAATCATACTATGAACAATAAATAATACAATGGAGAGGATTCGAATACCAAGGTGGTAGTTCGAATTAGCCTGCATGAACTCATCATCAAATCAGTAGTGGAGTGTCATCAATGCACTGGTAGTTATCAAACTGAGTCAACTAGATATAACTAAGTCTAACAAAATATAACTAGTCTTAACTGGATGTAACTGAAGCTATTAGTAGTTAGAACAGATAAACTAGTCTCTCTGGATGTCTAACAGAGTGTATCAGTCAATTAACAAGCAACTAACTGAGTGCAGTCAATTAACAAACAACTAAATGAGTGTGCCACTGGTGGTAGGTGAGAGAGGGCGCACTTCACATGTGGTAGGTGAAAAGAGGGCGCATCACTGACTAGGAGGGATGGAACTGAACAGAAAGAAGCTCCTGGGGATAGCAGACTAGGGACAAGGTGCTAGGAGACAGGGCTACTGATGACTGGTATGCATGCAATCGCATGCCTGCATGAAAAAATGCATGCATGAATGAATGCAATGTTGGTAGGACTAGGATGGAGTATAGAAATATCCTAACACCTCCTCCCTTTCAGTATTTACAATAGTTGGTATTAGAGCGGGTTACTTCAAGACAATCTAACAACTGCAAGGAATATCTCTAGAGAACATGGATGAACATGAAAGTATTTACTCTGTAGATGGGATTCCTCTTTTCTATGGATCAAATTTTGGTCATTGGATTATAAGGATGAGACTTTATTTACAGGAACAAAGTCTTGATATATGGAAATCTGTTGTGGATGGTTACATCGCTCCAAAAAGATCACCAAAAACAGTAGCCAAGAAGGAGTTAAGGAAGAATAATTTAATGGGAATGGATATCATCTTGCATAGACTCTCTATTCCTATGAAATACAAAGTTGGAAAGTGTACATCAACTAAAGAACTATGGTAGAAGATACAAAACCTCTACACAAAGGTGTTAGAAAAGTAGGATCACAGAGCAATAACAATAAATAGAAATGCAAATATTGTTAATTTTTCAGAATTTACTTCAATCTGATCTAGGATCTTAACTAAGAGAACAACATGTACAACATATCTATAGCATATCAATCATGGACACAATAATGCAAGCACACAAGAGACACAGAGTTTACTTGGGGAAAACCATAAAGGTGAAAAACCCCAATAAATTCCTCAGAGATAGATAGAGCAATGATACAACCTAAGCATAAGAGATAGACATCTCCTAGCAGCAGCTTCTCCTCCTCCACAAGTGCGCCACTCTTCCGAGAGTGTGAGAGAGAATAGAATGATGAAATAGAGTGCCTCCCGCAATCTATTTATACTTGACTTGACTTGCCTAATAACCTTTACTAGGTTGGCCTTAACTTAACCACATAACATAATGCTGACTGGGCCGACACCCAATAGGGTGGTCTAATAACCCTTCGACCCACATGACTTATAGAGGGATGACCCCAACAAGGTGGTTTAATAACCCATCAAGTATAAGTTACGACACTTACAATATAAATGACGACACTTCCATATAGAGGATAATAACATCTCTATAGGAATACAAACACTTCTATAGGAGTACAATATACATATATGAAATACATTCTGAAGTTACATATACATCAACACTCCCTCTTAACTAGGAAGGTATTTCTCGACATAGGTCTTCTAGCACAAGTCTTCTTCTCTGGATCATTGTCACTGGATAATCGTTATCGAGTCATCGTCATCGTCACTACTGCTGCTATCTCAACCAATCTATGAATCTACTCATCATAGGAAGTTCTACAGAGCCAGCCCTTTTTCATACTGGATGTAGGCCCACCACCTGCAGGTCTTCATCATCGCTGGCCATACTGTGGAATCCTCAGGACTTATTACGTGTGTCACAAAACCTTAAAAGAGTCTCTTGGCTAGCAAGAACCCTAAAGAGCATCTGAGGCCTTTTTCATCCTGTCCAGAACTCCAGGACTGATTACATGTGACTCCACCAAAAAACCTCGAAAGAGAATCCCAGGACTGATTACGAGCACACGGCTCAACCTATCAGATCTCCCGGGAACAAATTACATGTGGTCACCAAAAAACCTCGAAAGAGCATCCCAGGACTGATTACGAGCACATGGCTCAACCTATCAGATCTCCCAGGGCACAAATTACATGTGGTCATGGAAAAACCTCGAAAGAGCATCCCAAGACTAATTACGAGCACACGGCTCAACCTATCGGATCTCCCAGGGCACATATTACATGACATAGGATAAAACCTCGAAAGAGAATTTGCCAGATATCCCAGGGCACAAATTACATGCCATAGGCAAAACCTCGAAAGACTATCTTCAAATCTCCCAGGGCACAAATTATATGTCCTCCCAAGCAAAACCTGGAAAGAGCATTTTCCAGATATCCCAGGGCACAAATTACATGCCACAGGCAAAACCTCGAAAGACTATCTGCAAATATCCCAGGGCACAAATTATATGCTTATCTGCACAACTTGTTCCATGGCCACAGAGTATCAACCTGATACTCATCATACATCATCCTGATCATCAACACTGCATCATCCTACTGCATGTCATCTGGAGCAACATCCCGAAGCTCGTCATCCATGATCATCCTGATCATACAATGCATCTACCTGATGCATACCAAGTATCTACCTGATACATATCATCATACATGATCCACCTGATCACACCTGACACATATCAACATACATGATCTACCTGATCATACAACGTGTCCACCTGATACATATACAGATACATGGTCCAAACATCCAACATGATCCATATACAAATACATACAAATTATCCAACTGATCATATCCAGCATCCAACATGATGCATATATGCATAAATGATCCAACTGATCATATCCAGCATCCAACATAATGCATACATACATAAATGATCCAACTGATCATATCCAACATCCAACATGATGCATACATACATAAATGATGTATATACATATACAGGGCAATAACTGGAGCATTGTCCTGATGCTCATCATTTAGCGCTTACATCCACAACCATGTGAAGGATCCTCCTTCCAACATGCTTGGAATGGCTTCTACAAATGTCACCATCAGTTCTTCCTTGAAGTGTCGTCGTTCTGAAGAACACCAAGCCTCTCTCTGAAGCACTCGAACTTCACTCTGGCTAGTGGCTTCGTCAATACATTTGCAATCTGCTCATCTATCGCAACATACAGGAGCTTCACTGCTCCTCTCTACACCATATCCCTGATATAGTGATATTTGATCTCTATGTGTTTCGACCTGTCGTGGAACACCGGGTTCTCAAACAGCTTCACACAACTCTGGTTTTCAAAAAATATACCAGTAGCCTCCAACGGTAGATCAAATAACTCAGACAGTAGCTTCCGAAGCCATACTACCTCACAACTAGACGAATAGGCTGCAACATACTCTGCTTCGGTTGTACTCAGTGCTACCCAGGACTGCTTCCTACTAAACCAAGAGATCACACCTGATCCCATATTGAATCAGCACCCCGAAGTGCTCTTCTTATCTACAGCACTTCCTACCCAATCTGAATCAACATAACCCTGTAGGTTAAACTTTTGATTCACATCATACTTGAGCCTATAATCAACTGTACCCTTCAGGTACCTCAGAATATGCTTTACAGCAACCAGGTGAACACTCCTCGGATCCATTAGGAACTATCACAATGTGTTCACCACAAAGCAAATATCTAGTCTTGTGTTCATCAGGTACATCAAGGACCCAATCATTTGACGATACATAGTGATATCAACCGGCTCATATGAAGCATCACACAGAAGCTTCAGGTTTGATGCCATAGGTGTGGCCATGGCCTTGTAGCCCATAATCCCGAACCTCTTCAGGATCTCTACTACATACTTCTCTTGTCCAAGGAAGATTCCATCTGCACTCTGCCACACCTCCATACCTAAAAAATAGTGCATCATCCATAAGTTCTTCATCTCAAACTCGGCAGCAAGCTTCCACTGCGTGTCAGCAATCAATCTATCTTCACCTGTAATAAACAGGTCATCCTTATACAAAAGTAGTATCACTGGATTGCCTTCCTCAACCTTGTAGTAAAGGTTGGAATCCGCTTTACTCTTGGTAAAGCCCAAACTGGATAGAAAGCTGTCTATCCTACCATGCCAATTTCTGCACGTATATGACTCCCTGTCATGTGTCTCAGAACCAAGTGGCTGCTCCACATACACTTCTTCTTCAAATACACCATTCAAGAAAGCTGTCTTGAAATCCATCTGGTGTATCTTCCATTTCATCACTGCAGCTAGAGCAAGTATAGTTCTAATGGAAGTGTATCTGGCTACAGGAGAAAAAGTCTCTATGCTACCACCTGCAGCATGCTTGATCTTGTAGATCCTTTTGGAAGTCACTACAGACTCCCCTTCAGGTCTTGGGATTGCATCCCAAACATCTTCATGATCGACTGGTACTCCTCGATCATGGCATTCTTCCCAGATCCTGGGAACTTCAATATCTTCAATATTTTCAATAGATAACTTTGTTGCTGAACAAATGTTGTAGTCCTTCTTTTGTAGGTGATGGTATATGATCTTTCCTACACAAAAAGTTAAATTGCATAATTAGAAAACATCTCATAGTTTTCAGAACAAATTCTTACACATAAAGAAATATGTCATATAGTCATGCAATTATCTTAGCCAATGCTTCAATACAACATTTATCCATATCCTGTAACTTTCTAGATGCCTTCCAATCTCTACCAGAACATTGTTAAGAGTGTGCACAACTCCCAACATGTCAGCAAAGAGGTTTCATTCTAGATAAGTAGCAATGGAATGTTGTACAATGCCATAGGCCACTTACCCATGTATATTAGTAGTATATTGTTCATCAATGCAACTATTCTAATATGCATAATACACAACCTAATTCTAGGAACATGAGTATATACATTATTGAATAGTATTATTTAAACAATAAAATATGCAAGGAATGATAATTCAAATACTTATCTTTGTTTGTTTGTTGGGTTGACTCCCTCTCAGTCTTTGCTTCTTTTCTGCAACTCCATTCTAATGTGGATTGTGAGAAGTGGTAAACTCCCTCTGAATATCTGCATCCTTGCATAAACTATTGAACTTTGCTCCTTCTTGATCTTTGCTTCCTTGCAGGAACAACTAGAGTGTGCTCCCTCTTGATCTTTGCTTCCTTGCAGGAACAATTGGAGTGTGCTCCCTCTTGATCTTTGCTTCCTTGCAGGGACAACTGGAGTGTGCTCCCTCTTGATCTTTGCTTCCTGGATTTACCTGTCCTTGAACTTATATCCATTACTATGCATGCTTATTAGTATCATCATTGTGTTATCCTCGAGGTCTCATACATAATAACACATTTATCAGTATAATCTTAATACTATCAAAACACAATAATCTTAAACATGTATAGTCATGATCATTTCAAACACAGATAATACACATTAGTATTCAAGGTTTCAGGGAAGTCTTCTTTTACTCATGCATATTCTTAATTGATCATAGGACTCTTCTGGTTAGTTAAATCATCAATCAAGATAAGAGACATAAAATGCATAAACCCTTGATTACTTACATTTCTAACTTTATGAATAAACATAACTAATCATACCAGGTACACTTATATAAGGGATCCTAGCACAAGGTACGATTCTAACTTGATATAGGAAAAACATACCTGGATTGGTATGTTAGCTAGTTATGTCTAACATACCCACATGATGTCTTCTTGTTCTCTTCAATGACTTGTGCTAGTAACCTGCAATCTCATAGGTTAACCATTATAGAACCAAGTTATACATACCTCGCAAATAGATCTTCTAAGTGATTCATGACAATGGATGAATCTTTGTCCTCATGTTATCATGATCATATGTTCTTGAACTAGAACATGATTTTTCTTTCTTGGTGTACCTTTCATGTTAGCAGACAACATAAACCTCATACAACACCATAATGCATTGGTACAATCATAAGTGTCAACACCCTAATCAATGAATATCTTCTATCATGCATTCATAATTTTATTAAGGTGATACGACAAGTCTAAATTTAATCAAGATTGTACTAACCGTAATAACATGAAGACAAACATACCATAAACTTAATCATGAACAAATATCGAAACATACCTAGATGAGTCATACCTGTCGAGATTGCTTGTAATCTTCTTATGTAAGGCCTTAGCCTTATCTCCCTCTGAAACAAGAACTTCTTCACTTATGCAGGTGATCAATCCATTCTCTTATAGGATTAACCCAATCCACTTGATTTGCAGGAACTGGATCTGGAGCTGGAATAGGGTTTGTTAGAGAAACCCTAAAAATTCAAACGTTGAATTTCAAACTTTTGAAAGGATAGAAATATGCGCCTTGATGAGCTGATAAAGCCGGTATACTCATAATTTGAAAACTGCAAAGTTTCACCCCTCAAATTTGCCTTTGAAACTTCTGGATTCACTGGACATGACCCCAAACTAGGGTTTGATAAAGCCCACCCTTCTGCCCAATTAAAAGGTTCAATACAAAGCTCTAATATTCTATTTTTCTGAGGAGCTTCCAGTCGTGGTCACAGATTTCAAAAAATTCCATTTTTGCAGAAGCCTTAATTTTCCACTTTTCCGATCAAAGTCTTGAACTAGGGTCTGATCAAGCCCGGCCTTCTACCCAACCAAAAATTCTGATCTTCATCTCTAAATTTTTATTTTGATGAGTAGCATTCAGCCGTATTGTCCAATTACAAAAATTCCAACTTTCTCCGAAACCCTAAATTCCGGAAGCCATGAATGAAGGTGCTCAAAAATAATTCTGTTTTGACATAAACATGTATCTGATTGTTTCTAGTGTAAATCCAAACGTTTCGATCCAAAGGGTCTGAAAATTTTTCCTGTGATAGCCCGACCTATCATCTTTCCAACCCCACAGGTCTGACCTCAAATGGATTCTCTGAGAGAGATTTATGACAAGTGTCGCAACATGACCTGTTTATGGGATAAAACAGGAGAGCGAACTTGTATGGTGGGCCACATGTCACTGGTTCAGTTTCGGCCTCTGAAAATGTTAACTGAGAAAGTAAAGTCCGTGCACTACCTGTCACTCTTAAGGAAATTTCATTTGGAGCTTCCTATCCCAAGTTATGACCTTTTTTCCAAGGTCACCTGTTTATGACTGAGATCTGGAAGAGGCAGAAACCCTATATTGTACAGATCATAAATCACAAAGTACAACGAATTAGAGGTGTTCCCTTGGATAAAAGGTACATGGGGATATTAGATTCTCCCTGTACTATTTTCAGAACCTGATACCTTGCCAAAATTTATTTATAGAGAAAGTGCTACGATGACTGATTTTTGCTATATCAAGCCCTAGCTTTGCAATTGCAACAAGTGTCATACATTCCATACCATGCCTTATTTCAGGCTAGCTCTGATACCATGTTAATTTTTTAGAATTTATTTCAATCTGATATAGGATCTTAACTGAGAGAACAACATGTACAACATATCTATAGCATATCAATCATGGACACAATAATGCAAGCACACAAGAGACACAAAGTCTACTTGGGGAAAACCATAAAGGTGAAAAACCCCAATAACTTCCTCAGATATAGATAGAGCAATGATACAACCCAAACATAAGAGATAGACATCTCCTAGCAGCAGCTTCTCCTCCTCCACAAGTGCACCACTCTCCTGAGAGTGTGAGAGAGAATAGAATGATGAAATAGAGTACCTCCCACACTCTATTTATACTTGACTTGACTTGCCTAATAACCTTTACTAGGTCGACCTTAACTTAACCACATAACATAATGCTGACTGGGCCGACACCCAATAGGGTGGTCTAATAACCCTTTTACCCACATGAGTTATATAGGGCCGACCCCAACAAAGTGGTTTAATAACCCATCAAGTATAAGTTACGACACTTACAATATAAATGATGACACTTTCGTATAGAGGAATAATAACATCTCTATAGAAATACAAACACTTCCATATAGAGGAATAATACCATCTCTATAGGAGTACAATATACATATATGAAATACATTCCGAAGTTACATATACATGAACAAATCTAATCACACATACACATTACAAGAGAGACACCAATATATCGTGGTTCACCCAAGATGGGCTATGTCCACACTGAAATTGCCAGTCCTTATTATTATACCGTCCAACAAAGTGAAGGGATACAACCTGCAACACAAGCACTGCACTTTCTCTTCACTATCTCACAGTCTCTCTTCTCCGATCTTAGAGATCTTTACAATGCATAATACCTTATACATCAACCCTAGTCGTGTTACAATGTATTTATTTTATAGGGGAAATACAATGGGAAAATACCATGGGTTACCCAAAACCATGGGCCCATAAAATATTGGCCAAAGTGTACAGTCCTCTGGGGTGCACGGCTGAGACAATATCATCTATGAGACTGGAAGATTGATCATAACAACTTCACTGCTGCTGCACTTGCTGGACCTTGGACTTGGAAAATTTCTCATCTTCACCTTCATGCTAGAAGGCCAACTGAACCGAGAAGGAACTCAGTTTCTCTCTAGTCACTACCTTTGTAAACATGTCTACAGGATTCTGGCTAGTATGTATCTTTTCCAGCTTCAACAGTTCATCTTCCAGAACAGACTGTATGAAATGGTACTTGAGTTGTATATGTTTAGTCCTAGAATGGAATGTTGAGTTCTTTGCAAGATGAATGGCACTCTGGTTGTCACTATACAACCTACTATCCTTTTGCTTCTTACCCAATTCCTCCATAAACCTCTACAACCAAATAATCTCTTTACTAGCCTCTGTAATAGCAACATACGTTGCTTCCGTTGTTGATAGTGCAACAACCTTTTGTAGTTTTGAAATCCAACTTACTATTGTTCCAGCTACAGTAAACACATGCCATGTGGTGCTCCTCCTGCTATCCTTATCACCTTCCATATCTACATCAACATGTTCCTATAGAACAATGTCTGAACCCCCAAAACATAATGCCTGAGTGGTAGTACCTCTCAAACACATGAGAATCCACTATACTGCCTTCCAATGTTCTTTACCTAGATTATTCATATATCTACTCACAACTCCGACTGCTTGTGCAATATCTAGTCTTGTGCACACCATGGCATACATCAAGCTGCCAACTGCTGATTGATAGGGAATCTTGGACATGCAATCTATCTCTTCCTGTGTCTTGGGACACAGTTCCTTACTTAGATTGAAATGGCTGTCCAAAGGTGTACTTACTGGTTTTGAATTCTTCATTCTGAACCTCTCCAACACCTTTTGTATGTACTCACCCTGAGACAATGTCAATTTGTGATTTTTCCTGACTCTCATTATTCCATACCAAGGATTTGCTTTGGAGCACCCAAATCCTTGATCGTAAATGAATTTTCTAACTTCCTTTTGAGCACATTTATATCCTGCATGTTAGACCCTGTAACAAGCATGTCATACACATACAATAACAAGATAATATAACTTCCATTATCTAGCCTCTTGAAATAAACACAGTGGTTAGAATGACATCTACTATAACCTTGTTCTGTCATAAACCTATCAAATTTTAAATACCACTCCCTTGGAGCTTGCTTCAAGCCATACAAGCTCTTTTTCAACCTGCACACCAAATTCTCCTTCCCTTTGACCTCATACCCTTGTGGATGTTGCATATATATCTCTTCCTCCAAATCCCCATGGAGAAAGGCTGTTTTTACATCTGATTGTTCAAGATACAAATCTTCTACCCCCACTAGACTTAATATAGTCCTAATTGAAGTCATCTTAACAACATGAGAAAAATATTTTATCAAAATATATACCTTTCTTCTCTGCAAACCTCTTTACAACAAGTCTTTCCTTGTATCGCTTCTTACCTCCTTCTTCTTCCTTCAACCTGTAAATCCATTTGTTCCGCAATGCTCTCTTACCAGCAAGCAACTGAAGCAAATCCCAAGTCTGGTTTCCTACCAATGAGTCCATCTCCTCATTCATGCATTGCTCCCACTTCTTTCTAGTTTCCACCTGCATTGCTTCTTCATAACACTCTAGTTCACTAGCATTAGTCATCAATAAATAATACATTGAAGGAGAGTATCGTTCAGGGAGCCTACTTAACCTGGTAGATCTTCTTGCAATTGCAGGAGTTTCAGGTACTTGCTATTGTTCTTAATTTTCTAGCACCTTTGGAACTTCATTTTCTTGAATTTCATCAAGTACTGTGTACTCTGTGGTTTCCTTTTCCTGTTTCTTTCCCTGCAACTGATTTTTATACATGACCTTTTCATTGAATATCACATCTCTACTCCTGATGATTTTGTTATTTTCATAATCCCATAAGCGATAACCAAAATCATCAACCCCATATCCAATAAAGGTACATTTCTTGGATTTAGCTTCAAGCTTTGTTCTATTTTCTTTATCAATATGGACAAATGATTCACAACCAAACGTTCTTAGAAATGAATAGTTTACCTTTTTATCTGTCCATGCCTCCTTTGGAATACCACCATCCAAAGCACTTGAAGGTCCTCTGTTTATTAAATAAACAACAGTATTTACAGCATCCGTCCAAAACTGTAAGGGAAACCCTGCATGCAATCTCATACACCTTGCACGCTCCATGATCGTTCTATTCATCCTTTCAGACACACCATTTTCTTGTGGTGTTTCTGGGACTGTCTTCTCTCTACGAATCCCATGATATGAACAGTAACTATCAAACTCCTCTCCATAGTACTCACCTCCATTATCAGATTTGAGACACTTCAACCTTTTTCCTATCTCATTCTCAACCAAAGCTTTCCACTTCTTAAAAGTAGCAAACACATCATATTTATGTCTAATGCAATAAACCCAGGTTTTTCTAGTTGCATCATCAATAAATGTAACATAATAATGAGAGCCACCAAGAGATTGTACCTGAGCCGGTCCCCATACATTTGTATGCACAAGCTCTAACTTTTCATTCTTCTTCTGTTTCCCAACCCTAAGAAATCTTACTCTCTTCTGTTTTCCATAAACATAGTTCTCACAAAATTCCAAAATTACCTACTTCAAATCTGGAAGCAACTTCCTTGAGTAGAGAATCTGCATCCCCTTTTCACCCATGTGGCCAAGCCTATGATGCCACAGTGTTGTATCTATTCCTGTGGAAGCTAAAGAGATAGAATGGTCAATATTATGAGGACATAAATACAACGTACCTACCCTGTCTCCTTTTGCTATCACCATTGATCCTTTAGTGATCTTCCACCATGTTTCTCCAAACGTAGATAGACAACCACCATCTCCCAACTGCCCTGTTGAGATCAGATTTCTTTTCATAGCAGGAATATGCCTTACATCTTTCAACAGCCAATCAATTCCATTCTTAAATTTTATCCATACCTTACCCATTCCAACAATTTTACATGGCTTATCATCACCCAATAAAACATGTCCAAACCTGCCTGGAACATAATCATGAAAATATTTCCTATGGTGTGTAGCATGACATGAAGCCTCTGAATCTACTACCCAATAATCAATAGTATTATCTAATGCAAGAATCAAAGAATCTTGTAACACATCACTTGCTACATTTGCTTCCTGGGTAGTTTCCTACTGTACATCTCCTTTCTTCTTTAGAGATCTACAGTCTTTCTTCAAATGTCCTTTCTTCCCACAGTTCCATCACTCTATCTTTCCCAGTCTGAACTTGGATCTATCCGTTTTAGACTTGCCACAATTACCTTGGCTCTTTCCTCTCTCCTTTTGTCTTCCCCTGCTTTCCATGGTCAACGCATTACCTGATGTCTCACCTATGCTTTTTCTTCGCATTTCCTCGCTAAGAATAACACCAATAACATCATCAAATTTCAAGGTGTTTGAACCAGAGACAAAGTTACTTACAGCCATGACCAAGCTATTCCATCTTTCTGGCAATGAACACAAGATTAGAAGAGCCCTAACCTCATCATCGAAGTTCACACTTACAGAACTTAGTTGATTTGTAACTGTATTAAATTAATTTAAATGATGAGTAACAGATCCACCTTCAAACATCTTCATATTAAATAAACGCTTCATTAGAAATACCTTGTTGGAGGCCGAGGGTTTTTCATACAGCTTCCCCAATGCGCTCATCAAACCCCCCATTTTCTTTTCTTTTGAGATATTGAAAGCCACCGACGAAGCCAGGCTCAGTCGTATTGTTCCTAGAGCCTTTCTGTTAAGAACCTCCCATTCTTCCTCCTTCATGGCCGTTGACTGCTTTGCTCTTCCTCCCAACGGTAGGAATAGATCCTTTTGGTACAGATAGTCCTCCATTTGCATATTACATAACTTGTAGTTTTGGCCATTAAACTTCTCGACCTTAAACTTTCCTTCTTCCTCCATTGCTCCCGCTCGAACCAGAAACCCTAGCTTTCTGCGGGTTTAACTGCCAAATAGACCTTTGGCTCTGATACCAATTGTTAGAAAAAAAGGATTGCAGAGCAATAACAATAAACAGAAATGAAAATATAATCACACATACACATTACAAGAGAGACACCAATATATCGTGGTTCACCCAAGATGGGCTACGTCCACAATGAAATTGCCAGTCCTTATTATTATAACGTCCAACAAAGTGAAGGGATACAACCTACAGCATAACTGCTGCACTTCCTCTTCAGTGTCTCACAGTCTCTCTTCTCCGATCTTAGAGATATTTACAATGCATAATACCTAATACATCAACCCTAGCCGTGTTACAATGTCTTTCTTTTATAGGGGAAATAAAATGGGAAAATACCACGGGTTACCCAAACCATGGGCCCGTAAACTGTTGTCGAAAACAACCCCACAACCTCAAGGTCGGGGAACGAGTGTGCAGTCCTCTGGGGTGCACGGCTGAGACAATATCATCTATGAGACTGGAATATCTGGCTCCACAACCAACAAAAGGGATCTCTCGATCAAGAACATTGAAATGGTGAAAAGGAAAGGTAAGATACAGAAAAAGAAGAACATCCAAAAATAGATGATGAAGTTTCTGAAAGTGATGCTTATGAAGATAAAGAAGATTTATAAATTGAATGGGTTGTAGATATTGAAGCAGAATTGGTTAGTGCCCTGGATGACTTGATGGAAGAAAGAAAAAAGAATAAGATGTTAATGGAACAATTGCAGAAGAAAAAAGAAGAGAACGCAGTGTTAGTTAAAGAGGCCAAGAAGACTAAAGAAACATTATCAACTCAAATAAAAGAGGAGGAAGCATGTAAAAGAATGGAAAATTATTGTTAAGTTCAAGAAGCTGAAATTGGCTCCTTAAGAAAGAATTAAAGAAGTTGAGTTTGGAAAACATGGAAATTGAAGATCTTAGAAATGAGTATCAGTTACTAAAAGGCCAACTACAAAAATATCATGAGGATGATCAGAATTCAAAAGTACATATGGAAGAGAGTATTAGAGAATATGAAAGGACCGTTGGTTTAAAAAGTTTGATAGAGGACGCCAAGAAAGTTGAAGAATGCCTAAAAAGTCAACTTCAAGAGAAGAAAGAAATTTGTCAAAAGCAAGAAGTTGAGATCCTTTCTCTAAAGTAAGATTTGGACAAGACAGTTGCTCCGCTGCAGACAAATTCAAGGTTTGAGAAGATCATTGAAGAAAGTGAAATCTCTTGGCTACCAGAAAATGAAAGCATATAAAAGGATAAGAGTTATGTAGATATTCTCATAATCTCCCATCAAGGAAAATATTACAAAGGAATAATTTATGGTCAGCATGATTCAAGGAAGAATGGATATAGAGAAGTTACATCAAAATGAATATTCTTTGCTCCTAGGTACCAAAGTTTATTTTTTGGTTATTGTTTTTCATGTAAGAATTTTGGACACATTGCTAGCACTACAACAAAAAAGGTCATTGGTGAGGGTAAAAAAAAGTCACCATAAGCTCAATGGTGAGGGTCAAAAGAGTGTTCGTTACCAAAAATTGAATGTCACCAAAGGCCTCATCACCAAACGTATATGTGATGTGGTGACATTCAAGGTACATCATGAATAATGATTATAATGACGGATAAAGACCGTCACCATTTCATATGAACATCAATGATTTATGGTGATGGACCTTTCATGGCCCTCACTATTTTTATGGTAACGTTCGTTGACCATCACCATTACATTTTTGGTGAGGGTTGAAAAATGTCATAATAATCTCATTGGTGATGGTCAAAAGAGTCTTTGTCACCAAAATATGAACGTTACCAAAGGCCGTGTCACCAAAAGTATAGGTGATGTGGTGACATTCAAGGTCCATCATGAATAATTATTATAATGACGGATAGTGACTGTCACCATTTATGAATATCAGAGATTTATGGTGATGGACCTTTCATGGCCCTCACTATTGATGCATATACATGGCGATGTCCGTTGACCATCACCATTTCATATATAAAAAAATGACTTTTGATGATGTATTTTTAACAAGCCTCACTATTGACACATATTTTGGAATAGATAGTGATTGTCACCATTACCTATGAATATTAGGGCACGATGGAATCGCAAAACCAACCTCCTGCTTGAAAAGCATGTGCTCTTCCATTGATCTAGCACCCTTCAAAGAATTCTAGACCTTGAAACTTTGTAAATTCTAAATTCTAAAAGTTTTAATAAATTAAAAACTTTCCTTAAATTATAGAACTTTCATTAAACTATAGAACTTTGTAAAGTCTTGGCGAGTCTTTTACTAAACAAGTAGGATAAGTAGCACAGTTGCTTAGTACCTGCCTCTTATGTCTATAAACAATGTAAAAAAATCATCTATTTTTACAGCCATAGTAGAAAGGGGCTAAGGCACATGGACATCTTCATATATAATTCTTCCAAAAAAATCATTGAAGATTCATTATCCAATTACAAGATACATAAAATACCCACTTGAAAAACTGTGTTTGGGATTATATTTGCATATTGAAATTGTTCTTGAATCTAAAGTAGTTTGTGGATCATCTATTGTAAATGAAAGAATATTTGTGTAGTTCAATCAACATCCATCCATTTCATTTGTAGTGACAGTGGATAACTACAAGTCGCCTCAAAGACCAACGTTTTATGGCCATTATTCTTATACAAATCCATTTATCTAGGAGAGAAAACTTCATGGAAGATCCCTTGTGAGAGTGAAGAAGGAATTATATTCTTTGGGGTTAGTGCAACAACAATGACCTTTAAATCCCTGACTCTAGTAAAATCTCAATCTCACCCTTCTTTCAAATGCCAAGAGAAAATGGGTTCGGATGAAAGTAGAATAGAGGAGTACATTAGAATAGTGCTCAACTCATTTGAGACAATTTAATACGAATTGAAGATTGAAATTATAGATAACTCCAAGGTTTTGTAAGCTACTAGTCTCTCTTACATACAAAAATGCATTCTATAATATTGCGCATTTGAAATATATTTTGTTGCACCAATTATAAGACTTCTTCCCTTTAGGAGGTATAGAAGGAAAGATAGAAACAAAAGTAATTGTAATTCTAGGATTCATAACAAATGATGTTTTCACATAATCTACCTGACATTCCAAGATAATTCTAGACCTGGAAACTGAACTTTAATTTAAAGTATTTGCTCAAGCATCAAACATGCTCGCTTCATGTTGGCAATGCATCAATAGTGTATTCTTTGGATTCTCTAGAATCCCATTATATAGTTATCCATTTTCCCATAAAATGGATGAGAATCATCTAATTTCCCAACCATTTTTCCAAACACGGTTCCATTTTCCTTTTCATGCAATTTGGAGAATGCTTCAACATGAGAAGATTTTCAAAGACACAAGCAACTGGCATGTTGTGAAAATATTAGCAGTTATTTCTTCTAGCATTTTCCTTGTCTGAACAAACTTAACTATGAAAAATTGAGTACAATTTGCTTGGGTTTTTCATCTTTGGATACATGTCTTTCATATGGTATGGTTTTTTCCTCGTGCTCAGAATAATTGGTATCCATGCTTCTTTAATTTTTTTCCACGATATATAGAATTCAATAAAGTGAGGTACACTATTCAAGGCTAGTCAAGTGGATCATGCGTAGAAGATTTTAAAGAAATGTTGGAAAAGTGTTATGGTCTTGATTTTGTTTCCCACAACATTCTTGTAAATGGATTTTATAAGGCTAGCAGAATTCATGATGATCAAGAAATCCTAAATGAAATGTTGGAGAAGGGACATGCTCTGAATGCGATGACCTACAATGAAATAATAGATGGATTATGCAAAAACGAGTGTTGATGTCACATTACTATACCGTTTTAATATGGCTATAAAGGAAAGGCATCCAATTTCATTACTTATACGACCTTAATAAATAGATTTTTCAATGCAAGGAGAGTTGCTCACCACTGTTAATCTAAATACATCATGCATTACGCTACTCAGTGCGCAATGAAACCACCCCATGAATTTTTGGAGGAGCAACACGAGCCCTTTGGGTTAGAGGACAATCTCTTGGATAGGCATTTTTGCATCAAGAGAGACCCAAATGATCATATTTCCAATGAGAGCTGCAAATTTCTCACAAAATTGAAACAAAGTTGCTCAAATATTTGTGTTTTGTGTACTGCTCGACTGTTTATGTTTACATTGATTGAATATTATTAACAAAAGTAATGAATGAATATGTTTGATGAAGTAAAATAAATAAAAAACCTTAATACATCCTTAAGACAATATTAAGAAAACAAACACACCAGGAAACCAAGAAGACAAGAGAATTTGAAAAAGAGAAATACTTCTTGATATTACTTCAATGTATTAGAAAAATAAGAGAGTCGTTGACTCTTTATAGCAAAGGAATATATAAACCCTAGGTGCATAAATCCAAGGCATAAAACCTAGATATTATTATGCCTGGTCTAAATGATCATCATGAATCTAATTGCTCTAACATCCTCTCTTAATGGTTACTCTAGAATGTTCACCAAGTTTCTTTCTAAATTTTGCAAATTTATCTCATCCGATAGACTTGATGAGAATTTTTGCATATTGGTCTTGATTTGGACAATATCTCAACTCAATTTCTCCATCTTATACAATTTAAATGAAATGACAATGCACATCGATATGTTTTGTTCACTCATGGAAGATCAAATTCTTTGTTGGCTTGAGAACTCCCCAGTTATCACCAAAAAGTATCATGGGCTCATCTTGTTTGGCTTGTAAATTTGCAAGCATTCTACTAAGCCAAATTGCTTCACATGCCCCTCTTATTGCTACTCTGTATTCTACTCCGTAGAATAAATTGAAATAGTTTTTTATTTCTTGTTGATCCAAGTAGCTACCCCTATGCCAAGACTAAACACATAACACTTTGTAGACTTCATGTCATACATGAATCCTGCCCAATCCAATTTTAAATAGCCACACATATAAATCTCCTTACTCTTCCCATATAGAATGCGAAAGAACAATGCTACTTTTGCATATTGTAGCACCCTCTTTGTTGTTGTCCAGTGTTCTATTTTTGGAGCTTGTATAAATCTAGGGACTTGCATTAATGACTTCCAGATAATTAGACATTTGGTTGGGACAAAGGATTGCAAGTTTCTCTTTTTTTAACGAAGGAAAAAATATGTATATTCATAATGAGCATAATATACATATTACTATCCCAAGGTACTCAAAGACTGTCCAAAAACACTTGTCTGACAATATAGGCATCTAGGCCAAATTGGCCCCCAAAAACACAAAACATCATTATAACTATTACAACTCTATCTAGACATTTCATATAACTATACTGAGCTAAAATCAACACCTATTCATGGTATCAAGAAACTCTGTTTTCCAGTTAATATAGTGGAACTTCTAATTTTTTATGAATATTATTTTCTATGGACTCTAATTCAATAAGAGTACCATCCTGCAATATTAGTGCTTGTTTTGATAAACCATTAGCCAGGGAATTGAGATCGTTATAAACATGAATGAACAATTTCTAGTAAAAAATCTAAGCTCCACCTTGAAATATCGATAAAAGGCCAAGGCCCAAAATCCCGATACTACATTTCTTATTTTCCTAATCGATGACAGGTTTGGATATCCTTGAACCTGAATTTACTCTCATCCTTTCTATTGTGAGCATTTGAGAAGTAGCCAAAGAGTATAAAAATCAACGCTATTGTTTGATCCTCTACCAGCTGCAAAATTCAAATGGAAACATTGTACATGATTCAAAAAACAACCATTCCTCCCCCACAAACAAGTGGATGGCCCTAGATGTCCCCATTAAAAGAAACCCCAAGGAATTTCCATGTCTAGATTTTGCATTTCCATGAATCTAACATTCTTTTTCTTGGAACTACCCTGTTATTCTTGAAAGTCTTGCCCATGAGATGGGATACCAATGTTGTTGGGATGTTTATCTCTTGAAATAGCATTTGATTCCTACCCCACCATATCTAGCAAACAAATAAACTTGGAATTTATTTAAATATGGATACAAAACTATCTAGAATCCATCCATTTACACAGTCCTCTAAAGAATTCTGAAACCATGAAGTCTTAGATCCCAAGCTATTGTTTAACTCCCTCTAGACTTCTTTAGTATAAGAACAAGTCACAAATAGATGATGTACTATTTCAGAATTAAGTTTACAAAGAATAAACCTGCCAAGGCCAACCCATCTTCACTTCAATCCATTATCCCAAGTCAACAATTTCTTGGCTAATTCCAAGCACAACAAAGTGTTATATTTTAATAGATTAGGTAGCTTCCAGATAGTATCCCACCACCATATCTTATCCTCTACAATATCCTCTTCCATATTTTTTGCATAACTAGGTTTAACGATATATTCTCTCAACAATTGTTTGTGAAATAATATGTATATTGGCTATTCTTCATTCCTGGTTTCTAATATGATGATTGGCCAAACCTCTCCCGTCGTAAAGAATTTGGTTTGATGTTTCCTCACACAAATTTCATACTTTGTCCTTAAAAATGGTATATTTCAAGCCTCAATCATGTTTATGATGATATCTAATCCTCATGACATCTTTAATAATATTTCAGCAAGACCAATATAGTTCATCAAAGCCTTGAAGACATGCTTAACAAGTTTTACAAGCACACAATGTGGTGGACAGATTTTGTCAAGGCTACTAAATATTTGTTGTTTCAAAGTTTCATTTTCAATAACATCTTTGATTACCATGTCCAGATCCCTAAAATTTTCACAATCAACTGAACCTTGTACCAAGAACAACTACCTATTTGTGTTTTTAAGAACCCAAACTACTAGCAATTTCCACTCCCAAGATAATAAACCAATATCACAGTATTGAATAGGATAAATCTCACAGATTTTCATCATAAAGCCATTTGTCAACACACATGATTATCCTAAAATGATAGTGAATACCATAGTGAAAAATTTTGGGAGGAATAACATAGCTTCTAGTAAACAAATCTTAGAAAAACCTTACAAGTAGCTTTCAATTGGGATGAACAACTAGAAAATCAAGAAATGAAAAAATTGAAACCTCCCTAATCTAATTACAAACCATGAAAACTATTGGTTCTATTTGGCACATTTGGTAAATGGGTAATATTTTAGATGTGGGAAAGTGTTTGACAGACAATCTACCGAGAGCGGACTCAAGGCCTGATCTCCCTAGCTTAACGTAAGTCTTGAACAAATAAGACAGAACACAAAATACTTTCCTAGATCAAATAGAAGTGCAAATGGAAGGATAGATCGTTTACCTTGGATTTGCAATTAGCTTTCTCCTCCGTTGATCCAATGCTCCAGTGCTGCCAGATCTTAAACAGCTATACCCTGTTGAACATATAACAGACCAAGAATAGTGAAAGCATACATTGCATATGATAGATCTAAGTTAACAGTTAAGGAGGAAAACTCTAAATATCATCAACGCGACAACATTTATGGAAAGCAATTGTATTAATTGTATTGAAAAGTGGAGAGTACAATAGAAAAGAGGATTACAACCATTTCCTTAACGTTGCAAGCTCCTTCCGACAAGCCATGCCAAAGCTTCTAGAGAGAAGTGGATGTCTCCCGAGCTAGAGTGTTAAATCTATTAAGCCTAATTTCACTAGCATAAGAGTACCATCGACTTCCTCCCCTTGGAGAGGGGTAAAGCCTCCCTTATATAGGGCTAAGTGGATAGGATGTGGATAGGGTAGGTTGAGATATGGTAGGAGAGAGAGAGGGGATCCTTGCATAAGGTTAGGAACCAAAGGCTAGCTCCCCCAACAGGTCAGTGATAAGGATCTAAGTCAGCAACCTTCGAGAATGAGCTCGAAGAAGCTATTTTTTCCCATTAACTGACTTCGTCGCACCCTGTAGTGGAGCAAGGTGCGACGTCGTAGGTTGCATAAGTGTAGCTTGCGACGACCTCTCAAAACCTAGCATAAGCACAATGATGTCCCTTCTAGATAAATGACTTAGCCAATGGAACTTCAGGGGTGTATACACTGAATCTAATAATGGTAAGATTTTAGGTGTAACAGAATGCCCCCCAAAGCATGAAGCTGCTGAAATATCAGACAGGTGAAATGCTTTGATAGAAGAATGGCAATTGACTTGTTGGACGAAGGACACTGCTACAGTACAAATGAATCTGAACTGAAAATCTCATATGATGTACAACATGGCTGCTGACCAATATAATGCAGATCCATGGTAGTAATGACCGACTGAACACAATCATGGCTACTAGACACAAGCGTAGATCCATGATGAGATGGTAACACAGCCATGACCAATACAAATGTGGATCTGTGTAATATGACTCAATACAAACTCCATTGCAACCTGGGTAAAACATGACTCCCCAGGGTCTTCAAGCTGAACCCACAATGATACGAATCTAACCATGTTATTACAAATGCCTTGATGTCGAACATGGTAGAAACCACTTGATTACCAGTCATTGATGTATACCACTAACAAGTGCAATGGAAATCACCATTGATGTCAATGATTCCCAAGGTATTACAGTACATATCATCAAGCGTGAATAAATGAGTTGAAGTCGAACGCGAGATGAAATATTTCAATCAAGAGTCAATGATGTGAACTCATGTTGAAAGCGAGGTAACCTGCCATTGAGGCATGCAGGGCCAAGGTACTTGGTTGGTTTCTAGATTCAATCCTCGGATGATGAGCTGAAGTCCACAAGGATGAATCCGTTGAAGGAGAGCCATGATGAATCCCCCATCATCGACACGAAACATGACAAAGGATGTGTAGAGTAGATCGGATGGTACAGTAACATGCGTGATTGAATCAGAGTAGACCGACATGATGGAAGGTGTACTGACTACAGATAATGAATGGTGAAAGTATTCTTGAACATGAGCATGGCATGACTTGGCAGTATTGACACGACGAGTATGACACTAACTCCTAATTCCACTGATGATGGAATCTTTCTTTGAATGACTCAAAGGAGTAACAAGACTCAGGAAGTAAGAAGAACTTGAGGACAAACAGATGATCCAAGTATTGTATGCAAATGCAATTGAGTGCCATGTTCAAGAACGACTAAGTACTGCCACAGATAAAGGTGTGATACAAAAGTTTTCCTTTTTCCCCATCATGAACGATGAGTGCCTCATGTGTTTTTTACGAGCTTGATAAGGGTAGCCAGATGCTCAGTATAGCTCATCTCATAGATGAGTCCAATCCCAAATATTTTTCGAACCTAGGAAAGGAGGGGTTCGTCCCATGGCGGGCCCTTCAATGTGAAAATTTAATGAGTCCATAGAAGGTAAACTCGGTCATCATTTCATGTTTAGAGAGTTTGAAAAGAACTAAAGAAGCCTCCAACGGTCCTTTTTCTTAAAGTTAGCCTCATCTCCCGAAAAAGGGTAAAACAACGCAGGAGAGGACTCTTGCAGTCATGATTGGCTGGAGTATACCTTTTTCATAAGTAGTGACCCCTAGTCCGAAAAAGGGGTAAACTATCACCAAGAAGATGACCATTCAAATACTTTTACAAGCGTGAATGCGACAAGTTCACTTGGAAATCTTTTCGTATTTCGAGAGCCTGAAAAGAGCTTAAAGATAGACTCTAGGGTGGTTCATTTTCCATAGGAGTTTAATGAGCCCGGAAAAGTGATAAATCGTAACTCAGTAACGTATTCTCATAGTTTCAAGAGCACGAGAAAGAACAAAGAGTAAGCTCATAATCATTAAATAATTACAATCTAATGAACGAAAAGATAAATGACAAAAATTCACAGGGGGTGTTCATACCTGATATGACCGTTCCAATGCGAAAATGGCATAAAAAGACACTTAACAACTCCTGGACACTCGGAAACTAGGTCAAATAGTCAACCGAACATTCGAATATGATAAAATTGATCCAAACTATAGCAAATGGTATAAAGGCATCAAAGATTTGAAAAAAGGAATATTCCATTTTGTTTATAAATAGAAATAAAAACCAAATATAGTCACCATTGTTCTATTTGCCAAATTTGGGAGGAGTAGTGCCGTTTGGAGCCAAAACTTCACTCGTCAATTCCGGGAGCTATGAGCAGCGATTTCACCCACCGTCTAGAGCAGGTAACCCTAAACTTCATCCAAAAAAATTCTAGTGGTTTACATTTTTTAATTTCATTCATTTTTTTGGGTTTTGGCTTGGTTTGGGAAGGGGCATTACGCCCTCGGCTCGTCGCGGGCTGCCTTTTCAAGAACTGTGATGAGACTGAGTGGTCACAAGGGTCACATAACTGGACTACGACGACATCACACTGTTTGTAAAAACGGGGTGCGACGGCGAAAACGTCCATCCGCAAACTCAAGCCAAGCTCAAAAAGGGAACTTTTGGTGGTTGAAGCAAGTTCTAACAATGTTAAAATTCTCCTTTTGGAAGGTTCCAAGCATCCAAAATGGTTTTGGAGTGGCACAAACGGGAGCATGAGTTAGATGATGAATAAGCTGCAAATGATCCACGTTGTGTGGAAGCACTGAGGGACTGTGGGCTCCTCAAGTTCTTCGATATTCAGGGGATGAGGTCCCAAATCCCACTACTGACCCATATGCTCCGATGCTGGGATGTAGCCCAGCAATACTTCGTGATCGGTGAACACGTGCTTACCATAGATGTCGAGGACATCTATTTCCTAACTGGATTGACCCAAAGAGGGGACAATGTGCTTCTAACTGGATCACGTGGGAGTGATCGGACAGTGGACGACATGATCCTGCAGTATTGTACTCCTAACACTACTATTTCTAGTGGGAAGATTCCCATAAAACATGTGCGGGAACGTCCATTGCACGCCATACTCTTCACCATTACTAGGATGGCAGGGAGCCAAGCTCCACACTTAGCCACCAGATTACAGATGCTATACACGGAGGACTATATGTCTCTGAAGATCTTTAACTGGTGCGAGGGACTCCTCGCAAACATGCGAGCTCAGCTGATCAAGTGTCGGCAGGGAGAGCTCAAACAGTTTGGCTATGGTTCGATAGTGATCTTCTTCTTACTGGAACGATTTCCCTGTTAGGAACCTATCTCAACCCTTCTCTTTACTATGTTAGTATGTTGTTGTTGGACGCATATGCTTTGTAAGTCGTCCCGTAGTATTTGTCGATCCGTAGTTTATATTAGCCCATAGTATTGGACGCATATGATTTGTAAGTCGTACTGTACTATTATATGTCCCATGGTTTTGACTCATAGTATTGGGCATAGACTTAGTATATAAGTGTGTGTTGAGGTCATTGAAGGCACCGTGAAGTTAATTGTATTGAGTTTGCTCAAAGGAGGTTGCCCCCTCGAAGTGGCCCGTGATCAATATAAAAGTGATTTTGTTCTGTTATTTCTGATATCTTGTGTATTTGCATTAATTAATTATTGCAGGTACATCACATCTGGTATCAGAGCATTTTCCTTGGCACAAGTGGGAATTTTTTTTTCTTTTTTGGGCGGCGACTTCCAGATCAATTTCTGAAACTTTCTGCACAAAATCAGAAGAAACCGATTGCATATCTGAATTCCTCCTTCAAAAATACGCAGTTTCAAAAAAAAATCATCTCATTTGGAGTTCTAAAAGTGGAGATATCGCGGATTTAAAATCAGCAATTTTTCAGAATTTCGGTGACGGCCGCGAAAATTGTGGCGAGAAAATCTTTTGACCGAGTGCCCAGATTTCTATTCCGCTTTCATGGGTAGAAGCAGAGTGGTTGTTCCAGTTCTGGAAACATGCTATAATAGCGATTCTGAGCAATATAGATATGGTTTTTGAACATTGGGTGGAATTTCTACCCAAATTTTTTCTGTTGCAGGTTCGGATTTGGGAATAATCCCTATCCGCTTAACTGTGGGAAGTACTTGGGAATAAGCCCTAAAACTCATTATGAGGAGTACCACAGGAACCCCAAAGTAGCTGGCCCATTGAGAGGACCTGCCAGCGAAAAGGGCAACGACCCCTACCTGATTGACTAGTTCCCACCCGTGAGGTAAACCAAGAGCTGTCGTTTGTGGCAAAGCGGTTATCAGTTTTACCTGAGCCGTGGAGTGAGGGGTACTGCCCCAATACGCAAGCCGTTAGACAACATTGGTGGCCGAGTGAAAACCATGAACTATTAGGAAGCCGCACATACCTGGGGTCCATATCTACTTTCAGCTGAACTATTGTCGATCACTGCTGCGCCGTTTCAGATCCATTTTGCAAGCCGTTCCAGATCCAGCCATTCGGCGTTGTTCCAGATTCCTTCTGAGTCGTAGCCGCTCCGGTTTTTCTTCCATATCTCCCTTGTTTTACCTCTGTTTCCCTTGAAATTTTCAGGGAACCCCTGTCATTCCATTCTGCATATTTCATTCTTGAGGACCCTATCCTCAATTCCCCTTCCTACAACCCGAAATCTCACATTTGCCTATTTTTAGGGTTTGCCATAACTTCCTCAGATTTCACCCAATCACCTTCAAATTTTACCATAGAGTTCCTTTCTGAATTCTGCTTCTTTGTTCCCCTCTGCCAAATTTTCCCATTCTTTCACCCCGCTTCTGAAATCCTCATTTTTGCTTCCCTGTCTATCCAACAGTGTCCAAAACCTAGTCAAACCCCAATTATCCTTCTGATTTTTTCCCAAATCCAACTTTTCCCTTACTGAAGTAGTTCCTGTTTTTGTTTTCCTACCCAGTCAACCAAAAAAAAAAAACAAAAAAAAACCTGGTTATGGTTGTCACCTGTGCAGGAGCACACACCATGGAGGAAGCACTGGCAGCCATCCAAACCAAACTCCAAGATCTGGATGAAAAATTTCTCAGCCTCCATCTGCAGCATTCAGCCATGAACAATACCAGACAGCCAGAATCTTTTACAGCCACCGGGTTCTCTGCTTCTAGCAATTTTCGTGGGCCGAAGCTTGATTTTCCTCGCTTCAATGGTACTGATCCGACTGGATGGATATACCGAGCAGAACAATATTTCAGTCTGCATAATACTTTTGATGTTCAGAAAGTTCCACTTGCATCATTTCATTTGGAACAGGAAGCCCTTCAATGGTACCGTTGGTACATCAAAGCTCATCCCAAGCCAAACTGGATAGATTTTTGCCACGATTTGGTCCTATTGCTTTTGACGACTTCACAGGAGCACTCACTAAACTTCACCAAACTGGAACAGTGAGAGAGTATCAGATGGAATTTGAGAAACTAGCCAATCACACAGAAGGATTGTCTGATGAATTCTACAGGAGTTGTTTTATCAGTGGTCTCAAGGATGAAATCCGCTCAGAGGTCAAATTTTTTTTTCCCAACACAATGATGGAAGTCCTAGGGTTGGCTAAGTTGGCCGAGGACAAGATCGCAGCTCGACAACGCCCCAAACCCACCTTTGTTCCCTTCAGAAATATGGGTTCCCAACGATCTCCCATCACGCCTGCTCCTCAACCAACTCCTATCAAGCATTTGTCTGAAATAGAAATGCAGGCACGCCGAGAAAAAGGGATTTGCTATAATTGTGATGAGAAATTCACTCGGGGACATAGATGTGTTCAACAAAAGCTCTATCTCTTGGATGTGGATTCTCCGCCTGCCTTAGAACTTGGTGAAGAAGCTACAGATACAGTAGATGATTCGGTCGACATGCAACACCCACCTGTTGACACCCCACCTCAGGACGACCCACCCGAGATCTCTCTCCATGCTGTAACCGGCGTCACCACCCCACAAACAATGCAGGTTAGGGGATACTTCAAGAAGCTCCCTCTTACCATAATCATTGATTCTGGTAGCACTCATAACTTCATTGACCCTCGAATTACCAAACAGGCTGATTGTTTTGTCCATCCTTGCTCCAACTTTGAAGTCATGGTTGCCAATGGGGGCACCTTACCTTGCAAGGGGAAGTGTCACAATGTGCGTATCTCTATGGAAGATTATAACCTACGCTCTGACATGTTTGCCTTGCCCTTAGGCGGATGTGATGTGGTTTTGGGCGTTCAATGGTTACGCACACTTGGCCCCATCTTATGGGATTTTGCTGAACTTTGGATGCAGTTTAAAGTCAATGGGGCACAACACAAATTTAGGGGCTTACAACCAGGGTCTCTATGCATCATCAGTTCACATCGCCTAGAAAAAATCCTTAAGAAGAATTCACATGGTGTCATCGCTCAGCTTAATTCCATTCAGATGCACCCATCAACAGTCTCCACTACTCCCTTGGATAGATATGCAGGTATCTTTGTTGAACCAATGAGCTTGCTGCCTTCAAGAGACCTTTCCAGTAAGAATGTAGCCACATCTACCTCTCAGCAGGAAATGATGGCTATTTTGCATGCAGTACAGAAGTGGCAGCCATACCTATTAGGCAATTATTTCTGCATCAAGACTGATCTCCCGAGTCTGAAAAATTTTCTGGAACAATGGGTCTCCTCCCCAACACACCTGCAATGGGTTATCCAACTCATGGGTTATCCCTATGTGATCACTTACAAGAAGGGTAAGGACAATATGGTGGAAGATGCTCCTTCTCGTACAATTAATGACCCAGTTTCTCTTACAGCTCTTTCTCTGCTTGTTCCAAATTGGTTGCAATATGTTCAACAAGGCTATCTCTTCTATGAACTCCATGATTCTTCATCAACAGAGCACTCTGGGTTCTGCAAAATGTATGACCAGGAACAATGTAACTTCTTTTGGCCACGACTAAAAATGACTATTCAACAGATGGTGGCTAACGATGATACTTTCCAAGTCAACAAGGGGGAACCGACACTCCTTTCGGGATTGATCAAACCCTTGCCCATCCCTACACAGCTTTGGCCAACTATTTCTATGGATTTCCTAGCAGCACTCTGGTGGCACAATACCACATCTCAAAGGACACCATATGAAGCAGTCTATGGACAAACACCGCCAGTTCTTCTTCCATACACCCTTAGCAGCTCCCCAGTTCAGGAAATTGACTCGGTTCTTCGAAACCGCGATCAGATTCTTCTCATTCTGCAGGACAATCTTCACATGGCCAGAATTCGCCGGAAACAACAAGCCGATCAGCACCGTTCTAAGCGCATTTTCCATGCAGCTGACAGGGTTCTTCTTCATCTACAACCTTCCAAGCAATCCTCCTTGACACTCCAAAGGCGTCAGTGGGCCGAAATGCAAACCGAGGATGCTACCGGGGAACCACTCCTTCAGATTCTACAACAATTTCTCCAACCAAGGCTTTGAGGACAAAGCTTTTTCTAAGGGAGAGGGGATGTTAGGAACCTATGTCAACCCTTCTCTTTACTATGTTAGTATATTGTTGTTGGACGCATATGCTTTGTAAGTCGTCCCGTAGTATTTGTTGATCCGTAGTTTTATATTAGCCCATAGTATTGACCCATAGTATTGGATGCATATGCTTTGTAGGTCGTCCTGTAGTATTATATGTCCCATGGTTTTGACTCATAGTATTGGGCATAGACTTAGTATATAAGTGTGTGTTGAGGTCATTGAAGGCACCGTGAAGTTAATTGTATTGAGCTTGCTCAAAGGAGGTTGCCCCCTCGAAGTGGCCCGTGATCAATATAAAAGTGATTATGTTCTGTTATTTCTGATATCTTGTGTATTTGCATTAATTAATTATTGCAGGTACATCACATTCCCCTCTTCCATCCTTAGGTACTACTGGATGACAGGGATCCCAGGGATCCACACATGGCCAGATGGACATCGGTGATGTCCTGTCATGGTGGGGGTCCCATCCTCTCATATGGAACCGAGTTTTTCACTTGGCTAGAGGGCCAGTTACTAATGGTGGAGGATTTTCCATACAGTGGTACGGACTTTAGAGATGATCCAGACTTCCTGCTGCTAGAAGGAGCAGCATGGGGAGACCTTGGTAAGAACAAATAACCCTTGTACTTTTTAAGTTTTGTGCATTTATAATTTTTTTATGTAGTGCTGACAAGTAAACAACATGTGTGTGCAGACGTGGGAGCTGCACGACCGATGGGAATCTCTCTTCCTGCTAGGAGAGAGAGAGGAAAGGGAGCAGTCGTGGTACCTGCAGTGTACACTGCCATTGCAGAGATGGATGGAGTCTATGCCAACCCAAGTGGGTTGACATTAGATGTTCCTGAGATGACAGTAGATGAGGTGTCGCGGCCCATGCAGGTATACACGGTTGGGGTGACTGCACGCTTCAACGCGCTGCTTCACAGGGTTGTGAGAGCAGTTGACTGTTTCCACACTCAGTAGGCTAGAGCTGTTAGACCACCTAGGGTTGTACGGGCCAGGCGCTAGGCCTTTCGTTGTTACTATGTATGTACTGAGAGCTTAGAGGCCTCAGATTTTGTACTGCTGAAAGTTACGAGGCTTCAGATTTTGTAGAGACTCACTGAAAGCCGTCGTGCTTCAGATTTTTGTACTAGCACTACTTTTTGAGATATGTATATATACAGACATTCCAGCGATTTATACATTATGTGTTTCAAATGAATGAATGGTGTGGTCTTGTTATGTGTTTGCTTATATATAAAATGAGTTATTTACATGTTATATCTACTTTTAACAATTCATAATATATGCTTATGTGTGTGCAATGTACCAATCTAAGATGAAGTTGGCCATAGAGTCGGCAACTGTGTTAACGTCTCGTGGAATGTGCAAGTACTGAATGGACTCGAAGGACCTTTCCAGAAGACGAACTCGTCGATAGAGACAGAGTAAGGTAGGATCATGGATGACGTAGACTCGGTTAAGATGAGAGACCACTAGTTGAGAATCCAGGTGGATAACAACATGGTCCATATCCAAATAAAAGGCATTAGTTAGGGTTCCAATGACTGCTTGATATTTTGCAACATTGTTGGTTGCAAAACCTAGACACATTCCCCCTGAGCTGATGAGCTCTTCAGTAGGTGCATAGATTACCCAGGCTGCCGAAGCAAGGTTGCGGGTATGTCGACTGGTGCCGTCCATGAATCCATAACATGTTTCCATCTGCACACGTAGACAAAACATGGTATAAGAAATGAAATAAGACCTAAACACGCAAGAAATCAAAGTATCACACCACACAGAAAACAAACACACACGCCATGTGCAATATATACAAAAGTACTCATGCATGAAAGACTCAAGCATAGTACCTCTTCAGGTAAATCCCATTGCGGGGTTCACCCAAATATATCCCGTCATAGTCTTCAATCTCATAAGCTCCTTTCTCTATGACGCGTTTCACTATGTAAGATCCATGCCACATGGACTTAAACTTTCCTGCCCCCAGCTTATCATGCTCTTGGTCATATGTAAGGACCAAATATCCCTCGTTGTAGGTGCGAGGTTCTACTGACTTGTCGTACTGCGCTTTGATGCATTTCTTATGAGCCATGTTGGCAAGAGAGGCATCTCGGCTAGTCTTGTTGAGCTTTAGCTAGGTAGAGGAAGCATTCTTCCTCGACAGTAGTGTTTGGGAGAAGTTCGATGGCGAGCTTGAGAGATGGAATCTCGCACTCAATGGGAATGATTTCCTCCAATCCATACACTAGTTGGAAAGGAGTAAATCCAGTTGTGGTTTTAACGTAATTTCTATAATCCCAAAGTGTAGAGAAGAGCATATTATGCCGATTGGCCTTGTGCGTACACATCGTACGTTGGACCATAGTTTTCAAGACCTTGTTAATGGCCTCGACTTGTCCGTTCAACTGAGAGTAGTACGGTGTTGAGTTTTAATGGCAAAAACCCAATCTGTTGCTCAACTCATTAACCATGTGGTTCATAAAGTGTGAACCATGGTCAGTAACTATCTCTTGAGGAACTCCAAACCGCGCTATTACATGATTAAACATGAAGAGTGTGGTAGCCTTGTCGTCGTTCGTGTATGTAGGCATTGCCTCAACCCACTTTGTAAAGTAGTCCACAGCTACAATGACGTAACTATGCCCCCTGACCGAGGTAGGCTTACAATACATGAAATCGATGCCCCACTTAGCGAAGGGTCCAACGACAATAACCGGGTGTAACGGGGCGGGATGGGTGCGCTTTTTCATATGAAAATGTTGACATGGAGGATATTTTTTTACAGCCTCGATACAATCTTTGAAGATAGACGACCAATAATATCCTGCACGCAAAATATTTTGGGCTGTAGCCATCCCAAAGAGGTGACGGCCACATGCCCCAGCGTGACAGTCATTCAGAACGCTTTCAGCCTCATCGCGATTTAGACAATGTCCAAGGATAGAATCAATGCCATGACGGTACAAAGTATCATTGATAATCAGATAATACCTTGCATGGTGACGTATTCGACGACGGTCATCACGAGACAATTCAGGGCTGAAATGTTGGTTTTGAATATATAATGTGATATCTCCATACCATGGATCAAACATACTGATAAGAAACAATGACTCATCTGGAAATGAGTCATTGGGATCAGATTATGTATCAGTACGAGGGAGGTCGGAGATGAGCTTAGAAAACACCAAAGACTTTTTCGACTTGACTTTTCCAAAAAGAAGATCGAATTCTTGCAGTATCACGATCCAGCATGAATACTTGCCCCCAAGCACTTGACGGGTCAGAACATGGTACATGGGGTTCGAATCAGCGATGATAGTGGTGGTGTGAAGCAAAATGTAATAAGGAAACTTTTGCACGGCAATGACTGTCGCGAGAGCGAGCTTTTCAACATGTGAATAGCGAGTTTCAGTGTCAATGAGACCTTTGCTGGCATAATATATCACATGTTCTTGGGATTTCTGGTCTTCATGTACCAAAACCATGGCAATAGTGGTGTCAGAAGCTGTGAGATATAGAATGTAATCTCGGTAGTAATTCGGCGGTTGGATCACAAGGGCATGCATGATGGCATGTTTCAAACTTTCAAAAGATTCTTGAGCTTGATCATCCCAAATGAACGAGACGTCTTTTTTCATCAATCTCATATAGCCCTGCATCTTTTGTGCGAAATTACCAGAAAAAAGCCTTAAATAAGTCACACGTCCTTCCAAACTCTGAAGTTCCATAATGTTGGTTGGAGGTGGAAGAGTGACGATAGCTTCTACCTTTTAGGGATCAATGCAGATCCCTTCTTTTGAGACGATGATCCCTAAGAGGCGTCCAGACTCGACACAAAAAATACTCTGGTGAGGATTCAGACGGATATTGTACCGCCTGCATATGAGGAAAAAAACCGTCAGATGATCTAAGTGGAACTCATGCTGCTTTGAGTGGGCAGGGAGGTCATCCAAGTAAGGTTCCACGAAGTCCTTCACATCATGGAAGACGTACGACATGGCCCGCTGGAATGTGGCACCAACGTTTTTATGACCAAATGGAAGTTTACGATATGCAAACGTTCCCCAAGGGCAGAAGAATGCAGTCTTGTGCTGGTCAGCGGGGTGGATCTCAATTTGGTTGTAGCCGGAAAATCCATCCATGAATGAAAAACTGACACTTCCAGCACAATTGTCGATAATCAGGTTGATAAAGGGAGTCGGGTAGTTGTCCTTGTGACAAGATTTGTTGAGATCCTGATAATCGACACAGACGCGGATGGTACCCTATTTTTTATTAATAGGGACGACGTTTGAGACCCATTCTGTCAATGGGACAGGGTAAATGAAGCCGACCTTCAAGAGTTTCTCAATCTCTACCTTGATTGCCACAGTATTTCGAGGGTGTACCGGCCAGAGCTTCTAGAGAACAGGTTTGACATCATGATAGGTTTTAATCTCATGTAAAACAATGGAGGTGTCTATCCTAGGCATCTCCTCGTAGGTCCAAACAAAAACGTCTCAAAATCGCTTGAATAAGGATGGCGGCGATGACTTCTTCAGGGGAACACTTTTGGCCTAACTGAATGTGTTCCACTACACTAGGAGTAACCGAAATGTCTATTAAAGTGGTGGGCTCGATGTTGGCAAAGTTGCCTTCAGAGTTTGTTTGACATGCATGTATCAAAGACTGAGAGCCAGAGTAGGCATTCAGTGTAAATATGGTGTGAATGTTGTTCTCCACAGTGTCCAACAAGGGAAGGAAAGACGAATGATGGTGGAGGTCTTCCCACAGCGGATCCTCTGCACTTATGATTTCCATAATGGACTCGTCAGAATGAAAAGTCTGTAGCAGAGGATCGGATGATGATCATTGTAGAGAACAGGAGGTGGAGGATACAACTAAGTGGTCCTTCGGTGCTGACCGAATAGCCTCATACATGATTTCAGCGGGTGACAGAGGCATAGTGTCTCCAATCAGGTGTGTGGTGGATTCATCAGGTACAAGCCATGAATCAGTGGAGTTGGGGATAGATGAAATATGCGAGGAGATCATTTTCACCGTAGCAACATGGTTTGGGGGATCCGAAGTAGGAAAGACACACATAAGGGATGAATCCTTAAGGATGCCAACCCCCACACTCTCATACTTCTGCGACGATTGTCCAATCGAAGGAACGTTATCGCTTAGGTGAGAAGTAGTGTCAGGTGTGTAGAAATCTAGTTGGTCGACTGTAACAATTCGGCCTTGATGGGGGAATTGTACTATGTAGAAGACAGATGATGCAACCACAGTCATGGTGTAAAACCAATTGCGGCCAAGCAGAATGTTATAATCCAATGGGGCAGTGACTACCTTCACATTAATGGTTGTGGTATTTCCCCCCAGCTCGACTGGTAAAGCTTGTAACATCCCATGAGGTTGAAAGCCACATCTGTCGAAGGCTCTTAAAGTGGTAGGGGAACGATTCAACTCTTGAGAACCAATGGCTCTCCAATAGGAGATCGACATGACTAACGTCGAGGCTCCTTCGTCTAAAACAATATGATGGATTATCTTCCCAACAATGTTTGTAGCAACTTAAAATGCTAATTGATGGGAGAGCCTCAGTTTGAAATACTCCAACCGGAACATAATGGTGTTCGATGAATCTGGGTCAACTGCACTGATGGCAGTGAGGAGAGTCTTGCGCTGATTTGGACAAATATTCAAGACTTCCAGCATCGACATAGCACAAGGAGCTTGTGCTAGGTCCTCTACAATGTTTTATTTTTTAGCAGCCCGAGCATTAGGATTGAAAACTGATTTTCTAATCGTGCTCTTGGGTGGACGCAACATTGACTCAACATAGGGCTTCTCTATGGTGAGAGGCGCAGATGATATGGTGACATCGGGCATCGAAGTTGAAGCTTTTCAGTATTACTTCCAACAGGTTCCTTAGCTAGAACGGAGTCATACGAATGAGAACGGGTGCTCAAGCTGAAAGTCTCGTTATGCACCATGAGAACATGTGTGGTGGTGGAAGCTTCTCCTTGGGAAAAATAAGTGTGAGCAATCGACTGCTGATTTTGAGCAAGGAAGGGATCATTGAGAACTGCGGGAGTGGGTTTACCCTTAAGAAAATTTTGAACTTCATCTCTATGGGGGAACTCTTTCGAAAAGTGATCATCACCAAAAAGTAGGCAAGGATACTTCAACTTCCTTTTCTGTTTGGTATCATCAGGGGTGCTCTTTTGTTCCAGCTGGTTGGAAGATTTCTTAGGTTTCCCCTTGTTTTTCTTCTCACCACCAGAATTTTGAGGTTAAACTGATGAAACAGAATTCACTTTTTCGATGACAGCAGAAGTGGATGATTTTGCGGTGCCATGAATACCCTAAGTTGGTGATGGGGAAGAACAAAAGGGGTTCAACGAACCAATAGTTTGAGTAGAAGGATAGGTAGTAAGGGATCCAATGATGGCATCAGTTTAGGATCCCTTGGTTTGTTTCGCGGGGTCATAAATGTTGTGGGGTGCATCAGGAAGGATATCAAACAATGTGCCGGACTGAGCATAGACTAAGTCTAGTAAGTGGGCATGTGTGATGGCTTGTTCTTCAATGACTGCACCTCCCATGGAAACATCTTGTGCTATGGTTAGTATGAGAGACTTCGTGAACCAGTCTGCTAGGAGCTGATCTGGAATGGGAGCCTTAATGAGACGTCGTCTCTTCCGCCACTCATGTATATTATCTGAGATATGAGTGGCGGTATTTTGACGGAGCGAGGTTAAAAGCTCTGTACCAGTTTCATACCGTATAGGCAACTGGAAATGAGTAAAAAATTTCATAGCAAGAGAACCAAAATCAGGAAAAGAGTGTGGTGGTATCTCAATGTACTACTTGGCAGTCGAACCTGTGACAGTCTGTTGGAATAACCGAAGACGGATCGAGTCGTCCATCAAGGAGTTGGATGAACACCATAAGTGGTATGTCATCATGTGGTTTTTAGGATCCTCACCCGGCTTACCATCAAATTTTTGGATATCCAACGAAATTTTCACCGGAATGGGTGGCCAATTAGTTCTATGGTAAATGGGGTCATTAGTTAAACAAGACAGGTCAAGTAGATCCAAAGTAGCCAAAAAGGGAAGCTGCGGATTAGGCTGTGAGTACTGATAGTACGGATAAGGTGTGTAAGGACCTGTGGGACCTTGTATCGACTGACCATAGGGTGTTCCAAGAGGAAACTGGCCATAGGGGTACTGGCCACCCGGACCAAATGAAGGTCCGCCACCATAGTAAGGTGGTCCATAACCAAAATAGGGTGGCTCGTTACCATAAGGTGGGGGCCTCCCTCCGCCACCAGGAGGGGGTGGGCCGCCTCCAAATGGTGGGGATCTGCCACCACTGCAAGGGTAGGATGGGACATCACTTCCTCCGCCGGGAGGAGGTGGTGGTCCGCTACCACCACCGGAATAGGGCTGGCCTCCACCGCCTCCACCGAGAGGGGTGGTGGGCCACCGTCGCCGCTGGAAGGGTAAGAGCCTCCTCCACCATCTCCACCATAGTAGGGTGGGGTCCACCACCACCACCACTAGGATCAGAAGGTCTTCCACTGCCACCATCGGGAGGGGGTGGTGCTCTTCCACCACCACCGGGATGAGATGTTCCTGCCCCACCTATGCCGGGAGGAGGGGGTGGTCCTAAACCACCTCCGCTAGGGGGTGGTGGGACATGATAACTGAAGTGGGGCATTCCTCCGCCATATGGTAGAGGTTCGCCTCCTTCATAGTTATGTGGGGGCCTACCGCCTCCAATGGGAGGTGGGGGTGGACCAAACAGGGGTGGAGGGACTTGCGGGATTGTAAGTGGGGGTCCATGTTGTAAAACATTTTTCTAGCCCCATAGAGTGTAAGGATTACCGGGGTAAGGTACCCCGTAGAGTGCATTTTTGGGATTAAGTTGACCCGGCACATATTTAAGATGACCTAGATACACTTGACTCTTTGGAGGTTGAATTATGTTGGACAGTCCCCCAACATGGGATAGTCTCGAAGTGGATGGTCCAGGAGGTAAGGAATTTCCAATGGAAGGCCCGATGAGAACCCCTGCTGCAAGATTATGGTTAAGAGACGGGGGTTTCTCCCTAGCCACAAATTTCTGACCAGTAGGTAAAGGTTGACCCAACACTGGTTGTTGATTATTCACAGTAGGATTACCACTACCCGTAAAGAATTGTTACATCGTAATCTTCCACCCTGTGAGCATCAACATTATTTGGCCTGTAGGATCCATTTCAGTGACTCATATCCACTTATATCCTTCAGAGATACTAGTTTGCCCTATTTTTATTCCTACCCGCATGTTGCATCACTATAGCATGCGTACCCGCAATTGCATCACTATAGCCCGCGGGAATCAAGTAAAATGGTAAAAACCACTATTAATTACTTTTGACTCCCAAAAAGCGGTCATTGGGTGACCTTTGGCTCTCCATCTGCCCAAGTAATGTCTCGATGTGTCCTTTCACCTACCTTTGAGAGGACTATATATTGAACACATATGGCTTATGGATGGGAGGAAGAAGAGAATAGTAAAGGAACTCTAGTGGATTTTTTCCCTATCTTGAGTCTGCACTCATTGATCCTTGTAGTTGTGGACCATTTATGTTCACCTTCCAAACTCCTTTCTAGTTTGCGTTTTCCATTCATGGAGGATTGAAGTGGTGGAGGCACAAGTGGATTGATCTGGATCTTGGTTCAGATTGGTTGCTAGAAAGAGGTCGTATCACTTTGTACTTCTTCTTGTTCATTAATATAAATGTTCATATTCTCGTCCATTTATGGTGTGAATGTTGTTTATTATACATTGGGTTACATTTTCCTATGATACTATGGACCATTGTTATTGATAATGTTAATGTCAATTATATATTATTTGTACTTGTTGGATATTGGCTGTCAAGACTAATTTACAGATTACAAGTGCATGGATTGAAAGCTCCAACGGGGATCCACATCAAACGTTTGGATCGAGGTTGGTTACATTTCTCCATTATCTTAACATTGTCATTTATAATAGCATTGCTTTGAGAATTGAGTAGATTTCTGTCAGTCATCTGTCTGTTGTGGTATTCCCAAGCCATAGTGAGTTTTCTCCAATATAGAAATGGCGACTCCACTTGGGAAAACATCCATGTTTGGGAAATTGTTTGAGCATTAGTCCATAATTAGAGTTGTTGTTTATTGAATATCTGTGCCAATGATTGGCCGTTAAGATACACTGTAGAAAACTTGCTTTTTTTGAGCCCTTGGATTCTTTATTTTCCCATTTTCCTTTCCTCACCCGCGGGCTAGCTTAGCTCAGCTCGCATATACCCGCTTATGTTTACACTACTACTCGCGGGTACCCGCAGGTATTCCTTCGATAGTAGCGTGTAACTCCAGCTTTTGTTGGTTTATGGCTATTGGTTGTTGCTAGGTGAGTTTGGTTGGTTCCTGAGTCTTTGTTGGCCTCTCTCTTGACTGTTTCATGCCTTGGATGTGACCAGATCTCTTCGTTTCTCTTGGTTGAGCCTTCTTGGTTTTTTACCAAAATTTGGTTTTAGCTTCTTGGTTTCTTCCTTTTTAGCTCATTCCTTTGGCTAAGTCTTGCTGTTTAGGATCTGCTGGGTTGTCTTAGTGATCTTCTCGGCACTTCAGTGACTGAATAGTAGGATTTTGCTTGCATTTTTTCATTCCATTCATATTGAAAAAATACAAAAATATACATTTAGTTTTTTGCATTTTCCTTTCTGTTTATAAGCGAAAATACAAAAATATTTTACTTTCATGTACTACATCTTGCATTGAGTACTTGTTGCCTTCATTTTAGGTTCTGCTTGTGCATTAAAAAGAGAAAAGATTGCATCTTTATTTCAGAATTGTTGGTTGATTTTGCATATTAGTGACATTGTTTTATTGGATAGATGAGCCTAGGATTGGACGATTTTGCATACTATTGAGTCTACATATCACTAGTTTCATGATAATATCCCTTGAGTAATCACAACCACTAAAATTAACGCTTAATCTTAAAATTGATTAGACTGATTTTATTTATAGGTTACACCAACTAGCGTAGGTTTAGAGTCTTGGAATAAATCATTGTGAGTTAACAATCCAAGACTACTAGACGAAACATTAGGTGTCTGACCATGGAGTGGAGGAATCCATGGTATAGATCGGTGTTCTCAGGAAGCTCTACTCAATCCAGAGTTAAGCATGAGGTCACGAGATGTTGGTTGAAGAGATATCCCTCTGATACCAGCTGAATGTGGGAGATATATCCAGGATTTGTTTGTATCTGGGGGTACCAGAGGTTTGTCCTCTTGTGCTTCGGGATTAGCTACCCTGCCCATAAGACGGGTCCCACCTGCGACTGTCCCCCTGAGCATTGGTTATATTGCGGTGAACATAGTTACCTTACCTAGGTACCGCACAAGGTACTTGCAGTGGTTATGATGTTTGTGTCCCGAGTCAGATAGGGATTGGATAGCACAATTGTGTTCATGCAGTGGACTTGACCCTGTCAACACAGTGAAGCCTGGGTGTCTCTATAACTGATTCTATTACCTCCGGCTATAGTTTGGTAGTCTCAAGCCTTTCCTAGGCGAGATATACTGGCTCTAGTGTCGGAAGCTCATTTAACCACTATGTCTGTCTACTCTTGGCTATAGTTTCTCTAGGTGTGTGCTTTTGATTTACTATTTTTTTATCGATAGTTGTCCTTTAGGGGACGTTATGACTCTCTCCGGAGATAACATGCTGCGGAGCCCTACTCTCCGCCAGTCCTTTCGTTTGGCTGGTTTAAAGCCACTCGAGGTTACACACTGTGTTGCTAGAGGACACCGGAGGGCTCCCTCTAAGTCTTCGGATTCTTATGTGACTTATGTTGAAGATTACATGGCTACACATCCCGATATTGGGGAAAACCCTTTGACTCCTTCGGGTAGAGTTGAACATACTTTCGATCCCCATACTCCTTGTGAGGATTGGGGAGGTGATCCACCTGAGACTCAACTTGGTTCTATTTGGCCTAATCCACTTGACTGGGATCCGTTTGATCCTTCGAATCTGGATAATTATCTTTACGGAATGCCTGACTTACCCGAGGATGAAGAATAGGACGAGCCTTTCGTTCCTTCGTTTCCACGAAATTATAGATATGGGATGTCTGAGACTCGTGATGATACTGGCCCTATGATCAATCCCACCGCACTCTCTTTTGGTATGCCTAGTTATAGTACTGTTGAACCTTCCACTACGGTTGGTACTCACGCTGGCACTAGTCAAAGTGTTAGCCATACTATACCCACTGGGGGCACTACCCTCGTTGGGGGCACTACGTTGTCCACCCACTCACATAATATGGGGACTGGTCATGTTCCTCCTAACAATGCTAATTTTGGAAGATGACCACCTCCTAGGATTACTCAACCTAACCGAAATGTTGTTCGGAACACGACTCACCATCCACCACCTAATACAGATGTCGCTACTCGTCAACCCGGGACTACTTTTGCACATGATACCGTTCCTCCCAACCACAAGGGTGGAAATATACCGCATACTTTTGCGTCCACTTCCGCCACTAGAGATGCTAATGTAGGGGGTGGGAATATTTCCTATCCACATACATCACACCACCAACCCTGCTACTAATCACACCAATGTTCGGGCTAGGAATACTTCTCGTGCTTTTGGTCACCACACGACTGCTCAAGCTAATCCTAATGCTGGGGGTGGAAACATACCATACCATTACAGTCATTACAACACGGTTCCCGCTATGAATAGTACATATATGCCCCATACTCATGGTGGAAACCCTTACTACAACACAGTCGGTGCTGGCCACCAGTATCACCCACCACCCCAATATGGTTCCCAAAACACGCATATACCTGCTTACTCTCAAATGGGTCAGCCAGGAGGAGGTTATCAATCCTATGGCCATGGGAAAGCTTATGGACTGTCAAGTCCTCATTATCAACAATTTAATCCTCATGGTAAAGCTTTTGGTCCATCTTATAACACAGTTCCGTTTAACCAACCTTTTATGGGGGCTTATAATCAAGCTTTCCAGCCTCAGCTCCCGTTCCTTGCACGCTTCAATCTCCTAGATCTTTCGAAGCTCATGAATGATCTGGTGTGTCACGACCCTACTTGGCCCCCGGTCCCTACAAAGATTCCTTCAGACATTCCAAACTTTGAAGGGAAAGGTGGTGAGGACGCGGGAGATCATGTCACGACGTTTCACCTTTGGTGCTCCACCAACTCTTTGAATCATGATTCCATTAGATTACAACTATTTCAATGCACCCTCACGGGGGTAGCCACGAAGTGGTATGTGGAGTTTCCTAGAAACACCTATAGGGGATTCAACGAGATTGATTTGGTTTTATTAGACCATTTCCAGTTGCCGGTTCATTATGATACTGGTACTGAGTTGTTGTCCACCTTTCGTCAAAATAAGGTGACACATATTTCTGACCACGTTCAAGAATGGCGTCGATGGAAGAGATTAGTGAAAGCCAACATGCCTCCAGAGTTCATGTTGGAATGGTTCCTTAAGTCTTTACTCCCATACATTGCTAAGGATTTTTCGATGTCCGGCATTATGACTGAGGAACAAGATATCTTGAAAGTCCAACAGTTAGATCTACTTTATTCTCAGTCTGGCATTTTGTATGACATTATTCCTGATGCACCGAGAACAAGACATGAGCCCATGTCAGTTCCTGGACCACATGCCGATGGCATCGTGGGGTCTGTATGCACTCGCCCTATAGACTTGGTAGCTAATCAAATGCAAAATTTGTCGCTCAACTAGTCTGCTCCCAGATAGGTTCACACCTTGTCCGCTTCCACTCCGTCGTCTGATGTACACAATGTGCAATCAACGAAACCGTCAGGTAACTAGCAACCTGGTGGTAAGAAAAAGGGGATAAATAATCGTAGGGGTGGAAAAAATGGAAGTAAAAACAATAGAAATTGTAATACTCCTCGTAAAGAGAATGCCAACCCTCCTCGGGAAAGCGGTAATGCTGGCGAGGATCGTAAACCTAGGCGTAAGGTGAAATTCCCTTGCAAGCTTTGTGGGGAGGATCATATTACTCACTTATGTCCTCGAATTGAAGAAGCATCGAAGCATTTGGAACAGAGCCCAGTTGTGTTGAAGGATCTTCTTCCTCATCACCAAAACATGGCTTCGCATGCTCCCACCACTGGTTATGGTACTAATGAAACGACAACGTCTTCTTCCAATATTAGTGGTTATGGATGTGTGAATATGGTTCAGTCGGAGGTTTGTGTTGCTACTTGTCAATGCGATTATGGTGCACCACAACCGAATTTGGGGAATGAGCCTCCCCATCATCCTGATAATTCCTTGCATATCGAGAAGCCTTCCATTATGCCACAGATACCGAAAGGTGTTCTCAAGCGCTCCACGCATAATCCTAATGCTCGAGCCACCCAAAACTACTCCATCGTAGAAGATTTGGGCCAAACTCCGTGTGCCATGTCGGCTCTTGAAGTTTTGCAAGCCTGTCCTTCTCAGAAGCATGCCCTTCTCAGAAGCATGCCCTTTTGAGTGTGTTAGGAGTTCAGGATGGGGGAAATTCCAGTGTTATCAAGTTCGATACTACTAATGTCCAACCTCGCTTGCCTTACCACGTGGCTTTTCAAATCCAGGTGGTTTTTCTTAAAAGCTTCGTCAAACATACTATGGTTGATGAAGGTGCCTCCGCGTCAGTAATGTTGTTAGCTTGTTGGAAAGCTCTTGGCTCTCTTCCTCTACTTGCATCTAGAACTACACTCACTGCATTCGATGGTAGATCTTTTATACCGCATGGAATTATCCCTTCCCTTGTTGTCTCCTTGGGAGGTAAGTCTGTGCCTATTGAAGTCGAAGTGGTTGATGCGCCCATCAATTACAACCTTTTATTGGGTTGGAACTGGATGTACGCTATGAAGGCTGTCACGTCTACTTATTTAGAGTCATCTGCTTCCCCATGAAGGAAAGATTGTGACGATCGATCAGCTGGATTATGTTGGCACCCATTCCACAGCATCCACGGGATCCGTAGTCCCGCAAGTTTCTAATTCTTAGCCAACAACTGGGAACATAGGTGTTGGAATGTACCCCTCATTGATGGGAACTTTTAACCATTCTACGCCTGTGAATTTTATTGGAACCATTACCGACAATGCGTCTCCTCCTTCGAATAATATGTTTTTCTGGACCTCCTATTTAAATGATCCGTGGACTTTACCATCCACGAGTTCCACTTCTAGATACATTGCACATGTTGGGATGTCTATGCCTTTATCTGTAGTGGAGCTCGCTTACGATCATATCCAACAAACCACTGCAGATCCGGATCTCTCTTCTTCCTAGAAAGTTGAATAAGATCCCATTACGCTGCCAGTTTGGGCAGCCAACTCGTCTTGTTCACACGAATTCCTTGATGGTACTCTACCTTCGGATGAAGATTTTATTGATTCCATGCATGGTAACGACGAGCCTTGGGAGGATTTCTATCATAGATCTCATTCCCTTCCGACCCTTGGTCTTATTGAACGAGATGAGCCTATAATACAACCTGCCATCCATTTGAATTTGGATCCATTCACAATCTCGTCCAGCCCTAATTTGATGTTTGAGTCTGATGAGTCTTTGAGCTCTCCTATAGATCCGCAAATCGATGCTCCTGAAGAGTTTGATTCTATTTCTAGAATTTCCAACTTCCGTGATGATGAATTTTCTCTTGCAGATTCCTTCACATCCTTCAGCTTTGCTCTTCATTTTGAAGATTATCATTTTGATCCCTCAGGTATTGGTACTATGGCACCTTTAGTGGTTAGCTCTATGTGCCTTATGTCTGGGGTTAACAATAGTGAAGTTGAAAATGTTTTTACCGCAGTGACTTGTATCGTATTTTTCTTTACATACGTTTTAGAGATGATCTTGGTACTTATGTTTCTTGGAGACAGGATTCTTAGCTAGACTCATACTTGTTTACTGGTCCTTTTCGACATTTGCTTTGGTCATGGTGGGAATATTCAGAACCTTTCATATAGGTTTGGGCCTCCCCATTGTTATGATGCATTTGAACTTATTACTACCGAATTCGCAGACACCCCCCTAAGTGTCCTTATCTTTCTCATGTTCCTTGCATTATGCATAGCTTTGTCCCATGCGCTTGGAACTAGTCTCGCATGCCCCTGACACTCGTTTGCTCTCATTATAAGCATTCTTCCATATCTCCTTTGAGCTCATTAAAAACAGTAAGGAGGTCACGAGTTTACTTTTTTGGGCTCGTTAAACCTTTACGGAAAAGATTTTTATAAAGTCTTTTTTAAGCCCTTGTTATACTTTTTCAAATCAAACAAGATTGCCGAGTATACTTGTCATTTCAGACTCGTTAAAGGATTTGAAGCGACATCCACTTAGGTATAAGTTTACCCCTTTTCCAGACCTTTGTGGATTAATTACGAAAAAGGTATACTCTAGTCATATGTGACTAGAAGAGTTCTTCTCTCATTGTTTTACACTTTTTTGGGTGAGGAGACTAACTTTACGAAAAAGGACCCCCCTCAATTATATCATGTTGTGATTGCATTGCATCATCCTGCTTGCCGCTTGAGCCTTGTGCTGGCTCCCGCTTACTCAGTTGTTAGCCTGGTGCCTGAGCACTTTTCCCTGTCGATCCCTGCAGAGCTTATATATTTGTCCTTCACAATTTGATGGCCTTTTGACCCTGAGGGAACATACCCCCGAGTGTCCACATCCTGCATGCACTTCCTTGCATTGAGAATAGGTATGTTCCACTGCTTGGGACTAGTCTGCTAGCTATTTGACACTCGTTCCCTCACTTGTTGTATTATAAGCAATTTTATTCTTTTTCAATCTTTTCCCAAATATGAAAAAGACCAAAAAATCAAATATTCCAAAAAGCTGGACGGGATTATGGTCACTATTTCTTGTTGGCAGCTGTTGTTTCACCTTTGAACAGAGCATTCATTCCACTCCGTACATTATGAGTCAGGACTATAGTTGGGCCTTAGGAGCTGTACTTGTTTCTCAGTTTTCTCCATCGATTTGTTAAGCTTCCAGTCATTATGGAGCCCTCTGTAATGCCTCCTGCATTGCACAGTTTATGTCAAGTCTATGCTACTTGAGTCTATCCATCTGCTCATGATCTTGTTCAAAGGAAGTCCTAAACCAGTGTCGGCCACTCCTCAGATCTCTTAACTATTGCATGTCGGAAATCCTTATTGAGTCAGTCCATTTCACCTGAGATCTTCCAAATCTTTCAGCATTGCTGGTACCTCGTGCTGGTTGATGGGGGATGCCTTAATGCCCTCCTTCCAGCGAGTCTCATTCGGTCGAATTCAACTCATTTATTTCGGGACTTCAGGCTTAGATTTCATTTGAGTACCTTGAGGCTTGCAGTCATTAGTGGCAGGTTCTCTCGCCATTGACAGTTTTGGGAATACATAAATGTCCCCTGATCAATGGATTCATCTTAGTGTTCAACTTCAACCCATTTATTCACACTCTGATGATTGTGCTCTGTGCCTTGATGCCCATTTTCATTATTGGTGGGTTATCTCACGTCTGTTAACGGTATACATCATTGACTGGTAATCAGACGATGTCTCATCAGGTTCGACCCCAACTCCTTTATTCACTTTATGGGACTTGCACCGTGAAGACTTGTGTAGAAGACCCCAGGCGATTGTGGCATTCAATATGCTACATATGACTTTCACTTTACATCTGAGATATCACCTCTCAGATTTCAGCAGTTTGTACCTCCAGTTTGCACCAGTTGTCTTCTTTTCAGCAGAAGACCATATCTTACTGTAGAGGGATCATGGCTATGATCACTTATGACATGTATCCATTATATATTTCCTATTCATGGCCATTGTAACAGATTGTTGTACTATACCGACATGTATTTAGAGATACTATCGTATTATAACGAGTGAGCTGCTCTTTCCACTTGTGTCTCCATCACTCCACTTCTAAGTTTTATAATGTATTTCGGCCATTATAGCATCAGTCTCTGACCTCACACATTAGGGGGCATCTATTACATCGTAATCTTCCACCCTGTGAGCATCAACATTATTTGTCCTGTAGGATCTATTTCAGTGACTCAGATCCACTTATATCCTTCAAAGATACTAGTTTTCCCTATTTTTATTCCTACCCACATGTTGCATTACTATAGCATGCGTACCCACGATTTGCATCACTATAGCCCACGGGTATCAAGTAAAATGGTAAAAACCACTATTAATTACTTTTTACTCCCAAAAAGCGATCATTGGGTGACCTTTGGCTCTCCATCTGCCCAAGTAACGTCTCAATGTGTCCTTTCACCTACCTTTGAGAGGACTATATATTGAGCACATATGGCTTATGGATGGGAGGAAGAAGAGAATAGTAAATGAACTCTAGTGGATTTTTTCCCTATCTTGAGTCTGCACTCATTGATCCTTGTAGTTGTGGACCATTTATGTTCACCTTCCAAACTCCTTTCTAGTTTGAGTTTTCCATTCATGGAGGATTGAAGTGGTGGAGGCACAAGTGGATTGATCTAGATCTTGGTTCAGATTGGTTGCCGACAAGAGGTCGTATCACTTTGTACTTTTTCTTGTTCATTAATAGAAATGCTCATATTCTCATCCATTCATGGTGTGAATGTTGTTTATTATACATTAGGTTACATTTTCCTATGATACTATGGACCATTGTTATTGATAATGTTAATGCCAATTATATATTATTTGTACTTGTTGGATATTGGCTGTCAAGACTAATTTGCAGATTATAAGTGCACAGATTGAAAGCTCCAATGGGGATCTACATCAAACGTTTGGATTGAGGTTTGTTACACTTCTCCATTATCTTAACATTGTCATTTATAATAGCATTGCTTTGAGAATTGAGTATATTTCTGGTAGTCATCTGTCTGTTGTGGTATTCCCAAGCCATAGTGAGCTTTCTCTGATACAAGAAGGTAGGGGGTAAAGAGTATCCTCCCCGTGAAGTTTGGGGTGGGGGAGGAACATGTGACATAACTGTGGTAGTCACGGGTGTGTTGGATTGTTGTACTTCAACAGGTTGGGTTATGGGGGGTACTGAACTGGTCTCCTTTCTAGGAGATGCATGTGCAGGAATGGATGGTTGACCAGTTTCGGCAGTGGTCACGTGTTTCCTAGATGATTCTGGTGACTTGAAAGATAAAGAGTGACCTGGGATTGGTCTTTCATCGAATCTTATTTGAAATTTCCAATTTCGAAACTCCTCACCCATAGCACATAAATGAGCCAATTGTTCATGGTACGGTGTTAAGCGGTTGTCGAGGCTAGCCCAATTGGGTGGGGATGCAATGGAAAATTGGGCCACTGGGTGACCGGTATAAGATGTCCAATAAGTTGTTGATGGACCAGCAACTGCTGTGGGGTCATCCTGGGGTTGATTTATCCATTCCAACGACCCAGGCTCTCCCGACGCAACAGAAGGTAAGTCTTGTGAAGTGGGGATTTGTGCTTCTTCATCCTATGGGGGATGAGAAGCAAGTGAATCTAGAGGAGTATGAGGAAACAAAAGTCCCCCAACATTCAAAGTGGGGTTTTCCACTTCATGTGACCCGACCCTGGCATGTGGATCCATTCTTACCCTCGAAATTACCTCCTGATTAAGGGGATATTCGGGTGGCAAATTCTGAATCCTACGAGACCTTCTCCAAGGAAATTCAGCCAAAGTGAATGAAACGAAAAGTTTCTCCTAAGGGAAAACTAAAAGAAAAGTAGACCATACAAAACCCTACACAAACTAAGGCCACACACAAACTTATGTTATAAGAGTGGATTCAATGGTTTGGAAACTCACAAGATTTTCAAGGCTTCACAACTCGCGATATACTGTAGGGTCCAACAATATGACAATATGACGCGACAAGAAGGATTGGGACTGTACCCTTTCCTGCATATTCGATTACCTGGACGGTACGTGCGTAGTAGCTCCCCGAGTGTTGTTCTTGGTGTATTGCTCCACCAAGATGGCCAAAAATTTAACTCAGTTGGTTTCAGGAATCCTAGGGGTGTATCCCGATATAAGCAAAGTACATGGGAGCTCAAATCCATAGTGGTGTTGTCTCATGCACAACCATTCAGCAAGAGACCTTCCGATATACTACCAAGTACGTGATACACCCTTCGATATATGCCAAGTACTCAAGGTGACTTGGTGGGTACGTGAAGGAGCTCAATATACCAATAAGTACGTGGAAGACTACAATACCCCCGGGATACAGTGCTGGAAAATAACAACAGCTGCCACGTTTAACGATGCCGGAACATGTCTCTAACTTGCACACAGGTTTCTAAATATTTTACCCTAGTTCTACCGTTAATTTTATCTGGATGGTTAGGTGAATGCATGAGGTGAGTACATAATCATAAACATAATGCAGGCCCTAACTACATGCACAAATACCCTTTTCTTTCAATGAACTCTATGTATGGGAAGGATAAATTTTCTTTTTATTTCCAACAACTTTACCAAAGCAACGCAATGCAAGACAATCCCAAATCTACCAAAAAATGACTATGAAACATTCTTTTTCCTTTTCAATGTAACGCAAAAATTTTCACAACACTACTAAGCCAAATCAAAGTATGTTTTTTTTCTTTTGTCTTTTCAAAACGAAAATGATTTTAAGTAATGAAAAGAGAGAATTTCTAAGTAAGGTATGCAACTTTTCACTTTCACTATGATAGCCTAAAAACACAAAAACCAAAATATACAATGCAATTTCCAAAGCACGGAATTAGTTTTGCAAAACTTGATCTATATTCAAATTTTCCAAGAAGATGAGCAACTCATAATTCATGAAAAATACAAATAATGCAACTTTTCTTTCAACTTCTCCAAAAGATCTTTAAATGAGATATTCCAATGCTTATGTAATTCTTCAAATGATCTTGAAAAACAACGGAAATAAAGTACTTTTGATCTTTCTATGAGTGCATCAAAATGACAATTTGATAACAACTGCGCTTTTAAACAAGAATGCTTGAACTGAAAAGATGACTCGCAGCACTGCAATAACTCAGAAAATCTCAAGAAGAGATGAGCACACAATGGACTGACAACAAAGACAAACACTCAAAATAAAACAGCAACAAGCAAGACTAAAAGCAAGCAAAACTCACAAAATGAATGCAAGTGAGATCTGGAAATTGATCAAACAGAATGGTCAGATTTGTAAAGGAGAGGAGGGAATGCAAGGGTGAGTGGATGCAGGTGGGGGAGACAAGCATATCCACCACTACCAAGTCTCAGACTTGTCCAAGATGGAACCCAAAACAACTCCAAACAAAAAACCAAACAACTCAATCACACAAAGCAAAAAGGGATCTCTGACTGGATCATACAGTACAGAGGGAGTCTGTACACAAACCAAACTCACAACAGAACTGGAGAGGGCACACCTGTATGGAAAAAATATCAGATTGGCACACTCTATGCTTATACACAGTGCGATGTTGTAGTTCACCTATATGGAAAGTGCGACGACGTCGCAGTATACCAATGGGAGGGCCACAATGACATACTAACAGGAAAAGAACAGAGATCAAGAAACACACAATGTCGCTCTGGGTACACTAAACAGGTGCGATAGGCGAGATCTAAGTTCAAAAATGAACCAATTCTCCAGCCAGTGAGCATAAAAAGGTTTGCAAATGAGATGTGCAAACTCAAAGGAAGCTAATCAGACTCTTCAAAGTGAATATTTGATGGTGAAATCCACTTCAAGAAGGAAATGACAAAATAGTATGGCTTGGCAAGAAATCAACTGAAAAACAACATTCAAATTGACAACTATAAAGCAATGTTCTCCCTAGTATGGTCGCCAGATTTGTTTGACGAACAATCTACCGAGAGCAGACTCAAGGCCTGATCTCCCTAGCTTAAGGTAAGTCTAGAAAAAATAGGACAGAACACAAGATACTTTCCTAGATCAAATAGAAGTGCAAATGGAAGGATAGATCGTTTACCTTGGATTTGCAGATCCTTTTCTCCTTCGTTGATCCAATGCTCCAGCGCTGCTGGATCTTAAACGGCTATACCCCGTTGAACATATAACAGACCAAGAATAGTGAAAGCATACATTTCATATGATAGATCTAAGTTAATAGTTAAGGAGGAAAACTCTAAATATCATCAACGCAACAACATTTATGGAAAGCAATTGTATTAGCTGTATTGAAAAGTGGAGAGTACAATAGAAAAGAGGATTACAACCATTTCTTTAACGTTGCAAGCTTCTTCCGATAAGCCATGCCAAATATTCTAGAGAGAATTGGATGTATCCCAAGCTAGAGTGCTAAATCTATTAAGCCTAATTTCACTAGCATAAGAATACCATAGACTTCCTCCCCTTGGAGAGGGGTAGAGCCTCCCTTATATAGGGCTAAGTGGATAGGATGTGGATAGGGTAGGTTGAGATATGGTAGGAGAGAGAGAGGGGATCCTTTCATAAGGTTAGGAATCGAAGGCCAGCTTCCCCAATAGGTCAGGGATAAGGATCTAAGTCAGCAACCTTCGAGAATGAGCTCGAAGAAGCTATTTTTTCCCATTAATTGACTTCATCGCACCCTGTAGTCGAGCAAAGTGCGACGTCGCAGGTTGCATAAGTGCAGCCTGTGACAACCTCTCAAAACCTAGCATAAGCACAATGATGTCCCTTCCAGATAAATGACTTAGCCAATGGAACTTCAAGGGTGTATACACTGAATCTAATGGTGGTAATATTTTAGGTGTAACAGAAAGAAATGAAAAGCTTAGTTCAACATGGTTCATTTCATACATATGAAAGGATTTTAGGGCAGTTTATCAGAGGCATAAAATATTTGAAAGTAGGGCCACGTTGGTATTATAAAGACACTTAAAATACTATCTAAGTACTATTCTAAAGACACTTAAAATACTATCTAAGGACAAAGTTGAAAGGACTATCACAATCATTCCTAATAATTAGTATTTTATGACTTCTGAAAGCATTTTCTTCCAAAAGAAAAAAATGTGACTATATGAGCAATTTGACTGGAAATTCTGTTGAGTACAGGTCTCTTGTTGATGCTTGTTTATCATTATATATTTTCCTTATTATTATATATGGTTTTCACATGGGAGGCAATGACCTATATACAGTTCAATCCTATCGATGAGAGATACTTCATAAGTGGCTCACTAGATGGAAAAGCTCGAATTTGGAGGATTCCAGATCATCAGGTTGTTGACTGGAGTGATCTACGTGAAATGGTCACTGCAGCATGCTGCAATCCTGATGGACTGGTCTGGTGCCTTTTTCTCCCTTTGTTATTGTATTGGCCAGTATATCATGTGATTTCAATTAATGTGGTTCAGACTAGAGTAATAATGACTGATCTTGAACTCTTTTATTGCAAACTCTACTGGGAAAGTAGGGAGGACTAGTCGAATATATCAAGGCAAGTTGCCGCTTCTATAATACAACAGTTATGCTTCTTTCAAAACATGGGTAGTTTTCATAGCTTTTGGGAAATGGTTATATTAGAATAAAATGAGTTGGGGAAAGTATTCATTTTTCTTCCTACTAGCATTCATTATCAAACAATGGCACCCATCTTACTTACCATAAAAGGGGTCTAATTGGATACAACTTATGTGACCTCACAAGATATTTTCTAATCTAGTAGATTGTAAGTAATGCATGCAATACATTTATAATTAATACCATTCAGCTATGAGAGGGAAATATCTCATATAGTGGCATGCACCAACATTCCATGACAATAGTTCATTACCTTTAGAAAAAATTGTAACCATTTTTACTTAAGCTTGAAGCACTATACATGTTTCTTGTCAGCTCTTTTCCAGAGTAGCAGCATATCTCGAGCTAATTTCCTGGTGCACATTGATGCAACCTTTATCTAGCCTTAACCTGAAAAATAAATTCACAGAAACTCCCTAAGTCATCCATATCTGATACCAGATGATACGAACCGTTACACCAAAACCTCGAGATGTTAGTGAAGGCCACCCACCAGGATCTTAACATCCCACCACGCTCCGCAGTCCAGACTCTAGGCTAGATGTGCGCTCGTACGGTGGTGTCCCCTTTGCGCCGTACGAGCCCCGGGCGAACACTGCAATGCCGGCATTGCCACCCGCTCTGTGACTTGAACCTAGGTAGAGGCTCTGATACCAGATGATACAAACCGTTACACCAAAACCTCGAGATGTTAGTGAAGGCCGCCCACTAGGATCTTAACAGAAACAAACTAGAGCTCAGAACAACGGTCCCAAACAAACTGCAAAAATTGAAAGTACATGACCTCAATAATGAATGAGGAATAATCTGAACATATGGACGAGGCGGGTATTCCCATGCTCCTATCAAGATATAGAACAATAACAAGGGGGTCCAATAAATGGGGACCTGAACTATACATGGCCTCAAAGGAGGAAGAATCTCAATATATGGACAAGGCAGGCATACCCATGCTCGTATGAAGATATATAAAACATAACAATGAGGCCCGAAAAGGGGGACCTGTAAGATACATAGAGAACCATTGTGTACATCATAAGAGTCCAGAGGGGACACAGATCTGGGACATACTGCTAGGCTGAGCATGTATGAGCTGAAGAACTGATACACTGGAATAACAACAATGATGCTGAGTGTGGTACCAGAGGAACTAATGAGCTGTTGGATCATAGTGACGGGGAGTCATACCCTCAATGGTACACTGAACTGGAACTGAACTGGGTACTCAAGGAAGCATATAACTGGATGGATTCCGAATACAATCGCCAATGCAACCCGGACATCCACGGGAACATATAACTGGGCATTTTGAAGTGACTCACCAATGTGCTAGAGTCGGGGGAAATCCGGGGTCTTCGACCAATAACTGAAGGGATATAAACCCTGTGCGATTCTCAACGATGCAATCAAGGTGTTGAAGTCGAGCATGTGAGAGACAACCACTCGGAGAGGCAATGATGACTCCTCTCAAAATGGTCCGTAGGCACTCACCACAAATGGTGATGAGTCCAAGGCGCAGGGACCTCTGGGTCTATCCTCTGGAATAGATGGGCTGTTGTCGACAGAGGGAGACTTGCAACTAGCAAGGCAATGATGTTTCCTTGATAGGAGCACGAGGTGGAGAACCGAAGTGTGAGAGTACTAATGGTAGGACTGACATACTATAGGGGATAACTGGGAAAGTAGAGTGGGTGGACTCAAAATTCCTTTGTTCAGAGTATGATGACGGGGGATGATCGGGTAGCATATGAAACTGACTGGTGGGAAAGGGATCATAGCTGTAATGGATCAAGGATAGTGACTGGGATGAGTGATACTCAAGTTGGTGTAAAATGGCAAGATACTGCAGAATACTCTGAACAAAGGCGACCTGATTGGGGGTGCTGCCGAGATGATCGATCATAGATCCAAGAGGCATGGGGGGGACTTCTTCATGGGTTAAGGAACTAGAAGAAGTGTGTTCAAAATGGTACTGTCGTGTGGATTTATACGAGCCCAGGACAGTTCATGCTCATGATTGCTTTCAATTTTAAGGAGTATGAAAGCGATAAGAAGAATCTAAAATAATGGAATGGTACTGTCGTGTGGATTTGTATGAGCCCAAGACAGTTCATGCTCGTGGTTGCTTTCAATTTTAGAGAGTCTGAAAGCGATAAGAAGACTCCAGGGGGTTGCTTTTTCATGTGTTAGTCTCCAAGGCCCGAAGAAGCATAAAAGGATGCAATGAAGAACTCTTCTAGCCGGTGTGACTAGAGTATTCCTTTTTCGTAATTAGTTTACCAGGTCCGAAAAAGGGTTAAACTTATACCAGATAGATGCCATTTCAAGTACTTTAACGAGCATGAAAGGAAGCAAGATTGGTTGACGATCTTTTCATTGTTTTAGGAGTCAGAAAAGAGCTTAACAAAAACTCCCTAAGTGCCTTTTTCGTAAAGGACTTGTCCGACCCGAAAAAGGGATAAAATTATACCGAACAAAAGGAATGGTCAGGCAAGGAAGAAGTGCTCAATCAAGGAACATTGATGATGACCAAGAACGAGGGTAGGGGGGAACACTAGTGGGATTCCTTGCGGGATAATGAATGGTGGAAAAATAATGGAATAATTGCAATATGAAAGGAGTGAATGGCTCATGTAAAAATGTAGAACAATTCGATGGTGGCCGATGTGGTGCGTAAATCGAGGCAGCAAGGTGTCGGGACACAATGTTGAAATTGTCCTTGGTGAGAGTGAGAAATGATCTCAAGCATCATCACGAGCTCAAAAAATTGGATCCAACGATATAAAAAGTGTCAAAAATAGAGAGAAACCGAAGTGGCACACAAACTGAGGTGACTAGTGGTGTCTAGAAAAATGCTCAAAAAATGATGCAGAAAAAATACGAAAACGAGTCAACCATCATGACGGTCTCGTCGTGCTGATTCCAGTGGTGGAAACGGTTCAAAAAATGGACTCCGTATGGGTTCAGAATGGCCAAAACAAGGAAACGTCCACGGACTATAAATAGTAAGTGGGTCCAACATGCCAAGTGTCATTTGGACTTGTTGACTTTGACTAGAGATTAGAGTGGACCAGAGCTGAGTTGGAGTTTCTGGACGATCCGACCGACCGTTTTCAGATCTGGGAGTTGCAGGTATTCTGATAAACTCATACCTGCATTTTTTATTGGGTTCAGGGGGGTAGTGGGTCCCAGGGGGTTTTCTGTACGGTCCATGTGGGGTGGACCGCGGTTTTGCAGGGTGGAACCACGGTCAGGGACCACGGGTTCCAGGTCCTATACCACGAGTTCCAAGGCTAGACTCATGGTTCGGGACCGCGAGTTCGGCTCCTACAGGCGCGGTCCTGAACCGCGACTGTAGCCCTGACATCCGCGGTCAGAGACCGCGGAAAGGGGCCCTAAAGCTGCGATTGGGATCGAGCTTTAGAGTTTCCCTTGGGGGGGGGGGTATTTCTTTGACATGAGTCTGATGAGTGTGCATTGTGTGATTGACAGGATGCCATTAGTGCTGTGGCGAGAGCGGGAGGTACTGGACGACATAGTGGATGTCATCCAAAGGGATCGGCATGTGCGGTCTACTTTGGGTTTGTGCGGGTTGTTGAAATTCACACAGGTTCCCATGATGTGTTCAACAGCGCTACTGCTGAACAAGTTAGTGAGATTTTGGGAGCTTGGCATACATGCGTTCAGGGTGCAGGGAAAGAGGGTGGATATCACCCTCGCAGATGTATATTTCTTGACGGGGTTTCCCTGTCTGGGTAGGGTGGCTGATATGCAGCCACGAGTATCCACCGACGTGGATATCGAGGATATGTTGGAGCGGTACTGCGGTCCGGAGGCTAGGGTGCAGAGGAATGCACTCTGGGTTGTGGACCTACGGGAGCCATCAGTACAGGCGATCGCGGCGTGTGTGGTTCGGGTTTTGGGGTCCCAGTCACCCGAGCGGGTTTCGGGGGGCTAGATGCAGCTGGTGGAGCAGGTGCTGGATGGCGTGTACTATGCCTGGGGCCAAATGTTCCTCACTTGTGTTCAGTGGCAGCTGACCTCAGTGAAGGAATCTGGAAAAGGGTTCTGTTATGGATCCTTTCTGTGTGCCTTCTTCATGGAGAGGGTACCTACACTACGGCCGCGGGTGCCGATCAGGGAAGTAGGACCTATGGAGCCACGTATGGTGTGGTGGGGAGAGATGCGACGACGAGGTGGTGGTGAGGTTGGCAGGTACTTCACCCAGGGTCTCTACCTAGAGTGGTTGAAAATGCCGCTGACAATGGATGATTATCCATACAGAGAGATGGACTACACAGGGGATCTGGAGGCACCACGGCCGCCAGGGCAGGTGTGGGGACCAGATGGTATGTATTGATTTGCTTGATTATTGTTGATGTCAGGTTTTGAGATATTGATATGCTGTTACTGACTGATGTATGATCTGCAGATGTTGGCCCGAGACCACCACCAGGACATGTAGCTCGCAGGGGGCATGTGGTGATACCATCCCTTCCGTGCCGATGGGAGGTGCATCGGCGGGATGCTGAGGGGACTCTGGATTTTGTATGGATGTTGCTCGATCGTTTGCTAGTTGGAGTGACTGATGATGGGTGGCAGGACTTGGATCCGGAGGTGATTCAAGACTGTCTGGGGGCGCCATGGTATTTCCGATCGATCGAGATCCGTGTGGCCATTTTGGTGGATAGGGGTTGGGCACAGGAGCTTGCAGGGGATGAGGAGCTGCTGGAGGAGGAGCGGGGTGAGGACTGGGAGGCAACTGATGCAGGAAGTGATGGAGGGTATGAATCTCAGTAGGGAGTACAGAGGACTCCCTCCGATTTTGTAGCTATATCATGTATTCTATGAGGCTTATGGATGTATAGATATATTTTTTTTGTATAGCTATGTACGGGGGTACTCAGGACATGTGTAGCACATTGACGTGTATTTTTTGATATATATATATGCACATGGATGCAACTTTTTGCTAGGATGTTTTAGTGTACGCACATGGATGCGCTTATGGTTTGTTATATGTTTGTACTGCACGTGGATGTAAGTAGTGTAGGATGATGGGCACGTGGATGCCCCTTGTGTATTTGATGTTATGTATTGCACATGGATGCAACATTATGGATGTAGGATAGGCACGTGGATGCCTCTGTATAGTAATGTGTTTATGGTTTTGCACATGGATGCAAATATTTATGTGATGATAGGCACATGGATGCCCCTTGTTGTAAATGCAATCTTTTTGGGTTTTTATATATTTTTGATGATATGATATGGGATAATGATGCATGATGGATGTTTTACATGGTGTGATTGATATGCCAATCTAGGATGTTGTTAGCCATTTGATCTGCAACACTATTCTGAGATCTTGGGACATGGGTGAATGTTATGGATTCAAATTGTCGGCTAAGTTGTTTTGTGTGCAGGAATTTTCTAAAGAGGCAGGGATCACGCACCTGGTAGTAGTTGTTGAGCTGGGAGACAAGTAGCTGGGATTCAAGGAACACATGAAGGTGACATATGCCCAGCTGAAGGGTAGCGGTCAGGAGACTGGTCATAGCATCATACTCCGCCTGGTTATTGGTAGCAGCGTCTATACATATTCCGTCAAGGTGAATCAACTCATGTGAAGGGGAATATAAGACCCATGCTGCAGAATCCAGGTTTGGAGACCAGCGGCTTGCTCCATCAGCGAAGCCAGTGTAATGAGGTGGAAGATGGTCCATCTGTGATCATGCAAAAAATGATGAATGTAAGGTCACGGTAAAAAAGGTGAAAAACAAAAGAATGGAAACTGTACAATACGGACCAATGGGGCCGCGGGTTTGTTTAAGGATAAAAGCATTTAAGATACAACCCATTACGGGGGTTGCGCAAAGGGTGACCTTCTGAGTCAGTTAAAATGTATGCCCCATTTCCGAGGTGGGTTTGCATGATGTAAGGTCCTTGCCACATGGATTCAAACTTTCCTTTACCTGTCTTGTCGTGGGCTTGGTCATAGGTGAGGACAAGGTCCCCTTCACAGAAAGTTCGAGGGTGGACATGTTTGTCGTAACCAGCTTTGGAGCGGTTCTTGGTAGCTTCAATGGTTTGGAGGGTGGCATGATGGTCTTCGTCAGCTTGCTCCAGTGATAGCAGACGTTGCTCGAGTGGGGAGGTGTCTAGGAGAAGCTCGACGACGATGTGTAAGGAAGGTATCTGACACTCGATGGGGAGGACAGACTCTACACCGTGAACTAAATGGAATGGGGTAAAAATGGTGGTAGTCTTGGTTGTTGTACGGTAAGCCCATAATGCAGGGAGAAGAATGTGATGCCAATTGGACTTATGCCGGTCAACCATGCGTCAGAGGATGGTTTTTAAAATTTTGTTAATGGCCTCTACTTGGTCGTTCCCTTGGGGGTAGTAAGCAGAAAAATACTGATGTTCAAACTTTAGTAGGGTGGATAACTCACGCCAAATGGAATCTTCAAAATGTGAACCATGGTCTGAGACCAGCTATTTGGGAACCCTAAATCGTGTGATAACATGGTTAAAAAAGAAATGGGCAGCGGTGTTAGCTATACAATTGAAGGCGGGCATGGCTTTAGCCCATTTGGTGAAGTAGTCGACAGCGACAATTATGTACTTATGGCTGTTGGTGGATGAGGGCTTACATTCCATGAAGTCGATGGCCCATTTACAAAAGGGACCAATGGTGACGACTGGGTGTAATGGAGTGGGTGGTGTCCGAGCCTTAGGGGAAAAAAGTTGGCAATTATGGCAATGTTTGACCGTTGTGATGCAGTCAGTAAAGAGTGTAGGCCCAAAGTATCTGGCGCGGATGACCTTTTGGGCGGTGGCCATTCCAGAGAAATGTTCACCGCAGGCACCGCTATGATAGTCATTGAGGACTTGTTCGGCTTCCTCGTGTGTAAGACAACGATGGAGAATCATGTCAACCCCTTGTCGGTAAAGGACATTGCCCAAGAGGAGATATCGAGAGGCCTGGTGACGGATACGATGGTATCCATCACGATTTATGTTGGGTCAAAACTTCTGTGTGTGAAGGTATAACAAAATATCACCGTACCATGGGTCATCAGATGAGATGATGAACAAGTGATTGTCGGGTAACTCATCGGAGATTTGTGGGGACAGCAAAAGGGATGGGAGATCGATGATGAGATGGGAAAGCACGAGGGATTTAGTGCTCTTAGGGGTTGTGAAGGTGAGGTCATATTCTTGGAGGATAATTATCCATTTAGCAACGTGACCTTGCAGGACGCCAGTTCAAGAGATAGACCATGGGATTGGAGTCGGCGACAACTATGGTATGACTGAGTAAAATGTAATGTCGCAATTTTTGGATTGAAAAGACCACAGCAAGGGCTAGTCTTTCCTCATAAGGGTAACGTAGGGGTGGTCCTGACAAGGTCTAGATGATGTAATAAATAACATGCTCCTGGAGACCAGTGTCTTCTTGAACAAGGACTCCGGACACGGCATGATCGGATGCCAAGACGTAAAGGATGAAGTCTTGAGAGAAATCCGGAGGGGAGATCAGAGAGGCTTGCATGAGAGATTTCTTAAGGGCTTCGAATTCAGCTTGCGCCTGGTCATCCCAAACAAAGGGTATGTGGGTACAAAGAAGGCGTAAGAAACCATGAACAGTGGTAGCATAATCAAGAACGAAGCGATGGAGGAAATTAGATCTCCCCTGCAGACTCTGGAGCTGCTGGAGCGTGCAAGGAGCGGGAAGGTCTATGATGGCTTGGACTTTCAGGGGATCAACAGCGATCCCTTTCTGGGAAACAATGAAACCCAACAACCGGCCTGCCGGAACGCAAAAGACACACTCGTGTGGGTTCAAGTGGATTTGATATTTGCGACAACGCAGAAAGATTTGCCGGAGGTCGTTAATGTGGTCTGATCGTTTCCGGGAATGAGCTGTAAGATCGTCAAGGTATACTAGGAGGATATGGACCAAGTTGTGAAAAATAAAGCATGCTTAGTACTAACAACTGTACAACTAATGCTGTCATAATATCAATATCTATTTCCACAATTATTATTATCATAATTAATGCTGTTATCAAAAATTTTAAATTTTTATGAAATTTTGAGATGTTACATGTGGTATCAAAGCACAAATTCGAACTCTAGGCTTGAATGAGGTCCAAAAACATGCAGAAGAAAATTTTCATATAGCAGAAAATTGTACTAACTTGAAAATTTTATTATTATGTTATTCAGAAATTATTTTCGGTTACAGGTATGGAGAACTTCATTGAACACTTAAGAGACAGATTTCAGCCAAACAATCACAGTTCAGGACAACACTATGTAGAGGAAGGTCATGGGGAATTAAATAACAATTCAATGGAACTATTATGTGCCTTTCAAGAATTAAAAGCAGAAATCAAATCTGTGAAATAAGATAATGAAAGGATTCTGCAAGCACAAGAACAACTAAGTATAGTGTTGTTTGAACACAGCCAAACAGAGGAACAAGAGAGAAATAATGAAGATATTTCCAAAGTTGAGGACATGCCTCACACTGATAAAAATCAGAACATAAAAATCAGCGAAGTAAAACACAACTCAACCTCATCAGGAGATGCTATTGAAGTACGCAAAAGGAAGCATAACTATACCAGTGACAGCAGTGAAGGAGACTCCAAACCAAGAAGGAAAAATCATAAGAAATATGAGCAAATTTCTGGAGAATTCAAGAAGATAAGACCTCCAAATTTCAATGGAGAAACTGAGAAAGGTGAGACAGCTGAAGCTTGGCTGTCAGGGATGAAGAAATACTTCCAGATCTACAACTATTCAGAGTTCTTAAAGGAAAATATGGCTATATATAATTTGATCGAAAAAGCGGACATCTGGTGGCAGGACATCAAAAGGGTAAAGGGCATCAAAGATAAAGATGTAAGCTGAAGGGCTTTCAAACGATATTTCAAAAAGAAGTATCTATCTGAGCATTACTACGAAGAAAAATCTAAAGAGTTCTACGATTTGAAGTTGGGAGGTATGAATATGAAGGAAATGAATAGTAAGTTTCTGAACTTACTGAGATATGTACCATACCTCATAGAAGAGAAACCAAAATTTCAAAGGTACTTAAGCTGTTTACCTTTCAACATTAAAGACAGAATTGAGTACGAAAGTCCTAAAACATTAGAGGAGGCTATGATAAAGATATTTTTCTGTTATGATACCAATCGGAAAAGAGAAGTAATGTCAAACTAGAAAAATCATAAGCCCAACAATTTTGAGCAGAAAAAGAAAAATTTCAGATTCACTGGAAATTCCGGATTTCAAAGGAAAATTTCTTAGAACTGGAATTATCAAGGGAACAATTCCAAAAATAATTCACAACAGAATTCTACAGCACCCAGAAATGCACCTAATACTGCCAAGACCAGTGAGCCAATGACACATATTAAATGTTTTGAATGTCAAGGCCCCCATTATGCATCAAAATATCCCTTAAGGAAGTGGAAGGAAAACAACATCAACTCTATACAGACTGAACCTACTGTTGGAGACATAGCAAGGGAGATGCCAAGAATTAATGCAACACTCGAGAACAGGAAAGCAGCCCATCAAATCTCCATGGTAGAGATTGAAGGTATGATACATGACCATCCTGTTACTGTTTTAATTGACCCAGGTGCTAGTTTAAGTTATATATCACCAGATATTGTGGAAAGTCTTAAACTAAAAACTGAAAAGTTTAATAAATCATGGCTAGTTAGACTAGCAACTGGAACAAAGATGAAAGTATCATATTTTATAGAAAACTGTATGTTGTCCATGAATCATTTACAAACACAAATCAAGTTGAATATTCTACCTTTAGGTTCTTATGATATTATAGTTGGGATGACTGGTTAGAATCCCATCATGTCATCCTGGACTGTTATGGAAAAAAATTTACATGCTTAAATAACGAAGGAAAAACTGTAGAAATAAAAGGCATTCCAAGGAAGGTAACCCTTAGACAGATTTCAGCCATGCAAGTTAAGAGGGCAGTTAAGAAGGGATGCCAAATGTTTGCAGTAAATGTGGTAAATGAATAGTTTATGGATAAAGAGGACAAACTGAAATTAGAGGACATACCTGTCCTAAAGGATTTTAAAGATGTATTTCCTAAGGAGATTCCAGGATTACCACCCAAAAGAGATTTAGATTTTACCATAGAGTTGATACCAGGAGCAGTACCAAACTCTAAATCCGTGTACAGAATGAACATACTGGAGTTAAACAAATTAAAATCACAGTTGAAGGAGCTTATTGACAAGAAGTATATTAGACCCAGTATGTCTCCTTAGGGAGCACCTATCATCTTTGTTAAGAAGAAAGACGGAACCTTAATACTGTGCATAGATTATCGCCAACTTAATAAGATGACGATCAAGAATAGGTACCCGTTGCCCTGCATAGATGATCTATTTGATCAGCCGCGTGGAGCAACAGTATTTTCGAAGATCAATCTAAGATCAGAGTATCATCAAGTAAGGGTGAAGGATGAAGATATTTTCAAGATAGTTTTCCGAACTCGGTATGGACATTACGAGTTCGTAGTCATGCCGTTTGGCTTGACTAATGCCCCGACTGTATTTATGTGTCTGATAAATAATATTTTGCATAAATACTTAGACAAGTTTGTTGTTGTGTTTATAGACGATATTTTAGTGTACTCAAAAAGAAAAGAAGAGCATGATGAACATTTAAGGATTATCTTACAAGTATTAAGAGATCATCAACTATACGCCAAATTTAGTAAGTGTGACTTCCACGGAGACAAAATTCAGTGTCTAGGACACATAATTTCAGCAAAAGGAATCTCGGTTGACCCCGACAAGATAAGGGCCATTAATGACTGGCTGGTTCCTAAAGATGTGTCGGATGTAAGATCATTTATGCGAATTACTGGGTATTACAGAAAGTTTATAGAGAATTTTTCAAAAATTTCCAACCCTATAACTTCCTTGCAGAAGAAAGGGAAGAAATTTGTTTGGGATCATAAATGTGCTGACAATTTTAAGAAATTAAAGGAACTATTGACGACAGCACCTATTTTGAGGATAGCAGACCCCAACAAGGATTTTGTAGTTTGTACAGATGCATGCAATGACGGACTTGGTGGATTCCTAACACAAGAAGGTCATGTGGTGGCATACGAATCTAGAAAGCTGAAAGTACATTAAAAGAATTACTCTACCTATGATTTAGAGTTACTGGTAGTTATTCATGCCTTAAAAATGTGGCGTCACCACTTTATTGGCAAGAAATTTACCTTATTGACAGATAACATGGGTCTGAAATATTTATTGGATCAGACAAACCTGAACACTAGACAAGCTAGATGGTTGACGTTCTTAAGTGAGTATGATTTCGAAATTCATCATATTAAAGGGAAGGAGAACAAGGTTGCAGATGCCTTGAGTCGCAAGGCAAAACTAAATTTCATTTCAGCAATCAGTACGTATTCAACTGATTTGGAAAATCGAATTCTGGAAAAAGGTGAAATGGATGAAGAATACAGAAAAATGAAGGAAAAGACAGCCAACAACAATTCTGAAAATTGTATGGCAGACTACAGAATGAAGGAAAACGGTTTATTACTGTTTAAAAACAGATTATATGTACCAGATATACCAAAAATACAATTTTTGATATTAAACGAGCTGCATAAAAGTCACTATTCTGGTCATCTAGGGTATCAAAAGACCATTACTATGCTAAGAAAAGAATACTATTGGCCCAGAATGAAAGATGAAGTAGCAGAGTACATAGCAAAATGTTCAGATTGTCAAAAAGTGAAGGTTGAACACTAGCATCCTGCTGGATTGTTACAACTGTTACCAATGGAAATGGGAAGTGATTAGCATAGATTTTATTACTGGATTACCTAAAAATAAAAAACAACATGATTCTATCATGGTGGTGGTGGACAAACTCAGCAAGGAAGCACATGTCATACCGGTAAAGACTACTCATAAAGCTCCAGATATTGCAGAGATCTTTATGAAACAGATTTTTAGACTACATGGAATACCGAAAGTAATAATTTCAGATCGTGACTCGAAGTTTACAGGAAACTTCTAGAGATCACTGTTTAAGGGATTGAACACAACTTTAAATTTCAGTACAACATTTCATCCACAGACGGATGGACATATAGAAAGGGTAAATCAAGTGTTAGAAGATTTATTAAGAATGTATGTTAAGGATCAACCTGGTAAGTGGGAAGATTATCTGCACTTAGCAGAATTTGCTTATAATGATCATTATCATGCTTAAGCCAAACTTAGTCCTTTTGAAATTCTTTATGGTAGGAAATGTGATACACCTGTTTCATGGAATGATCCAGTAAATAGAGTTGTTTTAGGACTTGAATTATTGCAAGAGTTAGAACTAATTGTGAAACAGGTGCAAGGACATTTAAAAGCTTCCCAATATAGGCAGAAAAATTCAAGCAGATTTGAAAAGAACTGATAAAGAGTTCCAAGTTTGTCAACATGTATTCCTCAAGGTAAGACCGAAAAAGAGTTCACTAAAATTGGGAAGCTGTGCCAAGTTGGCACCCAGGTATTACGGTCCTTTTGAAATATTATCCAAGGTTGGAGCAGTGGCATACCAACTGGCATTGCCACCTAACTTAAAAATACATAATGTTTTTCATATATCGTTTTTAAAGAAATATGTGCAGGATACTACTCATGTTATTACTGTAATGATGTACAGGTGGGACAAGATGGATATTTTCTAGTGGAACCGGATTGTATCCTCGAAAGAAGGGAAACTATTCTCCGGAATCGCAACATTGGGCAAGTAAAGGTGCAATGGAAGCACCTTAGCCCAAAAGAGGCAAACTGGGAGTTGGAGAGTAGTATGCGGGTAGCATACCCAACTTTGTTTCAGGAACACTCAAGGAGTGATTAACCAACATTGAGGACGATGTTGAGACTTAAGGGGGTGTGTATGTCACCTACCCAAATTTATGAAAATTATTATTTTATTTGCAAAATACTTTATGTTAAATTTAATTACAAAGTTTTGTAATTATGATCAGTTTTGATCATGGGTGAATGTAATTACTGAATATTATTATTTAAATAAATTAATTAGGAGACAAACACCCAAGAGGACTGTTAAATGAGTGTTCACTAACCCACTAGGAGGAATGGAAGCTGTTGGAAGGTATGGGACAGATGGCAGTAAATTCACTTCACCACTAGCTGTTGGTTATGGGACAACAACCCCTAAAAATAGGGCATTATCCCCCAGGTGGAGGGAGTGATCAGGAAGCTCATTTAATGACCCAGTAACAACTAAAAAGGCCTAGGCAACCTATAAAGGCAAATTCGAATTGAGAAGGAAGCTCTTGGTCAATATTTTTGCAGAATATTTTCCTCATGTGAATTAGGTGATCATAAGAGAGATTCGAATAGGGAGGTTAGTGGTGACTGTAATCTTAAGTCTGCATCATTGCTGATAAGAACCAGAGATGTTGGTGCATATCTATTGGACTACTAACTATTGAGGATTCTGAAGTTATTTGCTATAGCAAGAAGAAGTCCCATTTCCTGAGTTTCTTCCTCCTGGTGGTTCAGTGAACAGGCTCGGGGGTCCTAAGACAGTATTTGACTGTTTTCAGGAATTGGTTGGGTGGAACAGTCTTCTTGGGTTGTTTGTTTCCCTACAGATTTTCTCAGGTTCTACAGATTTTATACTTATTCTCAGTTAATAATTCTTTTCTGTTTTATTGGCATTTTATGTTTTTCTGCTTCGAAAAGAATTCAATCCTAGATTTGTTTTAAGTCTGAATGTTTAAGTGTAATGTTGAAGTTGAATTGATAAACCAATATATCTATTTTTCCACATGTTGTTTTGAAGCATCGTAGTCTAGTAGAGATACGCAAATTAAAAATAGATTAGAAGATAGGCAAATGCCATTGATTCGAATAGATAGAACAGTGATTGAGTTTGTTTTCATCATTCTTCCCTATACTAAACAGTAATAGAATTTATTTTATAAAATCTAGAAGATCCTAAATTACTATGGTGATTCATAGATTGTGAGTATTATTATTTCTCTGTATATATTTATATATTTATCAGTTTTCTGCCCTATAGATAAATAATGGTAGAAAGTTCTGTGTAATATCTATGTATGTATTGTAAAGGTTTCAGAGTTTTCTGAAAAACAAACAATGCAAAATTTCTGTATAAATTGCATCACATTATTCTTATCATTATTATGTATAAAGGAGAAGATAGAAATCACATGTCTATATTTCATAACATAGCAACAAAATAAATGATAGTGATTATCATAACAAGACTGTATATAATAGTCATCATACAGTTCCCATATTGCTTAAAGACACATTGATTTCATTATCTCTTTTAATGTTTCCAAGATTATTATCTAGCTGTATTGAAAAACACTTTAAACTATGTCGACAGCTCTCATCTCATTCATCTATATCTTAAAGTGTACACATTATGAATTGTTTTATTATTGAAAATAAAATTTGGATTCTATCACACCTTAAGTTAGGTCTTTCTATTCCATATTATTGTACTACAAATAGAAATATTACTTTTTACACAGGTTTCAATTCAAGCCAAAATCCTTTTACAATTCGTTTACCAAAAATTTGATCTCTATTTAAACAAACACCAACGAGATTATGACGTGTTGTCATATCTAAAGACAAAGAGACTAATCAATTCACGATTATACTATACACAGTTATCACCTACAACATTGTTCACAAACCCTAGCTCGTAACATTACGATTTCAATCTACAGCTTTAAATTGTTCAATACAGACCCGGTTGACACATAGTATGGGTAAAGTTATCAGTTTGATATTTTGATTTTGCAAAATGAAAGATGCTTCGACACTTTATTCTACAGACTCCTCATCATCAACGCAAATCTTAAACCCTAGCCTAGCTTGAAAACACATTAATAACCTACAACATTAAGTCGAATAACATAAATGATTATACATAATATTTAGCATACATTTTTTTTAGTGCCGAAAGGGAAAACATTGTTTACACAGAAAACGAGCCTTCGGCTCTACTCTCATAACTTAAATATAGTAAGTCGTGATTCTCAGAACGAGATTTTACAACATGTTTTGCAAACAAATTACACAGGGGCTTTTTCCATTTTCCAACAGATTGAAAGAACCCAAAATCCTCAAGTATCGACGAGTTAGAACTCCATTTGGCAACATCGATTTTCAAATAATAGAAACCAAGTATCATTTAATCAAACGAGAGTCTTGACAATAAGTAAAATATGTTTTTAAAACATAGCTTTGAATAAACAACCACAATGAGTCATGGCAAGACCTACAAGTCCATTCTTGAAACCCCATCAACCTCAGTTACAGAGCACCTACGAGGGTTTATGGGAAGACCCGGAGCTTACCGTTGGAAAGCTTTCCAACTTTACCAAACCATCACTCGAAACACACCTTCATAACCTGCAACTGACACAAAAATGATGGCTTAGACGACTGATATCTTCTCAAACTGAAAGATAAATTTACACCGAATGAAATTTTATTAGTTCAAGGAAAACTTACATCGTTATAAGTACCAAATCTTTCCACTTTAAATATCTACAGGATGATCCCACACTGAAGTTGAGATGAGAAACCCTCGGTTCTTTTACACCAAGGCAAACCATGGAATCAAACTATAATGACGAGTTTCCAGAACTACCAACCATCAACAATACAAACTAAATTTACAGTCTATCAAATGACGCTATTGTAGAAGGAAGAGCAACTATAACCCTCTCAAGCCATAGGTCTCGAGGTCGAACCTCTTACAAGTCTAGGCTAAAAATTTGGCAGCTTGTCGGCCACAGACCGAAAAAAATGGAGACAATAACCCTCATTTACCAAAATCATAAACTAAAACTTCAATCCTTTGCTAGGGTTTGATCCGACGAACGATATCAATGTTGATCAACGATCGAAGTTATGCCAAAACACTATGCATTGGATTGAACAACCCAAACATTCAATGTACTGTCATTTCACATGCAGGATAATTTCCACATTGGATAGTATCCACTTCTAGCTCAGAGAAAATACCACTACAAAGTAGTCACGGCATTCACTAATACAACGATATTACACTACGTACAGTGGCTTTGATCCTCGTCACCGAGAGTTATCATGCCAAGTCTTAAATACAAATCGAAGGACGATATCCTGGTGGTTCAAAGATCTATCACATTAATGAGCCAGCACCGTCGACCTACCAATAGTTATTGCATGTCAGTGTGATAATTCCAACGTTACATTTCAACCCTGATACATGACATTATAACATTATGCTATGATAAGACGAATCACAAGTTTCATATGGTTCTAAGTTATGTTTAAATATCATAGGTATGGTATCGTTCGACCCACGATGATACACAAATCCATTAGATCAACCTTCCAATTGTTATTTAGTCCCAAGGTTCTATTTTTGTAGAATTAAATATTAATGTTAGGACTTACATATTAGTTAATATGGTAACTATGGTCACATTATTGATATGGTTTCGCTTTATGCCATTCTTACTAATAGATACAAACCCTTGTAAGGGTTATATGTATCATTAGATCAACATAGTAAGGTTACGGTTAAAATAGCTCATACCTAGGAAATTATAATATCACCCTTGTAACTTTGGTTGGGATCATACAAACTTTGTTGTTGAAGATACACAAATAATTAGTTTGTATAGTAGGTTATTGATGGATCCAAATATATATATATATTTAATGGGAAGATTGACTAAAATGATATGAGTTCTTACCATATTCTTTCATGCAAACATTAAATGACCTTGCGATACTTTTATTATATCAATGATGGAAAGATAATGATGACATTATAACTAGCTAGTGCAGTGACAAAACCATCAGCAGAATGACGTACATAGATGACATGATTTAAACATGATGGAGTTGTCAGACAAAGGCTTAAAATAGGAATTGTAGCATCGAAACCCATACCTGCTCACTTTTGAAGAGTCACAACAGAAATTAGAATATTCTATTTATTTATGACGCTGAAACTGAACTACACGTACTTCATTCTTACCTATTGTCTGCACATAGGACATTCAATAAGCTTTAGCGTTGTAGCTAAGTAAGCTCCAGGGTACCTCGTAGGACACCCTTATGCAGCAAAGTCAAACTGTCAGTATTTTTGCAAAAAGAGAAAGTATCGCATCTTTTTCCCAACCTGTTTATTTCTTTGTCATCATAATCATCTTACTAGTTATGTGGTAACAACTGTCATTATCTTATTGCAGTTAAATAGAAAAATAAAGCATACTTAGTACTAACAACTATACAACTAATGCTGTCATAATCTCAATATTTATTTCCACAATTATTATTATCATAATTAAGGCTGTTATCAACAATTTTAAATTTTTATGAAATTTCGAGATGTTACAAGAAATTAGCACCTTTTAACTATCACCAAGACCATGGGAACTCATAAAACGTGCTTCTAGTTTGATAGGAGAGGTCAAATTAATAGAAGACGTTGGATGAGCTATTATAGTACTATAATAATGAGTTTTTATGAGAAGGCTCATCAAATGCATCCAAGACATATGATTGAACATGCATGGAATCAACCTGAGAGATAAAGTTGTTACGCCAAACGAGGCTTTATGTAGGACTCAATTCTTTAAAAATGAAGAAATTAAGGGGAAAATTTAAGACTTGTTGGATAGATGCCACATACACCCAAAAATGTGCTTCAGAAAAGAACCCAAAAAACTACCCAACTTTCGCAATGGAATCCTAAGAGGGTGACAGGGAGGACTAGGGTGGCCAACCCAATGCATTACATAGAGTTTTCACCCATCCATTGAACACTCCTCAATGATTATGCATTGTGGAAGAAAGGGGATTATGAGATATTTTATTGGAGAGTCGATTTTCCATGATCCATGATCAAGGAAACAACATCGTGCAAATGGAACGACGAGGCATCGCCGCCCTCAATGAATCCAGTCACATGGGTTGTAGTCATCTCCCACCCCAAATATTAGTGGGATCCAACCTCCTACACCCACTGACCGAGGTAGCCGCATTGTGTGGATGGAATGGTGATGCACCACCACCCACAACAAAGCTGGTTACATGGGTCGTGCAACTATCCCCTATCCCACAAAGGGGTATCGTCTGATAATTGCTTGTTAATAATCCTACCATATATTCACCTATGGTAACCTTGTTATGAATTCTCCTTCGTATAAATGTTAAGGTTCATTAAACTTCTCATGACATCGAAGGCGGCGAGCCACCTTTGTTGACATTATCCAAACACTTCACCAGATCATTCAATCGGTAGGAGCAATGAGTGGTGTGTACAAAGGGTAGGGACATAGTCAACATGAGTTGATGACACGCACTTACTAGGAATTCCTTGTTGAAGACCAATAATTGCAGTAGTCTAAGAAGATTTCCCAATCCTCTCAAACCAAGGAGAAAAAATCATTGGCTACATCAGTGTAGCACGCGTGAAACCCATAACATCTAAGGGAATCACATACATGTCATTGTCTCAAAATTCCATGGCCTAAATGGCCATAGCCCCTCTAAGAAGCTATCCATCAAGGGAAACCTTTGCGTATCTAGTTAGCAAGTTAGTCTCGTTCATTATTGGAACTAACCGGCTTGATTATGTCTTAAATAATATGGTTCCTACACATACTAGTGGAACTTCATCTAAAGGGAAATTGTTGGTGAGAAACCTAAGAGGCTTGATTTGTGTGTTGACTCAAAGGGCAACTAAGTAATTCTCATTACTTGAGCGAAATGATACCCCCCATGCCATGCCACTGATAAAATTGAAGAAACAAAGCAAAGAATTGAAGACACAATAGGTAAACATCATTTTGATGGAAATTATTATGTTTATCAAAAGGGAGGGAATTTACTTGTTAACATAAGTGAGAAAGAAACTAAAAGTATAGTGTATAATGAACAAAGAATGGATAGTGTCATGTGTAGTGAAGCTGTAAAAAACCCCAACATTGACATCATTTCTGACAAAGTAAGTCAGATTAATTTTGGGCTAATTGTCAAGTTATAAGGAAAATAAGTAGGAGACGGACTTATAAGCTTCAAATTATCAATAAATACTAATAAACAATTCAAAATTTATTCACATTTGTTCTCATGAGAATAGATTGGATGTTGCAAACATGGCAGCTTAATTGCAAAAAATTATTGAATGTAAAAGTAGTGGAAGCAATAGGTGATATTCATAAATGTCACACTTAACCCATGGACATAAGTGATACTGATAACTATCACAATTATCCCCCAAAAATAAGTGATATTTCACCTAATACCATTGACACACTAACCTATCAATAAATTGATTGACTCTAACCACTATGACCTTGGACACATAATGACAAAGACTCCATAACAATGGTCTTGAACCACTATCTTTTGTCAAAAACTATAGAGACGGTCACATAGCGTCATCAAAAAGTCATTAGAATGATCAATGGTGACAAACATTTTTCTACAGTCACCAAAAGTAACCAAAAAGAGTATTGGTGAGGGCCAATAAAAGATCGTCCCTAGAAGTGTCACCAAAGAGAGAATTAGTAATGGGCCTTTAATAACCCTCACCAAAAGTGTCACTGAAAAGGGATTTGGTGACGAAACTTAAAGGACCATTTCAAAAGGAACTTATAATGACGATGTTTTAAGGACCGTCATCATATGCGACATTGGTGATGACCCTTAAAGGTTTGTCACAGGCATGACCCTCACCAATGACCTTTTTTCTTGTAGTGTAGAGACTGCAAAGCTTATGGAGGAAATGATCAATCAAGGAATGGAGTTTTCCACATGAACTACAATGTGGAATTTTATATCTACAACAATTATGGAATCATGGCCAAAGACTGTAGAAGTATGATGAACCATAATAATGAATGTTACAAATGACACAACTTTGAACACAAAGCTCGTGAATGTAAAAGCATGATGGAGTCTTCCATGAAAAAAAAAGTATTATACCAAAGTATGGCACAAGAAGTCAGAAGAAAGATAGAAGAAGCTTGTGGATTATTTCTCTCTATAGAAGATTAAAGTACAAAGGTTAGGATAGGAAACCAAAGCAATTCGATTATATTAAAGATGGGAAACATATTGAATGAAAGCATAACAAATCCCAACATCGAAGACAGAAAGGAATTGGTATTACATGTTGAAGATGTGAGGGAAAACAAGTCAACATAGAAGTCTCGAAGAACATACATGTAATAGTTTCCAAATCAAGTAATAAAATCAAATCAGGAAGCAAAAAGAAAAGTGCCAAGTTTATAGATGAAAATATTGAAGCGGAGCAACATTACATATTATTCTAAACAATCTAGCATAAAAAATACCAGTATTATGGATAATGTTGATAGGGATTCCAAGTAATAGGAAAGGAAGATAGATGAAAATTCAGTACATCGGTGGTTTCGTAAATCATTCAGGAACACAAGGGAAGCTACTTTAGAAATCTTCCAGAAATAGCCAAGTCTAAGGGGGAGAATTGCCAGCAAAGAAATATATTTTCATAAGGCATTCATAGTCAAGTAAAGTTATCTTCTGCAAGGGATCAAATTCTCATCAAAACAAAGTCACAGAAGAGAAGCATATTGATAAGGGGATTCAGCATAATCCTATGGGGAATAGGTGAATAAATTTGCTTCACCCCTTTTTTCATTTATGTCAAAATGGGAGAGAAAGTTGAAGTTTTTTCCCTCAATTACAAAGGGGGGGATTGTTGGAAGAAGTTTTCATTGATGTAAAAAGGGTGAAGAGATAGGTGGTGTTTCCATTGGTGACAAGTTGATCATGATGATGTGGTTATATTAGAGATAGATTGTTTGGGAATGTTTGATGAAGCCTTGAATCCCATAGTGAATAACCTAATGATCTTAAGGAAGACCTTGAAGAAGAAGCCTTGTCACAAGTGTACATAACTCCAAAGCGATCCCCTTATGGCGTAGAAGTTGCACATGGACCTCACGAGAAGACACTTTGATTTGCACACAAGTGATGCAAATCCCCTAGAGAAGTTCCTAATGACCATGATGATGTGGAGTGCAAAGGACTCCCTAAAGTGTCTTGAAGAAGTGTGAAGAATTTCCTAAAGAAATGATGTCGATTCCACATGACCACGATAATGGGTCAGATGACCATGATGGTGGGTCACCTAACCATGATGATGAAAAGTATAAGGAAGTCCCTAAATTTTCCTTGAAGCAATGTCGGAAATAATTGTGAATAAATCCATATGGTAGGTGTCACAGAACCCATGTTGAGAAGACCCTAGAGAGCCCCTAAGGTTGGTGTAAATAATTTTGGGATAAAGCGTGAAATATCTCCCAGAATAATGATGATGGGTCCACAAAACCATGAAAGTAGTGGTGATTGTATCCACATGACAAGAAGGATTGGTCCATATGGCCATGAGAAGTATCCCCCAAAGTAATAAGGATTGGTACACATGACAATGTTGAAATAAAAGGTGAATAAACCCTTAAACAGTGGTATCTGGTCCACTTTCCCAAGAATTTAGGGTTACATGACCCATGGTGGAGAATGATCTAGAGAGTCCCCAAATTTGGTTTGAAGCAAGTTGGTGTGAAGCATGAAGTGTCCCAAATATAATGGTGTTTGGTCCACATGACCCCAAAAGTTGTGGTACATTATACCATTGGACCACATGAAGTGGCAAAGAACCCCACATGAAATAATGATGTATCCACCAAGTATGATGATGTGAAAAATCCCTAAGGCCCCTTTGAGAAGATATTGAGTGACCTTGAATTTTTGAAAGGAAGTGTCACGATGGAACCTTGAAGTGGGGTACTAACCCTTGAGAATCCCTTAAAATTTGGAGATCCACAAATTAAGGATGAGTTTAAGAAAACATTAAAAGAAGCTTCTAGGAATGATGAAGTGTATAAATAGAAGATCAAACTTTTCATTTTATCATCAATCCAAGTATCTATTTGCTAATGCGCACCTCTTGGAGAAAAGTCTGAAACTTTGTAGAGGAGAAATTTTTGGGTTGAGAAGATTCACTAAAATTGGCATAATTTTCTCATAAGATATGGAAATTACGAAATTATTGGCTCATTGGAAAGCTTGATGTGTGGACAAAGTGATGACATGGTCTAGAGTTTCTTTTTCTTTGTCTATTGTTTCTTAATATTGTAATATTGGAAAAGCTATGGTCCATGCTTGTTGGTTTCTCTTGTGATGGCACATGTCTCTCATGGATAGAGGTCATGCTTGAGCTTAGTATGTGAGCTTCTATCTTGATATATCTATTTCAAGTCATTGAATATATTATGGAGGCTATGACGATGGTTATATTTGGATAAATATTGGTAGTTATCTTGGTGATTTGTTGACATAGATATTGGTGATTTGTTGGTATAGATATTGATGTTATATGGGGATAGATATTGATGTTATATTGACATAGATCTTTATGATATATTGGCATATTGTATGATGATCTTGACATAGATCCTTATGATTATCTAGAATATTGTATGATTGTATTTGAATAGATCATAGTCGATATATTGGTATAGTCCCTGGTTATGTTTTGCATATGGCTTATCTCTTGGAATGTTCAATGATTTGAAAATGACTATGATGTAAAAGTTGAGGATGAAAATGAAATCGATGGATGATTGTTTCCGGGTATAGAAGTTTGAGGCATATATAGGTTGATATAGTGTGACAGATATTGAGACAATGTGATAGTGATTGTGGCATTGTGAAATTAACAATGGCATTGTGTTAGAGACAATAGTTGTGGCATTAAGATAGAGATGCACTTATTGTGAAAGGGACATTGATACAGGTACAAAGATAGAGATACAGTACATGTTGATAGAGACAAAGATACAAGTTGTTTATACAGTGATTAGGTCATTGTTACCTAGATAGTGATTGTGATAGGTTGACAGAGTTAGTGATGCAGTGATACAAGTTGACCGAGATAGTTGTACAAGTATGGGTTTACTGAGGAAGTGACACATGTACATATTGACAGAGGCAGTGATAGAGGTACAAGTTGTGATAGTGATACAGTGACAATGGAAATTTTATCTTCTTCATATCAAGGTGGAAGTATGGGGCAAGGATAGGGAATTGTAGCTTCCTTCCATTCGGTACAGGTAAGTCATGGAGTTGGAGCTTCCTTGAAGTTGGAGCTTGTAAATCAAGGGGTTGGATCCTCCTTCCAGTCAATGTTGGTAAATCATGGAGTTGGAGATTCCTTTAGTTGGTGCCTGTAAATTAGGGGGATGATACATACTTCCAGTCGGTGCTGGAGAATCTTGGAATTCGGTGCTTCCTATGAATGTAATCTTGTTATTATATAATAAAATAATTCTATGGTTTTCTCCCATTTTGGTTTCCACATTCAATCTCTTATGCACTGTGTATGGTTTATGTGATGTTGAATGAAATTGTTAATGGTTAATGTTTACATGATATAATTAATGTCTGAAATGGTAAAAAGTGCTCAATACTGATTCACCCACCCTCTCTTAGTATTTTGAACAATTGGTATCAGAGCAGGTTCCTTCAGGATAGTCTAATAGCTGGAAGAGAGATCTCTAGAGAACATGAATGAACATGAAAGACTTTACTCCGTAGATGGGATTCCTCTTTTATATGGATCAAATTTTGATCATTAGATTATAAGGATGAGATTCTGTTTACATGCACAAGGTCTTGATATCTAAAAATCTATTGTATATGGTTACATCGCTCCAAAAAGAACACCAAAAACAGTAGTCAAGAAGGATTTAAGGAAGAACTATGGGACAAGCTACAAAACCTCGACACAAAGGCATCTCTTGATTAAGAACATGAAGACGATCCAACAGAAAGGTCAAATACAGAAAATGAAGAACATCCATAAGCAAATGATGAATTCTATGAAAGTGATGCTTCTAAAGATAAATAATATTCAAAAATTGAAGGGGTTGTAGATCTTGAAGCAAAACTGATTAGTGCCCTAGATGAATTGATGGAAGAAAGAACGAAGAACAAGATGGTAATGGAACAACTGCAGAAGTATCAAGAAGAGAATACATTGCTAGTTAAAGGGGATAAGAAGACTAAAGAAACATTATCAAATCAACTAAAAGAGGAGGAAGCATGTAAAAGAATGGAAAATTCTTGTCAAGAACAAGAAGTTGAAATTGGATCCTCAAAGAAAGAATTGAAGAAGTTGAGTTTGGAAAACATGGAAATAAAAGAGCTTAGAAATGAGAATGAGTTACTAAAAGTCCAGCTGCAAAAATATCATAAGGGTGATCATAATTCAAAAGGACGGATGGAAGCGAGTATTAAAGAATCTGAAAGGACCATTGTTGGTCTAAAAAGTCAGATAGAGGAGGCCAAGAAAGTTGAAGAAGAACTAACAATTCAACTTCAAGAGAAGAAGTAAATTTGTCAAAAGTAAGAACTTGAGATCCTTTCCCCAAAGGAATATTTGGACAAGAAAGTTGCTTTGTTGAAGACAAATTTAAGGTTCGAGAAGAGAATTGAAGAAAGTGAAATATCTAGGCTACTAGAAAAGGAAAGTATAGAAAAGTCTAAGAGTTATGCACATATTACCATAACCTCCCATCAAGGAAAATATTACAAAGGAAGAATTCATGGTCAACATGATTCAAGGAACAATGGATACAAAGAATTTACATCACAAAGAAGATCATTTTCTCCCAGGTACCAAAGTTTATTTTTTGTTTATTTTTTTCATGTAACAATTTTGGACACGTGGCTAGAGACTGCAAAGCTTATGGAGGAAATGATCAAGCAAGGAATGGAGTTGTTCACATGAACTATAATTTTGAATGTTATATCTACCACAATTATGGATAAATGGCCAGAGATTGTAGAAGTATGATGAACAATAATATTTAATGTTACAAATCCCACAACTTTGGACACAAAGCTCGTGAATCTAAAAGAATGATGTAGTCTTCCATGAAAGAAAAGTCTTACAACAAATTCTGGAAGAAGAAGTCAGGAGGACAGAAGGAAGAAGCTTGTGGATTGGTCCCCTCTATAGAAGATGAAAGTTCAAAGGTCGGTGTTTGGCGTGGCCCAAGTGGACCACTTTTTGGAAATACAGTTTTCGTGGAGCAAGGCTCTAGCGCAGCGGTTAGTTTTGGCAGTGAAGTATAAGCGAAGCGAGGTCCAGCAGCAACCTATTTTGGGTAAGCCACTCCAAAGAATCCCGAGAGCAGGGTGAAGAGTGGCACAGAATTGGAGGAAAGTGACTTGTCGCCTTAGTACAAACAAAGTACTAAGATAGAAAGAGCAATGGAAACCAGTAGAAGTTAAGCGGCGAACTAACAATGACAAATGAAGAAGAACGACGGAAAAAGACGCGCCAGTACGAGGTCAGAGTCGCGTAGTCAGAACTGTGGCTGTCAAAAGAGGCGTTAGAGCCAGAAGTAGAAAACTGAAGTAGCTATCGACTATGACAGGACGGCTTAGCGGGGTAACCGCGCCATTTTGGGGGGATTTTTGGCCCACAATAATTGTAAAGACGTGACCTTTGGGAACGATCTATACAAGGGGAAATTTTGTAAGGGAAGGGTTGATCTCTCATGTCATTATTTTTTTTCTTAACTCTTTTGAAGAAAGACTAACTATTGTAGAGAGCAAGAAGAGAAAAAAAGGCTCTGCAGTTGTGTGCATAGAGACCTATTGTAGAGAGAAGAGTCTGTAGTTGAGTGCGCATGTTGTAACTGTTGAACCATTCCCAATAATATAAACAACAGTTTTCGTGGACGTAGCTCCCATCCTGGGGGTGAACCACATAAATACTTGTGTTTTGTGATTGAATCTGTGCGATTGCTTATGTTTATGTTCATGTTTATGTATGTTCATTCTTTTATATTTATGTTCATTCTTTTATATGTATTTCCACATGTATGGATGATGAGAATTATATGTTAAGTATTGAACATGTATAATTGAATGTACACGGAATTCTGAACGCATTGGAAGTATAAGTTGTATGGGTAAACACTAAGTTAGCGAAGTCTGTAATATGTGTGAATCCCTAGAAGCACAGTCCTAGAGTTGCGTTGTTGCATTGTATTGTATCATATGAGTTTGCGAAGTGCGCAGTCCCAGTGTATGCTATAGCATAAGAAGTAAACACGAAGTAGGTGTGAATTTGCGTATCCTTCCAGTTTATTATCTGCGCATCACCTGGCTGTAGAAACATGCTTCTACAGTCCCCCCATAGATTCACCTCAAGTGAGGCCTCAATCTGCTCGTAGACTGTTGCTGAAAGGGCCAGTGAAGAAGGGTTTTGTTGGACCACAACTGCGCCAAACCTAAGTCAGTAACAGAAAGTTAAAGAACAAATTAGTATCCCAACAAATGGTCCTATTGGGCATGGCCCAAGTGGACCACTTTTTGGAAAGATAGTTTTCGTGGAGAAAGGCTCCAGCGTAGTGGTTAGTTTTGGCAGTGAAGTACAAGCAAAGCGAGGTCTAGCAGCGACCTTTTTTGGGTAAGCCACTACGAAGAATCTCGGGAGCAAGATGAAGAGAGGCACAGAATTGGAGGAAAGCGACCTGTCGCCTTAGTACAAACAAAGTATTAAGATAGCAAGAGCGGTGGAAACCGTTAGAAGTTAAGCGGCGGACTAACAACTATAGATGAAGCAGAACGACGGAAAAGGATGCGCCAATATGAGGTCAAAGCCGCACAGTCATAACTACGGTTTTCAGAAGAGGCATCAGAGAAAGAAGCAGCGCAGAAAGGTGGTCGAAGACAAGTGAAGTAGTTGTCGACTACGACGGGTTGGGTTAGCGAGGTAACTGCGCCATTTTTGGGGGGATTTTTGGCCCACAATCATTGTAAAGACATGACCTTCGGGCACGATCTATAAAAGGGGCAATTGCTTAAGGAAATGGTTGATCTCTCATGGTATTATTTTTAGTCTTAAGTATTTTGAAGAAAGAATAACTATTGTAGAGAGAAAGAAGAGAGGAAACAGCTCTGCAGCTGTGTGCGCAGAGACCTATTGTAGAGGGAAGAGTCTGTAGCTGAGTGCGCAGACTGGAACTGTTGAACCCTTCCCATTAATATAAACAACAGTTCCTGTGGACATAGCTCCCATCCTGGGGGTGAACCACGTAAATACTTGTGTTGTGTGATTGAATCTGTGCGATTACTTATGTTTATGTATGTTCGTTCTTTTATATGTATTTCCACATGTATGGATGGTGAGAATAATATGTTAAGTATTGAACATGTATAACTGAATGTACAACGAATTCTGAACGCATTGGATCTATAAGTTGTATGGGTAAACACTAAGTCAGTGAATTCTGTAATATGTGATTCCCTAGAAGCACAGTCCTAGATTTGCGTTGTTGCATTGTATTGTATCACATGAGTTTGTGGAGTCTGCAGTCCCAGTGTGCACTATAGAATAAGAAGCAAATGCGAAGTAGGTGTGACTTTACGCAACCCACCATTTTATTATATGCGCATCACCTAGCTATAGAAACGTGCTTTTGCATCCCCCCCATAGCTTCACCTCGTGTGAGACCTTAGTCTGCTCGCAGACTGTTTCCGAAAGGGTCGGTGAAGAAGGGTTTTGTTGGACCACAACTACACCGAAACTAGGTCAGTAACAGAAAGTTAAAGAATGAATTAGTAGCCCAACAAATGGTTCGATTTCCATGCTTGAACTGGTGATGCGCTCCGAATATTGGAATATCGAGAAAACATAAATACAAAATTGGGTGGATAATACAAAAAAGGAGTTTGCAAGGAAGGAGAACAAACATCCACGTTTCTCTGACGTAGAATGGTTGCAAAGATACCTATATTCTGGTATTTACAAAATTTTCTTCACATTCTTCAGCAATGATCTATATGAGTGGCTATCAATGTTGGAATAAAGTATTTTGACTGGAAGGTGCAGATGGAGATCATACTGAGGAGAAAAGGGCTCTACAGGGTGACTATGGCAACTGAAGTTGAGCCAACCTTAGCAGTTGAGAAATCAAAGTGGCATAATCGAAGAGATGAAGCTTATGGGTTGTTTTGTCTCACTACATCCAAGGATATTCTATTCCATCTCTATGGTCTTACCTATCCCAATGAATTTTGGCTAAAGCTTCAAGAATTTTTCGGAAAGACCGATGAATTAAGAGGCCACCAACTGGATAATGAACTAGTTTCATTGAGTCCACAAAATTTCGATAATCTACATGATTTATTCTCCAAATTTAAATCAATTGTGTTGCAGCTGAAGCAATGTGGTATTGACAAAAATGATGAGCAATTAGTCTTGGCCATTCTCTCCAAACTTGGCCCCAACTACTCAGTCTTTGTTTCGACCTTCCATTCCACAAGGAAGGCAGTTAAAAATGGGAAGATCCCGACACTTTCAAAATTCATGGAGTCTTTGACACAAGAACAGGACAAATTGGTCTTGATGGGAACCATTAAAAATCCATCCAAAGACCACTGTCTGAATGTTGGAGATTCAAAGGGTTCGAAAGGGAAGAAGAAGGGAAATTTCAAGAATCCCACCGGTGAGAGGAAAGACAAGCAGAAAGTTCATGAAGACTCCTCGAATTTCAAGAGGAATCCAAATAAAAAGAATCAGAGGACAAAGTGAAATTATTACAGCAAGGGATTTCATCCTGAAAGCTCTTGCATGAAGAAAACCATTGACCAAATGGCTCAACTCCTGGAGAAAGCCAACATTCCTCTTCTAGAGATCGCAAGGAGGAAGGACGGAGGACAAAATTTTGATGACAAGGAGAGAGTACATGCACTGATGGCAAGCACATCCAAACCTACCTCATTCATTATTGATTCCGGAGCTTCAAGACACATGGTGTCTACAAGTAATTTTTTTACTTCACTTGACTCTTCCAGTGGTCCAAATATTGTATTGGGTGACAATTCTGAAACATCTAGCAAAGGCAAAGGTAGCATAGATCTCGAACTTGGTTCATTCAATAATGTCTTGTATGTTCCTGGAATTGCTACAAACCTATTTTCAGTCTATCAGATGACCCACACAGGGCTGCTCAAGAAGGTAACCTTTACCCCAAATGATGTTGATATATATGAAATGTCTACAGGTCGAATTGTTGCATTAAGCACTACTGACCATAACTCTGTAATCTACAAGTTTTCTTAATTTGTGCCATATCCCTCACCTTCTGCTCTATTAACCCATGCCAATGATTCAAGCAAATTATGGCATGAAATATTTGGCCATATGAACTATAAATATCTTTCCCAATTTCATGAGAAAGAAATGGTTATAGGGCTACTCAATATCAGATTTTCCAAAGGTATCTATCAATCTTGCTTCCTAGGAAAACACCCTGAGCATAAGTATGGGAGATCCAAAACTGAGAGAACCTCTGCACAATTGGAGCTTATTCACACTGATATATCAGGTCCATTCCCCCATTATTCTTTGAACCATGCCAAATACATCCTCACTTTCGTAGATGACTTTAGCAGGTATTGTTGGATTTAATTCATCAAGCTAAAATCTGAAGTTTTTGGTCTATTCAAGCTATTCAAAGCCTCAGTTGAGAACCAGTCTGGTATACATATAAAAATTATCAGATATGATAATGGTGGTGAGTTTATCAAATCATAGTTTCAGCAATTTTGTGGTTCTTCAAGCATTCAGATGCAACACACAGTTCCATATACACCTCAGCAGAATGGAGTTGCTGAGAGGAAAAACAGGTCTCTTAAGGAGATGGCCACATGTATGCTTGAGGAAAATTTGTAGCTAGGGTTTTTGCCCTAGCTTGTGCAAATGAGCACCTACTAAGGAGAAGGGCCTCCTTAGTAGCAGTTCAATAAATAGTAAATTTAAACAGTAAAACAGTATAAAATCTAAGCTAACATGTGCATCAATAGAAATAAAAAGACTATGACAATATAATGGAAAAATTTCTTTTGTATTATGATATGACCAAAGTTACATTTACCTCAGATGTGGAGGTTGGTGGAGCTCGTGTAGTAGTCTAGGAGGGTTGCTTCTGTGCTCCAATGGGTTCCTTCTCCTTCTCCAAGGTGCTTGGATGGTGGGCCAAAAGGGGCACTCAAGTGGGAAAACTAGCTCAAATGGTGAGCTTGGGTTTCACGAGTGATTTTGGCAGCATGAGGATAGGATAGATTATGGATGTGGAATGGGGAGCCTCCATCACCTATTTATAGGTTTTTTAGTGGTGGAATGTTGACCCATGGTTTTTGGCATCATATGGTTTATGTCAGTTTTTTTAGGGTTTTTGCTTCCTTTTTCCCTCTTTTTCTTCTTTTTTATATTTTTTATTCCATTTTTCTTGATTTTGGGAATTTAGGGCCTTTTTAGAGGGTTTTTGCTATCTTTTGAGGAAATTTAATTACTTGGAGGGTGAAAAGGGGGTTTTTTGGCCTTTTGGTGACCAATTAATGGTTTTTTGAGGTTTTGGAGGCAAAGATGGTGGAAAAAATAAGCAAATGAGTCATGTAGTGAGGAAGATGAGGTGGTGAGCATTTTTTGGGTGTTAACAGATTTCCCCCTGATGTGTGAGGTAAACATCTCATCGTATGGCGATAGACATCATAGTTCTTTTATGGTTTTCCTAGGGTGTGGAGAAGAGAAGAAACAGATTAGAGACCGGAACAACGGTCCCATACAAACTGCAAAAACTGAAAATACATGACCTCAATAATAAATGAGGAATAATCTTAATATATGGACGAGGCAGGCATACCCATTCTCGTATCATGATATGTAAATAACAATGAATCCCAAAAGGGGGATATGAACAATACATGAAAGACGGTTGTCTACATCATAAGGGTCCAGAGGGGACACAAATCCGGGACAAACTCCTAGTCGGGCTACACCGAAGCTAAAGACCTGGTATAATGGTGTTGAGTGTGGTACTAGAGGAATTGATGAGCTGTTGGATCTGAAGATATCCAATAACAAGGTGGAGACAATGACGAAGAGTCATAACCTCAATGGTACATTGAACTGTAGCTGAACTAGGTACTCAAGGAAGCATACGAGTGGATGGCTTCTGAATACTGTTGCCAACACAACCCAGATATCCACGGGAACATATAACTGGATGTTCCAAAGTGACTCACCAATGTGCTAGAGTCGGGGGAAGTCCGGGGTCTTCGACCAATAACTGAAGGTATGTATATCCTGCACGAATCTCAATGGTGCGATCAAGGTGTTGAAGTCAAGCACGTGAGAAACAACCATTCGGAGAGGCACTGAGGACTCCACTCAAAATGGTCCGTAGGAATTCACCATATATGGTGATGAGTCCAAGACGCAGGGACCTCTGGGTCTATCCTCTGGAATAGATGTGTTGTCGTCGACAGAGGGAGACCTGCGGCTAGCAAGGTAATGATGTTTCCTTGATAGGAGCATGAGGTGGATAAGTAAGAGGTGATAGGATGACCTATGTAACTGACATACTAGGAGGGTAGGAAACATGGGTCATTGGGTGGGGGGACTCAAACTTCCTTTGTTCAGAGTATGATGGCGGGCATGGTCGGGAAACATATGAAACTAAATTGGGGGAAGGGGATCATAGTTTTAAGGGACCAGGGATTGTGATTGCAATGGAGGATACTCGAGCTGGTGTAGGACGGCAGGAGACTCTAAGGGTGGTATATCACAGAATACTCTAAACAAAGGTGACCTTACTGGGGGTGCTGCCGAGATGATAGACCATAGTGCTGAGAGACACCGGTGGGGTCTTCTTCATGGTTTAAGGAATTGGAAGAAAGGATAGAAGTTTTCTCAAAATGGTACTGTCATGTGGATTTATACGAGTCTAGGACAATTCATGCTTGTGATTGCTTTCAATTTTAAGGAGTCTGAAAGTGATAAGAAGACTCTGAAATAATGGAATGGTACCATCGTGTGGATTTGTACGAGCCCCGGACAGTGCATGCTCGTGGTTGCTTTCAATTTTAGAGAGTCTGAAAGCAAGAAGAAGACTCTGGGGAGGTTCTTTTTCGTGTGTTAGTCTCCAAGGCCCTAAAAAGCATAAAAGGATGCAATGAAGAACTCTTCTAGCCGGTGTGACTAGAGTATTCCTTTTTCGTAATTAGTCTACCAAGTTCGGAAAAGGGTTAAACTTATACAAGATAGACGCCCTTTCAGGTACTTTCGAGGATGAAAGGAAGCAAGATTTCTTGGCGATCTTTTCATTGTTTTAGGAGACAGAGAAGAGCTTATCAGAAACTCCCTAAGTGCCTTTTTCGTAAAGGACTTGTCCGGCCCAAAAAAGGGATAAAATTATACCAAACAAAAGGGATGGCCAAGCAAGGAGGAAGTGTTTAGTCAAAGTATATCAAAGAGCGCCAATAATGAGGGTTGGGGGGGAACACTAGTGGTGCCTCCTTGTAGGATGATGAATGGCGAAAAAATAATGAAATAATTGCAGTATGAATGGAGTGGAGGGCTCATGGATATGTTTGTAAAGTGATGGCAATCGATGTGGCACGCGAGAAATGATCTCAAGCATCGTCACGAGCGCGGAAAACTGAATCCGGAGATATAAAAAATGTCAAAAAGGGATAACGACCGATGTGGCACGTAAATTGAGGCGATGAGGGGTGCCCTAAAAATATTCTCAAAAAAAGGCGACGGGTCAAGAGGTCTCATGGGGTTGGAGTTAGTGACAACTGTAGTATGACTTAGGAGAATGTAATGTCACAATTTCTGTACGGAAAAGACGATGGCAAGGGCCAACCTTTCCTCATACGGGTAACATTGTGGTGGTCCTAACAGAGTTTGGCTGACATAATAAATGACATGCTCCTGGTGTGCAGAATCTTCTTGAACAAGCACCCCTGATATAACATAATTGGATGCCGAAACATAAAGGATGAAGTCCTTAAAGAAATCTGGAGGGGAGACCAAGGGGGCCTATGTGAGAGATTTTGTAAGGGCTTCGAAAGCAGCTTGAGCCTAGTCATCCCAAACAAAGGGTATGTGGGTACGAAGCAATCGTAAGAAACCATGAACGATGGTTGCATAGTCAGGAAGGAAGCAACAGAGGAATTTGGATTTCCCCTATAAGATCTGTAGCTGTCGGAGCATACATGGTGATGGAAGGTCTAAGATGGCTGGGACTTTTAAGGGGTCAACAACGATTCCTTTGTGGGAAACAATAAAACCTAATAACCGGCCTGCTAGAATGCAAAAGACACACTTGAGTGGGTTCAGGCAGATCTGATACTTGCAACAATGCAGAAAAACTTGTCGGAGACCATTAAGGTGGTCGGATTGTTTCTTGGAGCGTGCTGTGAGATCTTCAAGATAAACCAATAGGATATGAACCAAATCGTGAAAACAATAGGTCATGGCTCGCTGAAAGGTGGCACCAGCATTTTTAAGGCCGAAAGGCATGACATGATAGGCAAAGGTGCCCCATGGGGTTTTGAAGGCGGTCTTGTATTGATCTTCCTTGCGGATCTGAATCTGGTTATACCCAGAGAAACCGTCTATGAAGGATAGGACTTCATGCCCCGCACACGCGTCGATGAGTTGGTCAATAAATGGTGCGGGGAAGTTGTCTTTGGGACATGCTTGGTTTAAATCGCGGAAGTCAGTACATACCCGGATGGTGCCTTGTTTTTTATTAACTAGGACGGGGTTAGACACCCAAGTGGTGTATGTAATAGGATAGATGAAGCCTGCTGCGTGAAATTTTTCAATTTCTGTTGTGACGGCAGGGAGCTTTGATGGGTGAATGGGGCGTTGCTTTTGGCAGACGGGAGGCACGTCGGGCCAAGTGTTAATGTGGTGCTCTATGATAGTACGGTCAAGACTAGGCATTTCGGTGTAGGACTAGGCAAATACATCGCGGAACTCCTTAAAAAGTTTTTTGTATTCGCCAATCTCATACTCGGTGCAGGAGGCTCCCAACGTAACGAGTTTGGGAGCGCCGACTGGGGTAGAAATATCGATGTTGATCGTGGGTGAGATGTTGGCCATGTTACCTTCCTCAAAGGCATCGGGAGTGGGAATGGGATCTTTAAACCAATCGACTTTTGTTGGGAGGAAATCTTTGGACTCAACAAAGAATTGGGTGGCTGTGGCCGAGGAGGATGCCTCTAGGAGGAAACATGATCGATGGTGCATATCATCCTAGGGGTACTCCGGTGTGGTGAGAGCCTCGAGAATCTCCTCATCATTATGGAAACTTTTTGTTGTCAAATCAGTTGATGAAGGCTCACTAATAGTAGAGATCATATAAATGGTATTGATTTCTCCTACTAGTGGAGATTCTGGGAGGTGGATTTCTTCAATGGTGGGGGAAGATGTCTCGAGGTCCAAATTATTCATTTCATAGAAGGCGGCTCTATAATCCGGGAGATCAAGGAAGTGATGTGAGTAGTGGCTGTAAATACCACATATTGCACAAGGGTGATTGGTAGGCAGTGATTTATCATGAGGCTTAGGAGTAAGGTCGAGTTGGAAAACCGGGATGTTGGGGTCATCGTCAAGCATTTGCATGTGCTCCTGTAGTGCAGGTAATTGTGGACATTGATGGGTAGCATGGCTTAACTCATCACACAAAGAGCATTTGGGAGGAGCACGAAATGTTGGGGGATTTTTAACTGTTTTGGGTGCGGGCAGAGCAGTATAAGATAGTGGACCTCTGCCCCCAGTGTGTTTGGTAAGACTAGGTGGATTGGTGGATGAGGAAGGAGTGGTGACGCCAGGAGGTGGTCGGATAGCAGTAGTAATGGGTTGTACAAGCTGTAAGACGACGTTTGGTGTTGGAGGGGAAGTGGGGGGTGTGAGATACCACACAGGTAGTCCTAAAGTTAACCCTAGAAGGTTGAGTGTGGCCATAACCAAGGCGCTTACGACTCCCGAAGGGGGGAATAGGATGGGGATGGTATGAATGGTTGTAGCACCAACATGACTAGGTACCGATGGTGGCTAGGGTAGCAAGGGCGGTTGATAGTTGGGGGTTTGTGTATTGTGAGACAAGGTACATAAGTCGGATATTTAGGTCGTCTGTGACGGGAGTGGAATGGATTGGAATGTGGAAGTCATTAGCGTATCTGAGTAGATTCCAGGTCCAACTGAGGAAACCAATGAGGTAGATGCACCGTGAACGAGTTGTTCAACCATGGGGAGAACATTTTTGGGTGCAGCTAGGGCACTGGGAGCGTAATAGGTGAGTTGATCAATATTGACCACTCGCCCTTCATTAGGGAACATCATGATACAAAAAACGGATGAAGTAACCGCCCGCATGGCGTACATATATTTGCGGCCAAGTAAGAGGTTATAATCAAGTTGGGCGTTGACGACCTCTATGTCAATAAGTATTGTTTTACCAACCAACTGGATGGGGAAATTGGCTAAGAGACCTTGGGATTGAGCCGAACGGTTGTCTTAGGCTCGCAATGCAGTGGTGGATGGCTAGAGAGTGGGGGATCCTAAATTCTACCAAACGAAATTGGACATAACGCATGTGGAGGCACCCTCATCAATGATGCACTGATGGATTACAAGATTTCGAATGGATACAGAAACTTGGAATGCTAATGTGGAAGGTAGGTGTGGTTCAAATTGGTCCAAATTGAAGGTCATTAATTGTCAGTCAGTGGGATCAATACCACCAATAGCGGATAGTAGGGTCTTACGCTGTGTAGGACAGGTTTTTAATACCTCTACTGCAGACATGGCTGCGGGGGACTGGGATAAGTCATCCACAATGTTGTAATTAGACGCGGCGCAGGAATTAGGGTTATTGTTGATGTGATGGAGTGGAAAATGAGGGGCTTTTGGGGCTCCATCTAAGGGGACGGGAGGTATGCATAATGGTTGATCGTTGGGAAGAGCGTTGTTGGTTTTGTCTGTGGGAGGGGCTTCAGGGGTGGAGCCATATTGGTTCCGACGGGTTTGAAGGTTAACGTCAACAGATGACATCATTAACAAGTGGTGGGTACCTGAGTCTAAAATAGGGTGGGCAGGAGCAACATACATGACTTGATGTTGGGGTGGCGCGGTTCCTTGAGGGGGAGCCAACGGTTGAGTGTTCACCACTCCTTGGGTTGGTAAAGGATTCTGTAATACCAAGGGTTGAGTTTGAGGTGGTAGGGGGTTAGGTGGCGCCGGTGGGGTCACGTGCCCTTGGCGGTGGGCATCATCGGTCCAAATTTGTCATGCCCTCTCCAAATGTGGGAAAGCGTCGGTGTAATGGCCATAGACCCTGCAGATGGAACAAGGATGGTTTGTACGTAAGTTAGGGTTTTTAGCTTGCTTTGGTGGCTTGTCAGGTTTTTGGTTGGCAGGTACAACGTTATTATTGTGTGGGGGATTAGGTGGCTGGTCTCCTTAGTCTGGAGGACGGTTGTTTTCGTGGTTATGTCCCTTTCTATGGTTTTTTTGGCCTTGATGGTTACGTTGCGTATTTTGGTTCTGCTGCAGATTTTGCTATGTGTACACTTGCCCTTGGGAAGCAGGTGGGTTATGGGGTTGTGCCGGTGCGGGAGCAGGCTGTGGGGGGTAATAAGTTGGTGGGGCTTAAGGTGGTGTAGGTGCGGGACCTGGTGGGGGTTGTTGATATGTCTGTGTGACCGGTGGTTGAGTTGCTGTAGGTGCTACCTATGGGGGATAATAAGCGAGTGGAGCTTGGGAAGGTACATGACCGTGCATGACCTGCTGGTGTTAGTAGGTGTGAGGTGTAACTGGGGGAACGTAAGTGGGGGGTGGTTGTCCGAAACACTATGGTGGGCATGAGGGTCCATGGGAACGGTGATGGTGCCATGGGAGCATACGAATTGGTTTCTCCAGAGTGGGATGTATCCCGCGAAAGGTCATGGCCAAGATTAGTACGTGTAATGGAAAAGGGGTGATTATGTGATGCAACATGGCCAATGATTCCATCGGTGGCATGGGATGCCCCTGGCGCGTCGTTTCGAGAGGAATCACCATGAGGAGCGTCGGGTATAATGGTATACAGGTAACCAGACTGGGCGTAGATAAGGTCAAACTATTAGGCTTTTAAGATGGCCTCTTCTTCGAACTGGGGCCGTTTGGATGCCACATCCTTAGCAATGACGGGAAGGAGAGATTTGAGAAACCAATCTAGGAAGATATAGTCATCTAACTTGATTTTGCACAGTCTTCGGTGTCGACGCCACTCATGAATGTGATCAGTGATGTGGGTGGCCGTGGTTTGTCTACAAGACAGTAGGATCTCAACTCCCGCGTCATAGCGGACATGTAAATGAAAGAACTGCAGGAAGGTTGAGGCAATGGAAGTAAAGGTGGTGTGGGTCCTATGAGGATGCTCGATGTACCACTTGGCTATGGAGCCAGTGAGGGTCCATTGTAATAGACAGAGTTGGATAGAGTCATCCACTATGGAGTTAGAAGAACACCATAGGTGGAAGGATAGAATGTGATTTTGGGGGTCTTCACCTACCTTTCCCTCAAACTTAGGGATGTTTGATGGGAGCTTGGTGGACATGTGAGGCCACGTAGGATCGTGTGTGATGGGATCGTTGGTCAGTCTGGCCAGGTCAGGAAGGTTGAGACTAGCCATGAATGGAAAACTAGTAAAAGGATGTGATATGCTGGTGGTGGCGGCCATGTGGGGGTCGATGCCCCCAAGTGTAGGGGCTGGGTTTGTGATAGGGCTGTGACCCCCAAACAGGGGGGTGGAGGTGGTATGGGAGGTTCGTACACCACTAAGCATAGTGTGAGTCACCAGTCGGGTTGGGTTGGGTATGCTAGCCACTAGAATTGGCATGGTTATTGGAATGGGGGGTGTGGGCCCCATCGAGGGCGTACCCAAAGTGGGTGTGGTGGCTGGGGTGTGGATGATCCACCAAGGGTCCCTACAAAGAAAGGGTTGGAATTCATGCCATCCATGGGGCTGTTTAGTGCGGTGTAAGTGGGGTTTTCGGACTTTGTCTCAGAATCAGATGTGAAATAAGGGGCGTCAGAGTCAGGGGACGGAGCTTTATGTCGTCGACAAGTAGAGTCAAGTGACAAAGCTCTAGGTCTAAAATGAGTGGTATCAAGTGATGAAGCTCTATGTCTGTGACGGGTGATGTCAAGTGAACCGTGTTGTAGGGGCTCGCCCCAGAGGTGCCGAGAGTGTCGCAGGGACCCAATGGTGACAAATGGTGTCAAGTATATGGGGGTTGTGTTGAGTGAAAAGCAGCTCAAAAACCCTAATGCAGTCGAGTGTGCAGAATGAGAGTGCAAAAAATACGGCACTCAGGCCAACAACCAACTCAAAACACTCACTGTAACAACTGTGCTACAATAAGCAGAGCGTCAACAAAACAATGGTCAGAATACCAAAAAGCAGCAGATTTCCTAAAAAATAAAAATGGTGGACTCACTAGACCAAAGGGAGGTAAGGGAGCATGCAAACACCTAGCTAAATAGTATTCTGATTCAACTAGAGATATTCTCTGCAAGGTGATGAAATCCACGTCAGATAATATGGATAGTAGAACCATGTGGCTAAGGGTATCCCCCTACCAGGAGGGACACCGAGTAAGACAATCCTAGAAGAAAGGAAACTAAGATACCCTGTTCGTGACACGTCCAGAAAGGTGAATCTGCAGCTCCAGCCCTATCACCGTGTGCGCCTAAAAGGAATCACTGCACGCAGACCAACGAATAAGTAGCCTTCGGTTACTGGGTGGATTGTGGTATTCCACTCAGGCCTCCGGAACCAGTCTAGCTACTTCAATCCTCCTAAGGGAGAGGCCCTCTAATAAACTAGTCATGACCCTGTCAAAAAGTACTAGGGGATTTTGGTACCCTAAAGGACAACCACTATGTCTCAAATGTAAGCAACCGAGGGGTGTTATTTGGATGCCTATCCCCCCTGTCCTACCTAACTGCAATATTCTTATGTGTTCCCCAAGTGGGATTAGAATGTTGGTTGAGTTAAGTAGTTTTTTAAGGCTCACTTGAATTAGGTGACAGAGTGTGTGCATGTGAGGTGATGAACCCAACAAAAGTGCCACACGTGGGCAACTTTTTAACCAATAATGATGCAGAAATTTAACTTGCAATGCAGAATTTTCTCTTTCCAATGTAAATGCTTAAAATATTTTTTATAAAAATTATGTAAATGGAACAAAAAGAAAATTGCGGAAAAAAACTATAGGAAACTGTGGCTGTAGATAGAATAGGTGGCTGTGTAGGTGCAGAAAAAATTGCAGAAAAATTCTGGGCTAAAAAGGGCAAAAGTGCAAAAAACAGATCACGGGTTTGTGACTGAGATGCGCGGCTTGGGACGCGGCCGTCGGGATGGAACCTGCGGTCTGAACCACGAGTATGGGACTCAGATTTGTGGCTGGAGCACGGCTACAGGTTAGGGTTGTGCGGTAGGGAGCGTGGCTAGGGTTTCGCAACGCGCGGTCAGGACCGCAGATGATGGAGGGATTTCGGTTGGCCGGGATGCGAAAAACAAACAGGGAAATGCGTTTGGGGCCACAGGAAGCAAAGGTTTTTCGGTGGGGCGGGTCATGAAATGCGGGCAGGGGTATGCGTTCTGGGCCGTGGGATGGAGCGAAACAGCTGCGATCTTGATTGCGCTCAGGGGGCAGTAAACCGTGGTAGGGCCACGAAAAATGGGCAGGAAACTGTGGTCGAGGCCACGGATTAGGGCTGGGAACTCGCGGTCTGGGCCACAGCTGTGAGGAAAAAACCTACGCTTTGCGGCAGAAAACCCAACTGCCCAAAGCCACAGCCGAACAGAAAAAACAGAAAAATACTTGTAGAAAAGAAAGACTTTTAAAATTTTAACCAGAAATTCAAAGACCAATAGTGGAGTCACCAAAACTGTAGTTAGGGTTTTTGCCCTTGCTTGTGCAAATGAGCACCTACTAAGGAGAAGGGCCTCCTTAGTAGCAGTTCAATAAACAGTAAATTTAAACAGTAAAACAGTATAAAATCTAAGCTAACTTGTGCATCAACAAAAATAAAAAGACAATGACAATCTAATGGAAATTTTTCTTTTGTATTATGATATGACCAAAGTTACATTTACCTCAGATGTGGAGGTTGGTGGAGCTCTTGTAGTAGTCTAGGAGGGCTGCTTCTGTGCTCCAATGGGTTCCTTCTCCTTCTCCAAGGTGCTTGGATGGTGGGCCAAAAGGGGCACTCAAATGGGAAAACTAGCTCAAATGGTGAGCTTCGGTTTCACGAGTGATTTTGGCAGTGTGAGGATAAGATAGATTATGGATGTGGAATGGGGAGCCTCCATCACCTATTTATAGTTTTTTTAGTGGTGGAGTGTTGACCCATGCTTTTTGGAACCATATGGTTTAGGTTAGTTGTTTTAGGGTTTTTGCTTCCTTTTTCCCTCTTTTTCCTCTTTTTTATATTTTTTATTCCCTTTTTCTTTATTTTTTGGAATTTAGGGCCTTTTTAGAGGGTTTTTGCTATCTTTTGAGGAAATTTAATTATTTGGAGGGTGAAAAAGGGTTTTTTTGGCCTTTTGGTGACTAATTAATGGTTTTTTGAGGTTTTGGAGGCAAAGATGGTGGGAAAAATAGACAAATGAGTCATGTAGTGAGGAAGATGAGGTGGTGAATATTTTTTGGGTGTTAAAAAAATTCTTTGTATCCCAAGCTATGGGATGAGGCAATAAATTGTGCCACATATATTCAGAACAAAGTGCCACACAAAGCTCTCAAAGGTATCACTCCTTTTGAGGCTTGGACAAGGTACAAACCTGATATCTCTCATTTGAGGATTTTTGGGGCAAAGGCTTGGGATAGGATTCCACTTGAGAAGATGAGGGATATGCAGCCCCAAAGACAACCATGTATTTTTGTTGAATATTCAGAGGACTCCAAAGGGTATATGTTTCAGAACATGAGCACTCAAAAATCCTTCATAGAAAGAAGTGTTCAGTTTGAAGAAGAGCCCTCTTAGAGTGCTGAAATTGGAGAACCATCTTCACCACCACCTGAAGAAGTAAGTGATGCTCCTTTTGAAATTTTTTATTCTGATATTTTTGATGATGAGGAACATTTTATTGCAGATGATAATTCACCAAAAAATCCTAAATGGGCTGCTAAGACTTTGCAAGCAGCAGGTGAACTAGTGGGCAATCCTCAGGACACAAGGAGGACTAGATCACAATCTGAGACTGCTCTCAATGTGAATGACCCCTACCTTTCTGAGAAATGTTATATGATGGTGGATTCTAATCCTCAAACATATGAGGAAGCCTCACATGAAACAATATTGAAGGCTCCCATGGATGAGTAGTTTTATTCATTGCAAAAGAATGAAACATGGGAGCTAGTCAATCTCCCTCCAGGCAGAAATTTGGTAAGGTGTAAGTGGATCTACAAACCAAAGTGTGTTGTTGATGGTACAGAAGTGAAATATAACGCTAGTATGGTATCAAAGGGCTTCTTCCAAGTCCAATTCCTTGACTACAATGAGACTTTTGCAACAGTTGCACAAAAGGATTCAATAAGACTAGTTCTGACAATTTCTGCATCCAAGCGCTAGGAAGTGCACCACATGGATGTCAAGAGTGCATTCCTCCATGGGGATCTTGAGGAGGATATTTATATGAAGTAGCCATAATTTTATACATATTATCTTAACTATGTTTTTCAGGTTGAGGAAGTCCTTATATGGGCTTAATCAAGCCCCTAGGGCTTGGTATGTCAAAATGGACAACTTTCTCTTGTCGCAATCTTATGTTCGATGCAAATATGATCCTAATGTTTATATGAAGCTGATTGATGGTTCAATAATGATTATAGTGATATATGTTGATGATTTTCAAATCACAGGTATCTCTACTAATCAAATAGCTTCATTGAAGACTGCTTTGCATCAAGATTTTTCCATGAGTGACTTGGGAATTCTTAAGCAGTTTTTGGGGCTTGAGATTTCTCAAACAGAGAATGGAACAAAGGTATCTCAGTCCAAATATGCATCTGATATGTTAAAGAATTTCAATATGGGTGATTTCAAGCCTTCAAAGACTCCATTCCTTTCAGGAGTTAGACTTGAAGAAGCAGAATCTACACCCTTGGTTGACAGCACCTTGTATAGACAGCTTGTTGGCAGCTTGCTCTACTTGACTCACACTCGACCTGATCTTGCTTATGCTATGAGTGTGGCATCAAGATACATGGAGCAGACACATGACCTCCATTGGAGGGTTGCAAAAATAATTTTTCACTATGTGCAAGGAACCAAGACAGATGGGATCCGCTATGCTGCAAATTCTAGCCTAGATCTTCTTGGCTTCACTGATTCAGATTGGGCTGGTGATAGCCTTGACAGAAAATCCACATCTGGATTTGTATTCATGCTTGGAAGTGGTATAGTTTTCTGGTCTAGCAAGAAACAAAGTGCCATTGCACTATCCTCAGCAGAGGCCGAGTACAGAGGAGCAATGAATGCTACTACTCAGTGTGTGTGGTTGCAAGGTATTCTTTCAAAGTTTGAGATTGCATTTAGTACTCTTACTGTCATCTTTTGTTACAATCGGAGTGCTATCAGGGTCTTAAGTGATCCAATATAGAGACAGAGGACCAAGCATATTCAGATACATATGCACTACATCAGAGGATTAGTGCATGACCAGATCATTGATTTGCCGTATTGCCCAACAGGTGAGCAAATTGTAGACATCTTCACCAAAGATTTTACTGAGAATACATTCAGCTATCTTAGATCAATTCTTGGGATGGATGAACATGTGGTGGATTGAAGGATTGATCAGCAATATTTCAATTTTGATATGTCCATTTTTAAGGGAAGGTTTTTCCCATGAGGTTTTCCTTCTATCCTTGTTTTATGGACCGGCAGTATTGTACAGGGTGACCAAGTCTTGTTACTGGGCCCTTAGTATTTTCATTTTCTAATATTTAGCACATAAAGTCAGACTTATGTGGGGTGTTGGAATAATTAAAACCCACTCTATTGTTCATTTTTTCAGAAATTTCAATCTGATCTAGGATCTTAACTAAGAGAATAACATGTACAGCATATCTACAGCATATTAATCATGGACACAATAATGCAAGCACACAAGAGACACAGAGTTTCACCGGGGAAAACCAAGAAGGTGAAAAACCCTGCAACTCCCTCAGAGATAGACAAAGCAATGATACAACCCAAGTACAAGAGATATTCTTCTCCTAGCAGTAGCTTCTCCTCCACAAGTGCGCCACTCTTCAATGAGAGTATGAGTGAGAAAAGTGAATGATCAAATAGAGTACCTCCCGCACTCTATTTATACTTGACTTGACTTGCCTAATAACCTTTACTATGTCGGCCTTAACTTAACCACATAACATAATGCTGACTGGGCCGACCCCCAATAGGATGGTCTAATAACCCTTTGACCCACATGACTTATACAGGGATGAACCCACCAAGGTGGTCTAATAACCCATCAAGTATAAGTTACAACACTTACAATATAAATGACAGCACTTCCGGATAGAGGAATAATAACATCTCTATAGGAATATAAACACTTCCGTATAGAGGAATAATAACATCTCTATAGGAATACAATATACATATAGGAAATACATTCTAAAGTTACAAATACATCAACACTCCCTCTTAACTAGGAAGGTATTTCTCGACACAGGTCTTCAAGCACAAGTCTTCTTCTCTGGATCATCTACGTTGAATCATCATCGTCGTCACTACTGTTGCTATCTCAATCAATCTCTAAACTACTCATCATAGGAAGTTCTACAGAGCCAGTCCTTTTTCATACTGGATGTAGTCCCACAACCTGCAGGTCTTCATCACTGGCCATACGGAATACTCAGGACTTATTACGTGCATCACAAAACCTCGAAAGAGCATCCCAGGCCTTTTACGAGCACACAGCTCAACCTATTGAATGTCCCAGGATCTTTTACATGTGACTGTCACAAAAACTTAAAAGAGTGTCTTGCCAAGCAAGATCTTTAAAGTGCATCTGAGGCCTTTTCCATCTTGTCCAGATCTCCGGGACTTATTACATGTGACCCCTACCACAAAACCTTAAAAGATTGTCTTTCCAAGCAAGATCTCTAAAGAGCATCTGAGGCCTTTTTCATCCTATCTAGATCTCCAGGACATATTACATGCTACCCTTGCACAACCTGTCCATGACCATAGAGTATCAACCTGATACTCACCATACATCATCCTGATGTATATGATCATCCTGATCATCATCACTGCATCGTCCTGATGCATGTCATCTAGAGCAACATCCTGAAGCTCGTCATCTATGATCATCCTAATCATACAATGCATCCATCTTATGCATACCAAGTATCTACCTGATACATATCATCATACATGATCCACCTAATCATACAATGTATCCACCTGATACATACAAATATACATGATCCACCTGATCATACGATGTATCCACCTGATATATATCAACATACATGATCTACCTCATCATACAATTGTATCCACCTGATACATATACAGATACATGGTCCAAGCATCCAACATGATGCATATACATATACATGATCCAACTGATCATAACAAGCATCCAACATGATGCATATATAGAGCAGTAACTGGAGCATCGTCCTGATGCTCATCATCTAGCGCTTACATCCACAGCCATGGGAAGGATCCTTGTAGTGTCCCCTCTATCATACCAGCGAGATAGAGAGAATCACTGTGCTCAATCCGGGCAATTTGTCCCATATTCATTATAATTAACTCATTGATATAAAACAGGTATATGTGCAATGCTATAGAACAGAACAAGGATTAAATAAAACATGCTGATATCTAACATGCATTCACGTTTCTGTGTCAGTTATGAAATAAAGATCTTTGCAGTATTATAAAAGATCATATGGAAATGCATAATCGTTGAATACACTGCAGAAGTAAATTCATTAGCCCGTCCATAACACATTCCATCTATTCATTAAAGGAACAATTGCAAGGATAAAACACAAGAATACTTATCTTATGCGAAAGTAGTTCCACACAACTGGCTATGCAACTGCAACGTTCCACCCAACCGTAGGCCAGTGTGCTCCTCAATCTCTCAGCACCACTGCCACCCCCGAGCTGGGCATGATCTCACAAGGAACCAGGGAACAGCAGACTCACACATAGCCAAGCATGCACCAGGATGAGCCAAGCCAATCTTCAATTGGGTTTATCAGGCTGCTAGGAGGTGGAAAGGAAGAATTGCTAAGCTAGTGAGCTCAACTAAGGAGCTATGGGTACCTCTCTCAGATCTATTTAGCTTGGCACTCACAATGCCTACACACCCAACACCAGGAAGTATTCTCTTCACTGCCACACAGTCCCTCAAGCCATACCTTCCTCTCTAGTGCTCTCAGGGTGTGCATAGAAAAGTAGCCAGCCCTCTTAATCTTCTTGAGAGGATACTCCCTACACTAGGTTTATCAAGCCAATTCTGTCCACTACCATTCCAGTTTCTTGCTCATGGGTTCCAAACAAAACAGGGATGCACCTAACAGCAACCTACACTTGTTGAGCATGAGAAAACGTTTCCAACAACGGGATGCACGAGATGGGGTTTCCTGGACTTCAGAAAAACGTGGGTAGACTCAAAACGTATTGGCACTTGGGAATTTCGACTTGGGAAGCAAAACCCATTCCAGAAAAAAAACGCCCCAGGGCAAAAACGCCCTCTCCCTCAGTCCCAATTTGCGTCCCTCCTTCCCCAGCTATTGCACAATCCAAAAACGAGTTCCTGGGCATGGAAAAACGCAGGGTTATGGTGAAAAACGTGAGGATAACTTCCTGTGAGCTCAAGCTGCCTGAGAGGAAGAACGTAATGCCTGAGGAATGGCCTTGGGTAGCATTTTCGTGGGGGTTTTCTTGCCCAGCAAGCCAAAATACGATTTTCAGGTTGGTAGCTTGCCCATGCACGAAAATCTGACTGCCATACCTCTCCCATCCCAAGACATTAACTGCCTTAACCAATTTCTTGGAAGAATTAAATGATTGGGTACATGAGACAAAATGGGTAGTTGGTGGTTTATGGGTTTCCCCATTGACACATGGATTAATACCATTGGCTCAAGGTTTGAATAATTTCCCTCCCTTTTCCTTGTAGAATCATGCCCCATCTCTTTTGTTGCATTGCATAGCCGGTTGTGGGTTTTTCATTGAAATTCATAATTACATGATGTTTTATTTACATCGTGCCTATCTCGCACAAGAACCATAGGCATCTATTTTAATTGCCGATACATAAACGCTAAATCAATGGTGGGGCCTTGGCCTTGAGCTCCTCACCATGATTAAATTACAATATTTACATCATTTACGGTTTAATACAAAGGGGGTCAAAATGGGGACATTACAATCCTCCTCTCACCATGCTTGGAATGGCTCCTGCAAATGTGTCCATGGATGGGAAGTGCCATCAATCTAAAGAACACCAAGCCTCTCTCTAAAGTACTCGAACTTCACTCTAGCTAGTGGTTTCGTCAACACATCCGCAACCTGCTCATCCATCGCAACATACAAGAGCTTCACTGCTCCTCTTTGCACCATATCCCTGATATAGTGATATTTGATCTCAATGTGCTTCGACCTGTCGTGGAACACTGGGTTCTCAGACAGATTCACACAACTCTAGTTGTCACAAAAGATACCAGTATTCTCCAACGAGAGATCAAATAGCTCAGACAGTAGCTTCCAGAGCCATACTGCCTCACAACTAGCCGAACAAGATGCAACATACTCTACTTCGGCTATACTCAGTGCTACACAGGACTGCTTCCTAATAAACCAAGAGATCACGCCTGATCCCATACTGAAGCAACACCCAGAAGTGCTCTTCCTATCTGCAACATTGCCTGCCCAATCTGAATCAACATAACCCTGCAGGTTAAACTTTTGATTTGCATCATACTTGAGCCCATAATCAACCGTACCCTTTAGGTACCTCAGAATATGCTTTACAACAACTAGGTGAACATCTCTCGGATCAGTCAGGAACTGGCTCAATGTTGTCACCATAAAGCAAATATATGGTCCCATGTTCGTCAGGTACATAGAGGACCCAATCATCTGATGATACATAGTGACATCAACCGACTCAGATGAAGCATCACACAGAAGCTTCAAGTTCGATTCCATAGGTGTGGCCATGGCCTTGCATTCCATCATCCTGAATCTCTTCAGGATCTATATTGCATACTTCTCTTGTCTAAGGAAGATCCCATCTGCACTCTGCCACACCTCCATACCTAGAAAATAGTGCATCATCCCCAAGTCCTTCATCTCGAACTTTGCATCAAGCTTCCTCTTCATGTCGGAAATCAATCTATCCTCACCTATTACAAATAGGTCATCCACATACAATAGTAGTATCACTGGATTTCCTTCCTCAACCTTGTAGTAAAGGTTGGAATCCGCTTTACTCTTGGTAAATCCCAAACTAGATAGAAAGTTGTCTATGTTAGAAAAACAGGATCGCGGAGCAATAACAATAAACAGAAATGCAAATATAATCACACAGACATTACAAGAGAGACACAGATATATCGTGGTTCACCCCAACTTGGTCTACGTCCACACTGAATTTGCCAATCCTTATTATTATTACCGTCTAGTAAGGTGAAGGAATACAACCTGCAGCACAGCCACTACACTTCCTCTTCACTGTCTCACAGCCTCTCTCCTGATCTTAGAGATCTTTACAATGCATAAAACCTAATACATCATGGTCTTGCCGTATTACAATGTCTTTCTTTTATAAGGGAAATACAATGGAAAAATACCACAGTATACCCAAAACCATGGGCCCACAAAACAACTGGCGAACCCCTAAAAATGCAGAATGGGTGTACAGTCCTCCGTGGTGCACGGCTAAGACAATATCATCTATGAGACTGGAAGATCTGGCTCCACAACCAGCAGTCTATCCTACCATACCAAGTCCTAGGATCTTGCTTCAATCCATACAAGGCTTTCTTCAACTTGCACAAATATGACTCTCTGTCATGTGTCTCAAAACCAAGTGGCTGCACCACATACACTTCCTCCTTGACTACAACATTCAAGAAAGCTGTCTTGACATCCATCTGGTGTATCTTCCATTTCATCACTGCAACCAAAGCAAATACTAATCTAATGAAAGTGTATCCGGATATAGGAGCAAAAGTCTCTTCATAATCAATTCCTCTTTATGGGAGAAGCCACAAGCTACAAACCTTGCTTTATATTTCTTTATGCTACCATCTGCAGCATGCTTGATCTTATAGATCCACTTGGAAGTCACAACAGACTTCCCTTCAAGTCTTGGGACCACATCCCAAACATCATTCTTCATGATCGACGGATCATGGAATTCTTCCATTACTTCATCCCGGATCCTGGGAAATTCAATATCTTCAATAGATAGCTTTGTTGCTGGAACAAGTGTTGTAGTCCTGCTTTTGTAGGTGATGGTATACTATCTTTCCTACAAAGCAAGTTAATGTGCATGATTAGAAACATTTCATAGTTTTTAGAACAAATTCTTACACATAAAGAAATATGTCATACAGTCATGCAATTATTTTAGCCAATGCTTCAATACAACATTTATCCATATCCCGTAACTTTCTAGATTCCTTCCAATCTCTACCAGAACATTGTTAAGAGTGTGCATAACTCCCAACATGTCAGCAAAGAGGTTTCATTCTAGATAAGTAGCAATGTAATGTTGTACAGTGCCATAGGCCACTTACCCATCACATGCATATTAGTAGTATAATGTTCATTAATGCAATTATTCTAATATGCATAATACATACCCTAAGTCTAGGAACATAAGCATATACATCATTGAGCAATATTATTTAAACAAACATGCAAGAAATGAAAATTCAAATACTTATCTTTGTTTGGTTGTAGGGTGGACTCCCTCTCAATATTTGCTTCCTTGCAGGAACTATTGGAGTGTGCTCCCTCTTGATCTTTGCTTCCTAGATTACTTGTCTTTGAACTTATATCCATCCTCTATCACTATGCATACTTACTAGTATCATCATTGTCTTATCCTCGAGATCTCATACATAATCATACATTCATTAGTATAATCTTAATACTATCAAAACACAATAATCGTAAACATGTATGGTCAAGATCATTTCATACATAGATAATTTATCACAATTCTTTTACTCATGCATATTCCTATTTGACCATAGGACTTTTCTGGTTAGTCATATCATCAATCAAAGTAAGAAGCATAATATGCTTAAACCCATGATTACTCAAACCTATAACTTCATGAATAATCATTATCAATCATACCAAGTATACTTATTGTTAAGTCAGTATTTTGTTTCTTCAATTTTGGTTTGATTTGCATTTTATTTTAAGTTATTTACTTGCTTTAACTTGATTCTTCTTTCTTTAGGAATTTTTCTTTAGTTTTTATATGAGATTTTGGGCTTGCTATTGAGATTTTCATTGAGATTTTCAATTTTTTACTTTATATTTGTTTTTGATGAGGGGTTTTAAAAGTTCATTATATCAAATAAGAAGCTCATAAATCTTATTCTAAGTGAGGACATGTACAAGTTTAATCCTGATAGTCTCAAGATCCCATGCAAAATGATATAAAGTTGTTTTAAAGCAACAAAACAGTGTTGAAGTTTTTCTTGTAGCGCTGGAGCCGAAATTCATCAAAGAAGCGCTACAAGAATATCGCGTTTTTCCTGTTGTGAGTTATTGAAGTCAAATGCATACCGCGAGCTGATGGAGAGGAATTTTTGAAAACCAAAGGAGATTTTTGTTCATAAGATACTCATATACAAAAACCTCTCTCAGTTTTGCAACAGCTGTCAAGGATTGAAAGATTCAGTTTAATCTTTGCAGCCTATTTTCTAGGGATTTTAAATATTTAATATTTTCCTGTTTTAGTGTTCATTTTGCGGGGCCGATTCTGATTGACTGGAGATGAATTTTTAAAAACCAAGAGAGTTTTTTGTCCATAACTGACCCATTAACAAAAACCTCTCTCAGTTTTTACACAGGTGTCACCAATTGAGATATATGGAAGCTTCTTTGACACCTATTTTTCCAGAAATTCGCCATATTTGCCAGGAATCCGATTTGCTATTTTTAGTTAATTAGTTGAGCTAGTTAGTTAATGTAACTGCTAGGAAGTTTGAATTTCGACCTAATGAAGGGGAAATAGAACCACTTCTTTGTAATTATAAAAGAGACACAAAGGGACTGAAGAAGGGTTCTGATTTTTGGGGGCAGCAGGAGGTCTGCAGATTGTATTGTAACTTCAAACTTGTTCAAAAGATAAGTACTGTGACTCTTATGAGCTTTAGCTGATGAAATAATGAAACATATGACTTTTTCTCCTTCATTTTTGTTTGTGACTGGCTTTGTTGTTAAGCTTGTTTAGCTTCTTAAATGGTAATTTCATTGCTAGTTGATGTGTATTTTATGGTGATGCTTATCTTTTATGTATGAACCTCAGCACATTCTTTTTGTGAGATCTTTGTGATATGTTATGCATCTTTATCAGTTTATGCTTATGATTTAGTTGTTACTTTTCTATTGGATGTATTCCCTGACTGTGCCCAGAGCTTACAACCATTCAAATCATATTCAAAAACCCTAAAAACTTTGTCTTATTTACTGAGTTTACTCTTGAGATTGTGTTAGCTTGTTTCCTTAGCCTTAGAAAAAATTTCTGGCACAAACATCTTTGGCGTCGTTGCCAGGGATGAAACTGAAGCATATCTTCCCTGGGATACTTATCAGTTTTACTGGTTTAAGAGGTGGACTTGAATGAGATCTTTTTAAAGGCTATTTTCACCAAAAAAGTAGTCACAGTGGCTTCTAAGGGGATTGGGACCAGGAATAGGCTTGTTTCTCCATTGAAACTGGGTGTGACAGACCCGGAACAGATCTTGAAAACAGCAAATAAACTCAGAAAATCTCAATCTTTGCGAGCCTCTTGTGACCCTGACCAGCTGGGCAGATCATTAAGTTCAGCTGAAATTTCACCTTGGAGAAAACCTATCATCCCTGAAAGTACTTTTCAAGTCTTTACTAATCCCCAAAGTTTTTTGAAAGCTAAGACTTCCTCTCCTGATAAAATACCTATCTTTCAGCTGAAAGTAGGAAAGAATCTTTTTCAAAAGGGTTCTAGTCAAGTTTCCACATCTTCCCAATCAGTCAGTACAAAAATGGCAGGTCAAAACCCACCCATGGATATGATGGACCGCATGGTTGCAGTTAGGTATGCACCATTAGTTTTACCTCAACCTTTACATGCATTACCCGGAGGTGATTACCAGAAATATATGCCTAGATTCAATGGACAGGGGGAAGTCACTGCTGAGGAACATTGGGAGGCTTTCCTAAGCTATGCTGACAATCAGAACATTGAGATAAAAGATGTGTGGATGAGGGTATTTGTTCAGAGTCTTGATGGGGATGTAAGAAAATGGTTTAGAGACTTGCCTGCTAACTCAATTACTATCATTGGAGAACTCCATGATCTTTTCATGAGACAATGGGGAGACACAAAGGATCACACCTACTATATAACTGAGTTTGGAGCTCTCAGAAGAAAGAAAGATGAGACTGTTGCAGATTTTTCCAAAAGGTTTAACAAAATGTACACTAGAATTCCAGCAGAAATTAAACCTACAGAAACATCAACTAAGCTAACTTATGCAAATGCTTTTGATCATGAATTTTCTTTGTTACTGAGAGAAAGGAGACCTATCACCTTGCTGAACATGCAAGATGCAGCTTTGGAGGTAGAATCTAATTTGCTAGCTTCCAATAGACTTAAAAATGAAATAGCCCAACAGCTATATGAAAGAAAAGGAAAGAAAGAAGCTGTTACAGCAGGTTCTGCTTCTTAGTCTGCTGAGACCAAGATAGATGAGATGGCTAAAATGGTTAAGATTCTTACTGCAAAATTGAATAAGCTAGAGCTTGAGAAGAATGCTAGTAAACCTACCCCAGAAGCTGATCGAAATCCAAATAACCAAAATCAGTTCAGAAGGCAGTTTGCTCCTAGATTCATGCCAAGAGAGCGCAGGAACAATGATATCCAGCGAGAAAGGAGGGAAAATGAATATCAAAAAGTACCCCCACCTTTTCAAAATAATTTGGTTGATGAGGAAGAAATCGATCAACAGCTGATCTTTGAAGAAATTGAGACTGATCAGGACATGAATCATATTGGAGATAGATTGTTTACAGGTTTTGTCACTGAAGAAGATTTTTTGAATTCTGAATGCTACACTGCTGGCATGTTTGAAACTGAAGATGAGGTAGATGTGGAGAATGTTCCTATAACTGCTGCTATACATCAGAATGGACCACCTAAGAAAACCCTAAATCTTAGATCAGGTCCAAAACAAGTGGCTCAAGCTCCCAAGAAGAGGGCACTTGTTCCTGCTGCACCTGTTCCTGCTAAACAAATGGCTGATCCTGTTATTGAGAAGAAACAGTCTGCAGAAAAATCAAAGAGAAATGCTGAAGTTGAAGAGATAAACAAATCTGTCCAAAATTTTAGTTTGGAGAACGAACTGGGGAAGTTAAAGATTCCTGTACCTCTGACTGAGTTAATAAAGAATCCATCATATAAGAATACAGTTCTGAAAGTGATGAATATACCCAGTAATCAGCCAGTTTCAGATACAGTTAATTTGCAAGAAGAAAACCCTAGAATTTTTATTGGATCAGCTCTGGCTGAAAAGACTGAAAATGAAGCTGGTGCTTCTCCTCCTTTCTATATAACCTTGACTGTACACGAGCAGATGATTCATAATTGCCTGCTAGATTCAGGAGCATCCCATAACTTGATGCCAAAAGCTGTAATGGAATCCCTAGGCCTTAATGTCACCAAACCTTACCATGATTTATATGCCTTTGACTCCCGAGCTGTAAAATGTCTAGGAGTAATAAAAGACATGGTTGTCAAACTTACTCAGTTTCCCATGAAAAGTGTGATAATAGACGTTGTGGTAGCTGACATCACACCAAAATTTGGCTTGCTTCTATCTAGGTCATGGGCTAAGAAGGTTGGGGGAACATTACAAATGGACCTCTCTTATGCCACCATTCCTGTTTTTGGTGGAGAAAATAGAAGACTTTACAGAGAGCTACAGCTTGCTTACATAGTCACAGATGATAAAAACCCTAGCAATCACCCAATGTACTCTGTGGACAAAGACCTTGGTTCATGCATATTACAGTTTAGTGAAGAAGAGAATTATGCTGGTCTGTTACAAGTGCAAAAAGAACAGCATGTAAAACGCAGCAGAGAAGAGGAAGATACATTGTGGCAGTTGTACTTTGATGGATCCTCATGCAAAGAGGGTGCTGGAGCTGGATTTTTACTCATTTCCCCTGGGGGTGAAACAGTGAAGCTCATGTATAAATTGGAGTTTGTTACCACTAACAACACTGCCGAGTATGAAGCTCTGCTATTGGGATTGAAGGCTGCTAAAGATTCGGGAATTCAACAGATTTCTGCATTTGGCGACTCCGAATTAGTTGTTCAACAGGTGAAGAACAAATATCAAGTAAAGCAGGGTTTGTTGAAAGTATATCGAAATGAGGTATGGGATATGCTTGAAAACTATTTTATAGCATTTAATATCACTTATATTCCAAGGAATCATAATGAGACTGCAGATTCTTTAGCTCTGGCTGCAACACATTTCAGAATCCCTAAAACCACTCAGCTAAAGTATCCTATAGAAGTGAGGTATAGACCATGTGTCCCTGATAATGTGAAGCACTTGAGTGTTTTTGAAGATGACATTGAAATAAAAAAAATTCTTGAGCTTATAGATGAGTTTTCAAATGCTCAAATTGATCAGGAAGAAGATGAAAGGGATGAACAGTTAAATGAGTTTGCTGCAGAAGAGATAGCAGGGCATAAAATCATTGAGTTGAAGAGCAACTTCATTCCAAAGGGTCTAGTACCTTTAGAAAGAATATTTACAAAGGATGATATACTTTCAAAGTCAGTGGTTCAATTTTCAGAAGACAATGTAGAGGACTACAATATTGGTTTAGCAGAACATCCTAAGATGGTAAAAATTTCTAAATCTCTGACAGTTGAGCAAAGAAATAGATATATCAAGCTTTTGAAAGAACATGTAGATGTATTTGCTTGGTCTTATCAGGAACTAAGAACTTATGATACAGCAATTATTCAACACAAGGTCCTTTTGAAGCTTAATGTTAAGCCTTTCCGACAGAAACTAAGAAGGATCAATCCAGTTGTGTTCCCTGTTCAACTGGGGTTTCCAGTGATGAAATTCCTTCAGAACTCTCAAGAGGAACCGGATGATATGCAAAGGAGACTATTTGAAATGATAGAGTTACAGCAGAATAGAGAGAAGGTGGATGAAAAAGCACAGCTATACAGAGCCAAGATTAACAACAGGTTTGATAGGAATATTAAAGAGAACACTTCCATAGAAGGTGAGATGGTTCTACGATGGGATGCAAGAAAGGAACAGAAGGGCAAGCATGGTAAGTTTGAAAATATTTGGTTTGGCCCTTTTCTGATATCAAAGGTTTTAGAAAACAATACTTTTATCCTGCGGTCCTTGGAAGGTGAGGAGTTGTCCAGCCCTGTTAATGGACGATTCCTCAAGCATTTTTATAGTCCATAAAAGCATTTTTCACGGATCATTGTACATACCGGTGAGTGAATCACAATAAGACTCCATAGCCCAATGGAATTTTTTACAAAATAGATAAGATAACAGACAGAAGGCACTGGTCTACAGGTTCTTGAAGCCTCGCAGGGAGGGCTTCATCCCGCAGCTGGAGCCAGATGTTAAGTCAGTATTTTGTTTCTTCAATTTTGGTTTGATTTGCATTTTATTTTAAGTTATTTACTTGCTTTAACTTGATTCTTCTTTCTTTAGGAATTTTTCTTTAGTTCTTATATGAGATTTTGGGCTTGCTATTGAGATTTTCATTGAGATTTTCAATTTTTTACTTTATATTTGTTTTTGATGAGGGGTTTTAAAAGTTCATTATATCAAATAAGAAGCTCATAAATCTTATTCTAAGTGAGGACATGTACAAGTTTAATCCTGATAGCCTCAAGATCCCATGCAAAATGATATAAAGTTGTTTTAAAGCAACAAAATAGTGTTGAAGTTTTTCTTGTAGCGCTGGAGCCGAAATTCATCAAAGAAGCGCTACAAGAATATCGCGTTTTTCCTGTTGTGAGTTATTGAAGTTAAATGCAGACCGCGAGCTGATGGAGAGGAATTTTTGAAAACCAAAGGAGGTTTTTGTTCATAAGATACTCATATACAAAAACCTCTCTCAGTTTTGCAACAGCTGTCAAGGATTGAAAGATTCAGTTTAATCTTTGTAGCCTATTTTCCAGGGATTTTAAATATTTAATATTTTCCTGTTTTAGTGTTCATTTTGAGGGGCCGATTCTGATTGACTGGAGATGATTTTTTAAAAAACAAGAGAGGTTTTTGTCCATAACGGACCCATTAACAAAAACCTCTCTCAGTTTTTACACAGGTGTCACCAATTGAGAGATATGGAAGCTTCTTTGACACCTATGTTTCCAGAAATTCTCCATATTTGCCAGGAATCCGATTTGCTATTTTTAGTTAATTAGTTGAGCTAGTTAGTTAATGTAACTGCTAGGAAGTTTGAATTTCGACCTAATGAAGGGGAAATAGAACCACTTCTTTGTAATTATAAAAGAGACACAAAGGGACTGAAGAAGGGTTCTGATTTTTGGGGGCAGCAGGAGGTCTGCAGATTGTATTGTAACTTCAGACTTGTTCAAAAGATAAGTACTGTGACTCTTATGAGCTTTAGCTGATGAAATAATGAAACATATGACTTTTTCTCCTTCATTTTTGTTTGTGACTGGCTTTGTTGTTAAGCTTGTTTAGCTTCTTAAATGGTAATTTCATTGCTAGTTGATGTGTATTTTCTGGTGATGCTTATCTTTTATGTATGAACCTCAGCACATTCTTTTTGTGAGATCTTTGTGATATGTTATGCATCTTTATCAGTTTATGCTTATGATTTAGTTGTTACTTTTCTATTGGATGTATTCCCTGACTATGCCCAGAGCTTACAACCATTCAAATCATATTCAAAAACCCTAAAAACTTTGTCTTATTTACTGAGTTTACTCTTGAGATTGTGTTAGCTTGTTTCCTTAGCCTTAGAAACAATTTCTGGCACAAACACTTATATAAGAGATCCTATCACAAGGTAGGATTCTAACTTGATATAGGAAAAACATACCTGGATTAGCATGCTAGCTAGTTATGTATAACATACCCGCATAATGTCTTCTCATTCTCTTCAATGACTTGTGCTAGTATCCTTCATATCTCAAAGGTTAACCATTATAGAACCAAGTTATACATACCTCGTAAGTAGATCTTCTATGTGATCCATGACAGTGGATGAATCTTTGTCTTCATGTCACCATGGTTTTATGTTCTTGAACTAGAACATGATTTCTCTTTCTTGATGTACCCTTCATGTTAGCGGACAACATCAACCTCATACAACACCACAATGCATTAGTACAATCATAAGCGTCAAAAGCCTAATCAATGAATATCTGCATTCATAATTTTATTAAGGTGATACAACAAGTCTAAAGTTAATCAATATTGTACTAACCTTAATGAAGACAAACATACCATAAACTTAATCATGAACAGATCTCGAAACATACCTGGATAAGTCATACCTGTCGAGATTGCTTGTAATCTTCTTATGTAAGGCCTTAACCTCAACTCCCTCTGAAACAGAAACTTCTTCACTTATGCAGGTGACTAATCCATTCTCTTCTAGGATTAACCCAATCCACTTTGATTTGCAGAAACTGGTTCTGGAGCTGGATTAGGGTTTGTCAGAGAAACCCTAAAAATTCAAAATTTGAATTTCAAACTTCTGAAATGATTGAAAGATTTGAATTTCTGAGCTATTCAAGCTAGTATACTCAGAATTTGAAAACTGCAAAGTTTCAGCCCTCAAAATTTCCTTTTAGATTTCCAGATTCACTAGGGAGGACCCTGAATTAGGGTTTGAGTTTCCTGGAGCTTCACCCAACCAAATATTTTTATCCAAGGTTCTAAACTTCAATTTTTTCAAGGAGCTTCCAGCTATGGTCATAGATTTAAAAAATTCCCATTTTTGCAGAAGCCCTAATTTTTCACCTTTCCGATCAAAGTCCCGAACTAGGGTTTGATCAGGCCTGGCCTTCTACCTAACCAAAAAATTTGACCTTGTTCTCTAAATTTTGATTTTGATGAGTATCATTCAGCTGTGGTCTTCGATTATAAAAATACCAACTTTCTCTCAATCCCCAATTCCTGGAACCATGAATGAAGGTGCTCAAAACCCAATTATGTTTTGACAGAAATATGCTCCTGATTGCTTCTAGTGTAACTATGAAATTACAAATCCACAGGGTCTAAAACTTCGACCTGTGGTATCCCGACCTGTCATATTTCCAACCCCAAAGGTCTGGCCTCAATTCGATTCTCTGAGATAGAGTTATGCCAAGTGTCGCAATGCGACCTTTTTATGGGATAAAACAGGAGAGTGAACTTGTACGGCGTGACACGTGTCACTGGTTCAACTTCGGCCTCTGAAAACCTTACCTGAGAAACTACATTCCGTGCCCTACCTGTCATTTTTTACGAAATTCCATTTGTAGCTTCCTATCCCAAGTTGTGACCTTTTTTCCTAGGTCACTTTTTTATGACTGAGATCTGCAAGAGGTAGAAACCCTAGATTGTACAGATCATAAAACACAAAGTACAATGAATTAGAATTTGTGCTTCGGAAAAAAGGTACATGGGGATCTTATATTCGACCTATAAGATTTTTATATCCTTAAACCTCGCTGAAATGGATTTATAGCGAAAGTGCTACAATGACTGGTGTTTTCTATATCAAGCCCTAGCTTCGCAAGTGCAACAAGTGTCATAAATGCCATATCATGCCTTCTTTCAGGATAGCTCTGATACCATGTTAGTTTTTTTAGAAATTTCAATATGATATAGGATCTTAACTGAGAGAATAACATGTACAGCATCTCTACAACATATCAATCATGGACACAATAATGCAAGCACACAAGAGACACAGAGTTTCACCAGGGAAAACCAAGAAGGCGAAAAACCCCGCAACTTCCTCAGAGATAGATAGAGCAATGATACAACCCAAGTACAAGAAATAGTCTTCTCCTATCAGTAATTTCACCTCCTCCACAAGTGCGCCACTTTGCAATGAGAGTATGAGTGAGAAAAGTGAATGATCAAATAGAGTACCTCCCGCACTCTATTTATACTTGACTTGACTTGTCTAATAACCTTTACTAGGTCGGCCTTAACTTAACCACATAACATAATGCCGACTGGGCTGGCCCCCAATAGGGTGGTCTAATAACCCTTTCACCCACATGACTTATACAGGGCCGACCCCACCAAGGTGGTCTAATAACCCATCAAGTATAAGTTACGACACTTACAATATAAATGACGACACTTCCGTATAGAGGAATAATAACATCTCTATAGGAATACAAACACTTCTGTATAGAGGAATAATAACATCTCTATAGGAATACAATATACATATAGGAAACACATTCCAAAGTTACAAATACATCAACAACTATGTCAATTAATACATTAGATACATTAATTAATCATTTCATGATTAATTACTATGTATTAGACTAAATAGTTGGCGTATGAGTCATTGTGTGGACCACAAGTCATCTCTGGGGGGACCACAAGCCTTCCTGGTGTGGACCACAAGTTTCCTAAGTCACTTGGGTGCATTCCTAATGATTCTGGATAAGATTCTGGTAAGAATGGCTCATTCCTGCTTTTTACTGCTTGTTACTGCTTTTGGGTGAAAGGTGAAAGGCTAGTTGACTAGGGAAAGTGTTTTTTTGGACCACTTTCACTCCTTGATGTTTCTTCCTTCCATTTTTGGGATTTAGCATTTTTTTTCATCATACATCACACTCAGGTCACTAATTCATAAATTTGTGAGCCTTTGGTGTGACTTGGAGAACACACTTGCCACCTAGGGGGGTTTTGCATCATTTTAGTAAGTCTACTTTTGTAAGGATCCAAATGCAATATTTAGCCATTCAAATATCTGATGTAAACATTATATATAGACATCCATTTAGTTTCCTAAGGTTTGTTGATGTATTTTATTCATGAGAGTTAATACAGTTTGTATCTATTGTGAGAAATTTTTCGTGTTCTTGACTAGCCGTGTGAGATCTTTGTGAGAGTGTGTAATTTCTTGATCAGATCTTGGTGTGAACTAAATTTCACAATCAATACTATAAGAACGTAATAAATTCTATCAAGGTGGAGAACCTATAGTGTGGAGTCCATAACTGATTAAGAGACTTAAAGCAGTGGATAACCCAATCTCAAGAGCAGTAGACTTCTGGCTAGACATTGTACTAGAAGTATACGTTACATAATTTGTTGTGGACACTCTGAAGTCTTACAGTGTAGTAGAGGAAGATTTATTCGAAGGATTCAGAGGTAATTACATGAACAATCTCAGTCTATACATTAAAATGTTGTTAGCAAAGAAAGGTGTCTTACGAATGTAATAAGATTCCTAGAAATTTCAATCTGTAATGTTCAGTAATATAGACAGTGATATTGAGGAAAATATTTATACATTAGGAAGTGGTAAAAGATACAAGTATAGTATTGAGAAGAGGTCTAATGAACACGAACCTCGCACCTCTCTAGAGACTGAGTTAGGAAGTAATAGGGACTCATATCAAGTTGAGACTAATAGTGAAGCAGAGCCTAGAGCAACTACCTATCAGCCTATTACTCCACTGAAACCTCCAGTTGACGATAGAAATACTACTAACCCACATAAAAATAGTAGTATTAACACTGCAGGGGAAATCACTCAAAATGTTCCAAGTAGTAGTATACCTAACACTATGCCTCCTAGAAGAAGAATGACAGATGACATTAAGCTGCCGATATTCAAAGGAACTGGTCTTGAGGACCCAGAGCAACATTGGTTTTTGTGTGAAGCCATATGGAATGTTAAACAAGTACATGATGATGCTATTATACAAGCACAGCTAGTTAAAACATTCAGGGACAAAGCCTTAACATGGTTTATGAAGTACTATGTTGGACATAATAGGACTCTAGTGGATATCAGACTTGCAATCAAGCAAAAACCCAGTGAGATAGTATGGGAATTTGATCAAAAATTCAAAGCATTGCTAGATCAAGTGAGTTTGGACATAGCACTGTAACAGCAACAAGAATGGTTCATAGCCGAGATGTTGCCACATATCAGGTTATCATTGATGCAACAGAAGGTTACTTCGTAGACAGAGGCCCTTGAAATTGTGATGAAACTAGAGGCTTTGCCTATAGGAATGGTTTAGATACAGACCCAGTTAGCAAATTTGACAATACAATTGCAAGATATGAGGAAAGAAAAAGAAACCAGAGAAGAGGTTTAGTGTACGAAGTGTAAAGGAGAAGGACACCCTAAAGAACGTTGTTTGGTATTTAAAGATTTCATCACTAGTGGGGCTCCAAACCCATTGAATCAACATCAAGGACCATAGTGTGATATTTCACGATGTAGAGTACACCGGCTAGAAGACTATTATTTAATTTAGAAATATGTGCAAACACCAAAGAACTTATACTGAACGTTCTATAAATTAGTTGGCCATGATGATAGCAATTGTAGAGCATATGAACTCATGATAGAAAGAAAACACGATGTCTACATATTTCAAGGGGAAACACATAACAACAATGAAAACATGTTGTATGATCAAGGAATGTATAGAAGACGTGGCAGATTCAGGGGAAGAGGACGAAACACTGGACAAGGACAAGGAAGAGGTCAGATCGTGTGTTACAACTGCACTCAACCAGGATACTTAGGTAGAGACTGCACGAACCCTTGCACTACTTGTAAATATTGTAAATAATTTGAGCATGCCATTGAGGCATTCCCTATTTTGCAAGAAAAAATGCAAGAAAGAAGACCAGAAACACAGAATCAGAACATACAGATGATCACAGCTGAAAAACGCAATATAGATTGCACCATTAATGTTGTGATAAGAAGTGGAGCCACCATGGGTGGAGATCGAAGAACTGAAGCTTCGAATTCTGAGGATCACCAAGCTGGACATAATCCTACTGAGGGGGCTTGCATAAGAAAAGCAATTGGAAAAACACCTGATTTCAACCAGAACAAAGAAAGAGAAGTCTTTGTGGAAGCAAGAAAAACCTTCAAAGAACCAGAACCTGTAACTCCAGGAATCAAGTTGTGAAGTGAGACCGCACCTGTGATGGATATGCCATCTATGTATGATCGATCTTGGACTACAAGAGACCCAGTGAGTCCTGTTGCGCAGGTTTTATAGAGTTGTATGAAGTTGTTAAAACATGAGAATTCCTTAGCACAACTACAAATATTTCTGAGTCATTTTGAGTAGCGCAATCTTGTGAACGAAGCTCATAGATTGGTTCATCATATTAAGAGTCATAAAAGAACCGGAAGAGAAATGAGACTAGCTGCACAGATTGGAGAATTTGAAATGGACGAGATTATCCTTGACTTAGGGTCAGAAGTAAATGTCTTGACAAAGAAGACATGGGAACAAATGGGGAATCCAAAGTTATCATGGTCACCCATACAGTTGAGACTAGCGAATCAACAAATGGTTATACCCTTTGGGAGATTATCAAATGTCCTTGTTGACATTGATGGAGTTGAAGTCACACAGACTTCGAGGTTATTGAGATTATAGATGATAGCAATCCAGATTATGCACCATTGGGAAAAGATTGGGCAATTGATAACCTCGCAATTATCAACTTGAAAAAGAAGCAGATGGTATTTGAAGGAATAGATATCAGGGTCATCGCACCTTTATACCCTACAAAAGGACCTAGATACATTGAACCAATAAGGGAAGAATGTCGAGCTCAAGACCTGGATCATATCTACAAGATGACAATGAATCAGGGAGATTACTTCAACCCAGCTAATGATGGAACACTGAGTTGGTGATGTGACAGTTATTGCATATTAGAATTAGATGCAGGACTGGAGAACTGGCAGAGCAGAATGCACTAAGTATCCACAAGGAGATGTGCGCAGCTCAATAGATCACTGCGTTGGATCGGAACAGAGGTAATTCAAATCCCTACTTATGATAGTTTGAGTGATATTCATGCATTCTTTCAAGAATATCTTATATCATTTTCATATGAACATAAGTTAACAATATTGGATACAACACTGCGTGCTACACCTACTAGATGGTGCGTTGCGCATAAGAAGAATCTAACCACATGGGAAGAATGTAGAACATGATGAAAATAATATTTGTAGAACAGCCTGAACTTGTGAAAGTAAAATATAATGGACAAACTGATCATAGAGATCACATAGACCTTTTCACGAAATCATGGACACACGTACTGCAAGAAGAATGGTTCCATCACTTTGTACATACATTGCAGCAAATCCTGAAGAACTGGTACAAAGAAACAAAACTTCGCAGAGGAACAGTAGAATGGTCCGTCATGGATAATAAATTTAACACAACTTTAAGCTTTGAGGATGAATGTCCAAGTATAAAGGAGGCATTACAGATAATAAAAAAGAAGGTATTCAACGACACACAAGAACCTATGCATCCACAGCCAGAATGGGAAAGACAACTAGAACATGCCCTGGAATGTTACAACTTTGCATTAAACGACGATGAAGAGGAAAGAGAGGATGATGACCCACGCAATGTAAACATCCCTGTGTCGGAAGGAAAGCGCAAAGTTGAAGGACCTCCATTGGAAATTTCGGATCTGAGCAATGCTGTAAAAACTCGAAAAGTGAACATTGGAACTACTCAAGGGCTAAAGTTCGCTTCTATAGGGGATTATTGGGACGAAGACACGGTTGAGCAGATAGTAGATTTACTCCGCGAATACGAAGACTTATTTCCTACAAAATTTCCAAAATGAAAGGCATTTTGGGAGACTTGGAATTCATGAAAATACATCTCAAGCTGGATGCGAAGCCCATTAAGCAGAGGCCTTATTAACTGAATCCAAGATACAAGCAGAGCTTGATAAGATGCTCGACGCAGGAATCATTGAACCTATAGAAGAGTCAGAATGGATATGTCCCATGGTTATCTAGGAGAAGAAAACTAAAGGTGAAATTAGGATCTGTGTAGATATCAGAAAGATAAACAATGCATCACTACATGACCCATTTCCTACTCCATTCACAGACGAAGTATTAGACAATGTTGAAGGGAATGAGGCATACTCTTTCACTCATGGATTTTTTGGATATCATCAGATCAAAATTGATACAGCAAACGGGCACAATGCCACTGAATCGGGCTGATTTCAATACACAGTTATGCCCTTTGGTCTAAAGAACGCACCTGCTATTTTTTCAAGAGTAGTTGTTTCTCCATTCAAGGATTTTATCCATAAATTATTAGAAGTATATTTTGATGATTGGACAATATTTGGGTTGTTGAAGAACCATTATGCCAACTTAAGACTGATGTTAGCGAAGTATAGATAACATCATATTTCTCTCAATTTGAAGAAAAGCATCTTCTGTGTTCCCTATGGAATTTTGTTAGGACACATTGTTTGTAAACAAGGACTCATGGTGGATCCAACTAAAATCATAGTTATTGTGAATTTTCCAGCTCCTAATTCAGTAAAGCAACTATGCACTACATTGGGACACACAGGCTACTATAGGAATTTCATCAAAGGATATGCGTAGATAACTGCACCTATGGAAAAATTGTTGAAGAAAGAAGCGAAGTTCATTTGGACTGAGGACTGTCAGAAAGGATTAGACACATTGAAAGAGAGGATGGTAACTAAGCCAATCTTAGTTTTTCTGGATTGGAGTAAAACATTCAATGTCCATGTAGATGTTTCATCCATCGCACTTGGCGTTGTTCTATCTCATATAGGTGAGGGAGGAATTGACCATCCTATTGCATTCTCAAGAAGGAAGTTGTCATCAACAAAAAATAATTATACCACAATAGAAAGAGAAGGTTTAGATATGGTGTACGCATTGCAGAATTTCAGACACTATTTGCTGGGTGCACACTTATGTATGTTTACTGGCCATTCATATTTGAATTATCTAGTCAATAAACCAGTGTTAGGGGGGGGAATCTGTAGATGGTTATTACTCTTTCAAGAGTATGATTTTGAAATCGTCGTTAATCCAAGAAGGTTGAACTCAGAACCTTACCACCTTTCCAGAATTGAGTCAGGCGAAGAACCTACCAACCTGGAATATAATCTACCAGATGTGCAATTGTTTGTTATTCAGATAGCAGATGACTACTATAAGGATATTATAGAATTCTTGACCACAGGGTTGGCACCTACAAAGTTTACCATGCATCAAAAGAAACAACTGGTAGTTAAAGCAGCAGACTTCACCATAATTGCAAGACAATTATACAAGCTAGGACCGGATGAAGTACTACGCTGATGTGTGCTAGAACATGAGAAATCATTGATACTTGTTGAAGCACATTCAGGGGTGCCTAGAGATCACTACGCAGGAAGAGCCACTGCGCAGAAAATTTTAAGAGTAGGGCTATGGTGGCCTACACTCCACAAGGACTCAAAGGATCATTGTTGTAGTTACGATGTTTTCCAAAGAACAGGGAAGCCATATCGCAGAGATGAGATTCCATTGAAGCCACAATTTACATTGCAAGCCTTTGATAAATGGGCTATTGATTTTATGGGACCTATCAACCCACCAGGAAAGTGAACTGGTTCAAGATACATTATTACAACTACAAACTATCTAACCAGATGGGAAAAGGAAAAACCTGTAAAGGACTGTAGCACAGTTACTTCCGCGCAGTTCATTTTTGAAAACTTCCTCACAAAGTTTGGATGTCCAAGTATCCTTATGAGTGATAAGAGAACTCACTACTTAAATAGAACTATTGAAGCCCTGACCAAGGAATTTCAAATTTACCATCAGAAGAGCACACCATATCATCCACAAGCCAATGGTAATGTTCAAGCTTTTAACAAAGTGCTGGAAAATGCGCTTACTAAGGTATGTAATACAAACAAGGATGATTGGGATCGAATACCAGCTGTCTTATGGGCATACCGGACAACTTGTAAGAAGTTGATAGGACATACACCATTCAGATTAGCCTATGGACAGGAATTTGTGATGCCAATGGAAAACATAGTACCAAGTTTGAGAATTTCAGCTTTCATAGGCATGGAAGAAAGGATACTACACTTGGTTGGATTAGAAGAAGATCGCTTCATTGCAGGATTTCACCAACAAGTGCATAAAGACAGAGAAAAAGCATGGCATTACTGCCACATCAAGTACAAATATTTTCAGGTAGGAGATCTTGTCCTCCTCCATGACAGTAAATTCATGAAGTTTCCTGGAAAATTTAAGATGCATTGGCTTGTGCCATATGTTGTCAAGTAAGTTACTAATGGTGGTGTAGTTCAGCTAGCCATATTAGTGGGAGAAAACCTGCCAGGTCTTATTAATGGAACTAGTCTAAAACCCTACAGGGATAGTCCTACTTCGCCAAACCCTCATTGATCAGAAATGAAGGAATTTATAAGTGTCATGTGCAGTTGAAACTGGACACTAAGAATGCCAGAATAAAGAGTCTGCACGGAATTTTGGTAAAATGCGAAGTGTTGACCGAAACAGAAGTTGTGTTGCGAAGCACACAAAGGAAGTTGAGTTGTGAAGTCAGAACAGGTTCAAGGTGTGAAGCTAACATCAAGAAAAGGGAAAAGCGCAATGCACCTCGCAACTCCCTTAAGAGAAGGCTTGCGTTGTGAAGTTAGAAGCTCGCAATAATAAATGTGCAGTGAACCTCAGAGTTGCATGGTCACTTGCGCCAACAAGGGAAAGAGAACCGTTACAATTGCTAGTCGGAAAGATAACCGTTACAATTGTTGGACAGAAAGATAACCGTTACAATTTTCGGTCAAAAAGATAACGGTTACAATTGTCAATCGGAAATATAACCGTTATAGAGTGTTTTGTCAATGGCCGTGGGTGCATTTAACAAAAATATAGCTATTTCTAATGCATTCAATGAAGAAAAGGACTGATATCCTTGGGATATTTGGCCAACGGTTATGACATTTAATTTCTAACTAGTCATTACGGGCACATTGTTGGGGTAAAAAGGCTATTTACTTACCAGTTTTACCATGAATTTTGAATTTTTACCGACTGTAAAATTCTAAGTGTTTACCAGATAAAATAAATAGTGCTCTCTCGTATATGTCCGAAGATCCAACCTTAGAAGAAATTTTGGGCACTTTCAAAAAGTTTGGTCTAGGAGGATTGATGAAGTCGCGAGTTAAGCAAGCCTCTCCAGACCAAGGTGGCTCGTCCAAGAATTCACCACGCAATCAACCACAATAGCAAAAGAAAGACAAGAAATTGGTCTCCAACCAGGGAAATACGAAGGCCACAGGCACCAAGAAGCCATCTGCACCACAAGGAAAAACGCCGACACCGATATGGCCAGTTCCAGAGTATGTTATCCCGAGAAGAACTGACGCACCAGATGTATTTCTTATAAAGAATACCTAGTATAATATTCCCCTACCGCCAATGTCAAAACATGTGTGGACGTAGGAGAATTTGCTCAATAAGATTCCGGAATATAAGTTTTCAAACCATGATTTATTGAATCAAGAGAAGTTTCCGCAATTCCATCCAGACAAATACATGTACAAGAAATACAACAAGGGCACCAAGCAAATGAATGTTGTCTCGATGGAATGGGTTGAGCCGTTATCCGCATCTGGACCACTCAATTTGCTGCGGATTCCACATTTTAACCGGATCAATGAGCTCAATGCCATGGTGTGCACATTGTTATCATGCACGCATCAGGGGTACATATGGTTGGACCACAAGGTAAACATTATTATTGACCTTATAGCCAAGATTACGGGCCTAAGCAAAAGAGGCGTTGATCCTTCAACTGATTTTTTTGGAAAGAAAGAAGACAAAGAATTGGTCGCAAGAATAAAGGTTGAATATGGTTTGACCAACGGAAATCGCGGTTACATAACATCAGGGATTGAAGACATGCCCCTGCGCTTCATGCTTCAGCTTATTGCGAGAAGGCTTATAAGGAAGTCCTTACCAACTGAAGTTTATGCTATTGTAGTCTTCTTAGCTATGAAGGTTAAGGATGGTTTTCAATACAATTGGGAAAACTATCTGTTAAATGAGTTTTTAGAAGATGTCTGAGAAACCTAGGACAATGGATCTACATTCCATTTCAGCAGGCTGCTCGTGCTCGTTTCCTTTGTGGGGTGGAAGGAACCCCACTTTCATAATGGCCTTCCAGTAACCTCTATTGACTGTCGTGGGGTCAGATATGCCAACACGTGGGCGACAACAAACCCAGAAAAGCAGAGGTGGAGGAACCTACAGTTGCTCACCTACCATGAGCAATTATGCGAAGTCATTTAGAAGACTTCGCGCATCACTAAGGAAGTGGCATCTCGGTATATTTCAAAGATGATATTCAAGGCCGGACTTCACTTCATATATATACATCCACGAATCCTAATTATGCCTCCTACATGGTATGAAGGACTCTATCAACTCGAGGCGCAGAGAATTGATATGATCATAGAAGACTGATCGACAAAGTGGAAGATTGATGCGTCGTCCACGCTCATCACTTCATATGAGGAGAGCGAAGAGGACGACCAAGAAAACAAAGGTCCTGACGTCACAAGTACCTACAATCCGAAGCCTGACCAAGGAGCAAGCGAGAAAAGGAAAGAACCTGACACAGAAGTTCCAGAAAAGCCATAGAAATAAATAAATAAATAAATAAAATTAAAAAATAAAAAATAAAAAATAAAGTTAAAAAAAATAAATAAAAATAAAATAAATAAATAAATAAATAAATAAAAAGATAAAAAAAATAAAAATAAAAATACAAAAATACAAAAATACAAAAGCTACTCGACGACCGCTAGATGCGCAGTTGCACAACGATGAGTATGAGTGCATCGTGGCAAGGGTATTAGCATATCTGGAAGATGTAATGGGGCTGAAAAACGCCAAGGAAGAGACAACACAAACTGATGTGAAGGAAAGCATCGTTGAGCTGAAAAGTCTAGTTACGAGAATTGATCAAGTCCAGCTAGACTTGGTAAAAGAACCAGACCACAACGAATTCTTAGGTGATTCAAGCCAACAGAAGAGAAGCCCTCCTGCCTATACCACGAGGACCCGAATAGTCAAAATTGAACCAATGTCCATCATATTCCCAACATATCACATGGTTGAAAGTGGATGAAGGCTCATACAGTTAGAAATCAATGTGGGGATGCTACCCATAGAGGGATTGCATCACCAACACCTAAGGCTGGAAGAAATTTACAAAAAGTTACAAGAGGAATGTGCGTTGAAGACAAGGGAGCTTGACTATGCATCGGAAAAGCAACTCAATATAAAGGAAGCAATTTCAGCTATCTGTGCGAAGTTTCCCGAATTTGATATAGAACCAAAAATAGAGACATCCATCCTGAATATTGGCACTGTTGTCGATAGTCTGAAAGAATAAATGATGGGGCTGGAAGTTTCCAATAATGATAAAATTGTTGATATGGAATTTTCCCATCAAGAAAAAATTGCAGAGCTAGAAGCTCAATAGCAAGTCAGAACATTGTAGCGGAGGAAGAAGCAAGAGAAAAGGCACTGAAGGCCTCTACAGAAAGAATCTACGCAGAAGTGGAAAGATTCCAAAGCCTGTTGGATGAAGTTTCTAAAGTTTGGGCTCTGTTACAAGAAGAACGAGAGTTACAAACAATCCAGGATAAAGTACAGCAGAAGCAGCAGGATCTTGATTCTATTAATATTGCTATGAAGTATTTGCCAACAAGGAAAAAGATGCAGAAGTTCGCAGAGAGAAGGGAACTTCAAAGAGAGCTGGAAGCATTGAGATAAAAGGAAGATGAAGCTTCCTTAAGATTGCATCCATTACAGGAAGAAGCGCTAACACTGACAGAATAAATTGAGTTGAAGTTGCAAGTTCTGCGGATGACAGAAGATATTGTCTAAGAGCAACTTGTGGAACCTATCTCAGAGGAACTGCTTGCCACAATCAAGGAATGGGAGCAAGAGACCAGGGAAAAATTTGTGAAGCTCAGCGCAATTGTTCAAGAGTTCACTGCGCGATAAAGCACTTCACTGGATGCGCATATGGAACATCCCAGTCAGAGTGGCTCGGGGAGGAGCCACATGTGAGTGTTAGGGGCCTATTGGGCATGGCCCAAGTGGACCACTTTTTGGAAAGACAGTTTTCATGGAACAAGGCTCCAACGCGGCGGTTAGTTTTGGAAATGAAGTTCAAGAAAAGTGAGGTCTAACAACGACCTATTTTGGGTAAGCCACTCAGAAGAATCTCGGTATTAGGGTGAAGAGCAACGCGAAATTGGAGAAAAGCGACTTGTCTCCTTAGTATAAACAAAGTACTAAGACAGCAAGAGCGGTGAAAACTGTTAGAAGGTAAGCGGTGGACTAACAACGACAGATGAAGCAGAACGGTGGAAAAGGACGCGCCAATATGAGGTCAGAGCCGCGCATTCAGAACTGCGGCTGTCAGAAGAGGCGTTAGAGCCAGAAGCAGCGCAGAAAGGAGGTCGAAGACAAGTGAATTAGCTATCAACTATGACAGGCCAGGTTAGCAGTGTAACCGCGCCATTTTGGGGGGATTTTTGGCCCACAATCATTGTAAAGACGTGACCTTCTAGCACTATCTATAAAAGGGGCAATTTTGTAAGGGAAGGGTTGATCTCTCATGTTATTATTTTGGTTCTCAAGTCTTTTGAAGAAAGACTAACTATTGTAGAGAGCAAGAACAGAGGAAAAGGCTCTACAGTTGTGTGCAAAGAGACCTATTGTAGAGATAAGAGTCTGCAGCTGAGTGCGCAGACTAGAACTGTTGAACCCTTCCCATTAATATAAACAATAGTTCCCATGGACGTATCTCCCATCCTGGGGGTGAACCATGTAAATACTTGTGTTGTGTGATTAAATCTGTTTGATTGCTTATGTTTATGTTCATGTTAATGTATGTTCGTTATTTTATATGTATTTCCTCATGTATGGATGATGAGAATAATATGTTAAGTATTGAACATGTATAATTGAATGTACAAGGAATTATGAATGCATTGGATGTATAAGTTGTATGGGTAAACACTAAGTCAGCGGAATCTATAATATGTGTGATTCCCTAGAAGCGCGGTCTTGGAGTTGCGTTGTTGCATTGTATTTTATCATATGAGTTTGCGAAGTGCGCAGTCCTAGTGTGCGCTATAGCATAAGAAGTAAACGTGAAGTAGGTGTGACTTTGCGCATCCTATCATTTTATTATATGCGCATCACTTGGCTGTAGAAACGTGCTTCTGCAGCCCCCCCCATAGCTTCACCTCAAGTGAGACCTCAGTCTGCTCGCAGACTATTGCTGAAAGGGCCAGTGAAGAAGGGTTTTGTTGGACCACGACTGCCCTGAACCTGGGTCAGTAACAGAAATTTAAAGAATGAATTAGTATCCCAATAGTCAGGACTGCAAACCAAAGCAATTTGTGTATCTTAAATATGGAAAACACATTGAATGAAAGAAGAACAGATCCTAGGATCGAAGACAGAAATGAATTGGTATTATATGATGAAGATGTGAGGGAAAAACAGGTCAGCAGAGAAGTCCCAAAGGACATACCTACAACGGTTTCCAAGGCATGTAATAAAAGAAAATTAGCAAGCAAAAAGAAAAGCGTCATGTTTACAGATGATTATCTTGAATCAAGGCAACATTACATATTTTTCTAAACAATCTAGCATAAAAACTACTAGTATTATGGATAATATTGAGGGGGAGTCCAAGTAACAGGCAAGGAATATAAATGAAAATTCAATAGAGCAGTGGTTTGGTAAATCATTCAAGAACACAAGGATATCTACTTCATAAAGCTTCAAGAAATGGCCTAGTCTAAGGGGTAGAATTGCGAGCAAAGAAAGATAAAAAGGCATTCATAGTCAAGTAAAGTTATCTTCTGCAAGGGAGAAAATTATCATCAAAACAAAGTCACAGAAGAGAATCATATTGATAGGGGGAGCCAGCATAATCCCAGGGGGAGTAGGTGAAATAAGTTTCTTTACCCCTTTTTTCATTTATGTCAAAGTGGGAGAGAGGATCAGGGTATTTTTTAAGGACTCTAATATTATACTTAAGTATAGTATCCTAGGCAATTATTTTGGATTGAAAAAAACAGGTATATAGATACATAGGCGAATATTAAATATGAACATGCAATTTACTACTGAAATGTGTAAATTTTGGCGAATATTATGATAAAAAAACATATTTTATGTAAATATAGGCAATATTAGAGACTAAAAATGACCAAATAGCGAATTTTTTTTTTTTTAAAAAGACCGAAAAATAGCCAATTGGCGAAATTTCGCCCTTAAAAATTACCCTGGAGAGGATTGAAGTTGTTTCCATCAATGAAAAAGGAGGATATTGTTGGAATAAGTTGGCATTTATGTCAAAAAGGCTATCATTGATGTCAAAAGGGTGAAGAGATATGTGGTGTTACCATTGGTTTCAAGGTGATCATGATGATGTGGGTTTATTAGTGATAGATTTTTTGGGAATGTTTGATGAAGCATTGAATCCCCTAGAGAAATGATCATAAGGAATCCCTTGAAGAACAAGACTTATCACAAGTGTACACAACTCAAAAGCAGTCCCCTTATGGTGTGGCAGTTGTGGATGGCCCTCATGGGAAGACACTTTGATTTGTACACAAGTGGTGCAAATCCCATAGAGAAACTCCTAAAGACCATGATGATGTGGAGTGTAAAGGAGTCCCTCAAGTGTCCTGAAGAAGTGTGAATAATTTCCTAAAGAATTATGTTGGGTCCACATGACCACAATAATGGGTCAGATGACCATGATGGTGGGTCACCTCACCATGATGATGAGAAGTGTAAGGAAGTCCCTAAATTTTTCTTGAAGCAATATCGGAAATAATTTTGAAGAAATCCCTAAAATAGTGGTGTTGGGTCCACATGACGTTGTGGTAGGGGTCACATAACCCTTATTGTAGAAGGCCCTAGAGATCACCTAAGGCTAGTGTAAATCATTTTTTGATGAAGCATGAAATTTCTACCGAAATAATGATGATAAATCCACATAACCCTGAAAGAAGTGGTGATTGTGTCCACATGACCAAAAGGATTGGTCCATATGACCATGAGAAATATCCCCTGAAGTAATAAGGATTGGTACAGAAGACAATGTTGAAATAAATGGTGAAGAAGCCCTATGGTATGACCATTTTCCCATGAATTTGGTGTTACCTGACCCATGGTGGAAAAGGCTCTAAAGATTCCCCAAATTTGGTCTGAATCAACTTGGTGTGAAGCATGAAGTATCCCCAATATAATTATGTTTCGTCCACATGACCCTAAAATTTGCGGTACGTTAGCCCATTGAACCACATGAAGTGGCAAGAAACCCCACAAGAAATATTGATGTATCTACCAAGTATGATGATGTGGAAGGTATTTTCAAACCTCAAATGTTCAATCCTTTCCATATGGTTCCATTTGGATTGAACATTTGAGGTTTCAAAAGGGCCTATTTTTCTTTGTTTGGTTTGCAAGTTTGGTGATTTGGGTTTTCATTTGAAAGTAGCAAGATTTAGTGATATTTTGAACTTTGTTGATTTGAGTGGGTACTTGTCTTCTTCAACTTATTTGAACTTATATTGATTGCAAAAGTGTTTGAATTCCTTCATTTTAAGTAGAACAAATAAGAAAAAATTTATTTTGACTTATTTGGTGCAATTTGAAGTGCTTCGAAATTTAAAGCTTTCATTGTCTTATTTGGACTTGGATTTGCTACATTTATCATTGGGTATCCAAATTGAGTCGAAGAGGATTATATTTCAAGTCTTTTGAGTCATTTGAAAGTATTTTAAAAGTAGAAATTTTTCTCTCATATTTTCCTTGAAGTTATTTTGAAGAAGCATTGAATCTTCTCAAAATTAAAACAAAGAATTAATTTTTTGAGTCTTTTCATGCGATTAGAAAATCCTTGAACTTACAAGAGTATTTCATCTTATTTGATCCTCTAAATTTTGTAAATGGAATTGAATCTTTTCAATAAAAACAAAGGAGGTTAAATTCAAATCCTTTTATGCAATTTAGAAGTTTTAAAAAGAAAGAGAACAAGAGAAATTTTACATTGTTTAATGTTTGCTTGAAGGATTTATTGTCACATTAAGATTTATATTTTGGTGAATGTTTTAGAATTTATTTTTGAATTATCTTCATTCATAAAAAAGAAAATAAATATTGCATTAGCATCAGGTGTTTGTTTCATTGGAAATATAAGATCTCTCTCTATCCGATAGATAGAGTTCATCGAATTCAAGACTTGTGCATCTCATTTAGTTTGCATAATATCCAGTCAAATATTCACACCATTAGTTTCAACTCCATTTACCTCTTAAAGTAAAGAATGGCCTAAAATAAACAACACACTAATGAAATTAATTAGACTTTTTATTTTATAACACACCAATAGTAGTATAGGGATTAGATCTTTTGGACTAGGAAAAGCAAGTAAATTTTCCAAGAGATACTAAAACAAGATTAGGAACACTAATGGGAGAAAATCTATTAGTAGTGTGAAGTGATTGTTGGGAAATATCCTCCAACATAGGATTCAAGTGGTAGGATAAGTCGAGAAGAGTGTTCATATCGGTCTCCGATGTCATTCATTCTTGTTGTGGTTATGCAAGTTAGGGAGTAATATTAGTAGTCGAAAGTCCTCGGGGTGACACCACTATCTGAGTTACTTGAGGTCTAATACATTTGTCTTACGTTCCCTTCCCATTCTTAGGATCCCTCTCCCATGATCTTTCCACCCAACCACCAAGTGTGAATTGGTATTCTTAGTTTCTTTTCCTAGGTTATCTCCCTGGTGACTGGAGCAGTGGTGTCATCGGTACTTGAGACAGATGTGCAACACACTATTTTGGATCCTTAGGAGGGTACTTGGTTATGTCTAGTACTTGAACCTTTGGAATTCCTTTATGGAGTATTTGTGGGTAACTATCTCTCGTTTCTTCGCTGACGACTTGATATCCCGTCTTTGGAACATCCCTTACTTACTGATTTTCTTGGTTGGTTACCTTTAGTTTTAATTAGGGGCATGCTCTTTGTATATTCATAGTTTTCCTTAGGGATCATTTTTTCATTATTTTTATTACTTTATATTTACACTAGCTAATCATGATTTAAGAATGTCTCATAGAATGCAAGGTTTAGATCCTGAAAACAACGAACCTTTACCACCACCAGATTCAAAAGGAACTTCTAATGAAGATATTGTTTCTGAGGAAGGGAATGTCACCCCAGAAATCAGCCAACCCAAAGGGCTGGTGGAAACTATAGAAGAAGAGGGTTTCTTCCCTACCCAAAATCCCCCTTTAACTAAAGGTTTTTTACATCTAATTGTATAGCTACCATCAACAAGCTATTTAGACTATGTTATATCTTATCAACACTGACTCAATACATATTGCAGAAGGACTTTAGGCATGGACATACCTGGACCCTCACATGAATTCCAAGGAATTTCCTTTCCATCTACTCCTATTGTTGTTAATCCTTCCATAGTTACGTCACACATTGTGACAGCTTCAACTTTTATTTCATGGGGTATATCTATTCCTCAACCACTTAACTCGTCGCAACCACCTATGAATCACACTACTAGATTTTTTCTTACACTATTACCAAGTGAGTTGCTTGGTTGACCCATACTACCTCCCTCTAGTGGAATGGTTAATAATCTACTTTCTTTTGGAATCGTTTAAAGTGGTTTGATTTTTCCTATCCCCACTCAAACAAACAATACAATAACATATTCAATTCCAAATGTTTCCCTGCCGACTACCAGGGGGGAAGTTTCAACTAGGGGGGAACCATTAGCTACTGGGAAAGAATCTAACTGGATGGTTTATCCATCCTGGGGGAAACCTGGCCCTATTAGTAGCCAACCATTTAATGGAGGATAAATATACCAACCCAACCCCTCTATGGCTACTACCACACCCCTTCATGTTGTTTTACCTTACCCGGGAGATACTAGTGTTCCTTGGGGCCAATCTAACTCGATGGGTACACCTCTACATGTAATTTTACCCAATCAACAAATCAAGCCCATGATGCCTACTTTTCAACCCCCCCCCCCAACCCCAATATATGGGAGGACCAACCTATAGTCCTACTAGTATTCCAATTCCTTATTAATACTACCAGTATCCACAACCAAACCAACAATTACCTTTTTTTGCTACATTGGATCTTCCAGACTTGTCGCGATTGACAAATGATCCCATTTAGCATGCCCAGTTTTGGCCTCCCATACCTTCCAAAATCTCATCCAAAAATCCCAAATTTGATTGAAAACTTGGCAAGGATCCTAATAACCATGTAATTACTTATCATTTATGGTGTTTCTCAAACTCTTTAATGGATGATTATATCCATATGAGACTTTTTCAAAGCACCCTTATTGGTACTGCAACTAAGTGGTATATCGAATTACCACGATACTTCTTCGGATATTTCAACTCCCTTTACATGGAATTTTTTATGCATTTGCAATTTCCAATCCAATACAAAACCGGTGTTGAACTCTTAACCTCATTGAGACAATCCACCTCCACCCATACTTGTGATCATATACATGAGTGGAGGCGGCAGCGTAGATTAATTAAAGCTACTATATTGGACCAATTATTAGTTGATTAGTTTACAAAGTCATTATTGCCACCTATTGCTAGGGATGTTTCCATGGGAGGTGTTGTAATCGAGGAGAAAGCAATCATCCATGCCCAATATTTGGATTGGGTTTACTCTTAATATGGCACATTATACGATTTGATCCCTAATGCTCCTCATCCCACTAGTGACCCTTCAAGGCCATCCATAGAGCCTCCTGCCAACAACAATGTGGGTTCTATGAAGACACAGTCTATATCTCAACCGATTGGACAACAAGTTAAATTGACCTTGACTCCAATCCCACACTAGACTGTTAGAAACACCAAAAACACTCTTTCCCCTACTAAAACCTCAGAGGTTAAAACGGTCCAATCCTCTTCATCTCAACCATCCAGGGGTAAGAAAAAAAACAACAAAGGAAAATCCAAAAATCCTTCAAACCAGTAGGAGAATCCAAAAACTCAAGAAACCAATGTTGAAACTAAACCTAAGATAAAGGTAAAGTTTCCATGTATAATATTCGGAGGTGACCATTACACTAAATATTGTCCTCTCTGTGAGGAAGTCAATAATTATATGAAACACTAAATATTGTTCCTTTTTATATGAAGGTGCCTCTACTTCACAGAGAGGTAGAGGCACCTTCATATAATTGACTGACCCTTTCCCCCCACAACAACAGCAAACGGTGACACACAATACAAACCCCCCACAATGCGGAAATACAAATCATCCTCTCCAAGGGGATGCGTCCTCCACTTCCCATGTCCTTATGTGTGATCAGGCGATTGGTTAACTACTCGATTACAGAAATATGAACCTATTCTAGAGAAAACATCTAATGGAAGTAATTCTGACAAGAATTTGACCTCCACATCCACTACTCCACCCCCTCCTTCGGGATCTCTTCAAATAGAGAATCCCATTGTTGACTCCATGTTGCGACCACCTAATGCCACCATTTGAAAGGAGACATGTAATCCACATCCTCGTATTGCTCAGAATTATAACATTGTGGAGGATTTGGCACAAGTACCTTGTGCCATGTCGACTCTCGAGGTTCTGCAAAACTGTCCTAGTCAATGTAGAACCCTTTTGTCATCTCTTGGATATGTGGATAAAAAAACATCAAATTCCATTATATTTCATCTATAATACTTTAAAACGAATCTTTCCCGCCAACTTGCGTTTCAGATTAATACCATTGTTTGTGGGAAAAGCATCCATTGTATTCTTTAATATGAAGGTGCCTCTACCTCCATCATGTCTTTATCCTGTTGGAGAGCCATAGGTTCTCCTAATCTCAATTGATATCTTACAACACTTAAAGCAATCGACAGTCGTGGTTTTCAATTGTATGGACTTTTACCTTCATTATCCATGGAATTAGGGGGAAATACCATTTCCATTCATGTGGAAGTGGTATATGTGCCCTTGGATTATAACTTTCTACTTGGTCAAAATTGGTTTTATGCCATGACTGTTGTTGCCTATTCAGTATTTTGCTTAGTACAATTTCCCCATCAAAGGAAAATTGTTACAATAGACCAAATTGACTATTGTACACCAAATATCCATGACAACTCTGCCCATAATTTTCCTCTTTTGTTACATTCAAAGATTTATTATGAGGATGTCGGAGTAGGGTTGCTTCAAGACTCTTCGCTCATGGGAGTCTTCCCTTTACCTATTCTTGACCCTCCACCACAAGATGTCATGGTTAATATGATCTCATCCATGGTACAACAATCCCATGATTCAGATGACCCTTGGGTAGTAACCATTCCATATCAAATTGCATCCATTAGTGATACTATGCCACTTAGCTCTACTGAGGTGGCATACCATAATATCCAATCTATGTGTGACAAATCAGACCGCAATGACCAACACATTGTGGCATCGAACCCATACTCTCTATCACCCTAGTTCAAAGGATCTTTTATGCCTTCTATGGATTACCTCTTATAGAATTTTCCCTCAGATGAGTCCATCATGGAGGTTATGAACTTAGATGAACCCCCTTGAGAGGATAATCACCATCAATCATCCTTTCTCCCTAAAATGGACGTAGTAGAAAATTGGTATCAATTCCATCGTTCCACCCCATATTATCGAAAACCCTCAATCCCCTATCCTTACTGAAGACACAGTATCTGAAGGAAACTTAGGGAACATTACACCAACTATGTCAGTCGATATATTGGTAAAACCTAGAATTGTAGAAAATATCCAACTTGGACAAACCTATTCTCCTGAAGAGGTAAAAATATATAAGGCCTTGTTTCAAGAGTTCTGCAATGTGCATGGATTTATGAATAAATTTTGGGTATTGATCCATCCATCATAGTTCTTGATATCAAGACCTGTCTAGGAGCTAAACCAGTCTGGCATAAAATTTGCCTGGTACACCCTCGCAAGATCGCTTCCATCAAGGCAGAAGTTGAAAATATTTTGAAATCTATTTTTTTTGGGTGAGGGCCAAGTTGGCACAAGTTTTTGTAAAGCGTAGTTGGTAAAGTGAATTCCAATATTGGCACAGTTTTGTCGAAGTGTAGCTCAAGCGCAGTAGTTTTGAGGCAGAAGTACAACTCGGTGAGGCTTAGTACTGGCCTATTTTGGGGAGAAGCAACTTCACAATTCCCGGGAGCAGGGTATGGAGAAACGTGAAGATGGCGGAAAGGGGCCTGCCCCCTTAGTAAAGGCAAAAGGACAAAGGACAACAAGGGTAGTTGGAGTAGTTAAGGAAGAAGCGACAGCCTGAAAGCTACAGGAACAACGCTGATGAGACGAAAAGTGCAAAGGATGCACCAGGTCAATGTCAGCATTGCGCAGTCAGAACAAGCAGCTGTCAGAAGGATGTCACAGCTAGGAAGCGGTGCAGAGGACGACCAAGTACAAGCAAAGTAGCTGAGAATTTATGGAAAAGCATGGTTAGCGGGGTAACCACGTTTTTTTTGGGGGTTTAAGGGTACTATGGGGTTTCGGCCCATAGTTATTGTAAAGATGTGACCTTTGGGCACAGTTTATAAACGGAGAAATTTTGCAAAGGGAAGGGTTAGATCTTTTTAGGCGAGAATAGATATTGAAGAACTTATTGTAAGATCTGTGCTAAGAGATATCTGAGAGAGAAAAGGCTCTGCAGCTGAGTGCGTAGAGACCTATTGTAGAGAGAAGAGTCTGCAGCTGTGTGCGCAGACTGGAACTATTAACCCTTCCCATTAATAGAAACAATAGTTCTCGTGGACATAGCTCCCATCTGGGGGGTGAACCACGTAAAGACCCGAGTTGTGTGATTGCATTTGTGTGACTATTTCATGTTATGTATGTTCATGCTTTTATATGTATTTTCACTTGTATGGATGATGAGAATAATATCTTAAGTGTTGGACCCACATAACTGAATATGTTAAGTGTAAGAATATACATGAACATTCTGAAGTTGTGTTGAATATGATAAATGCGAAGTTGTCTGGTTAGAATGATAGTTGCGTAGTTGAAGAACTAGCAGTTATCCAACGAAGTCTGTATTGTTAGAATAGCGAAGTACGCAGTTACTTAGTCGTATTGTTATAATATGGTAAACTACTTATCCTTAAGTAAATGAGAAGTAACACTATTCAGTGCATCCTGTAATGGGTATGACTGTCTGGAAGCACATTCTGAAGTGCAATGTTGCAGTGCAGTGTGGATAAATACCGCTAGTGCGCAATTTGAAGCGCATTGTGGTATTGGAATTTGATGTGGAGGAAGTGTAACTCCTCCCAGAGAACCTGTTTTCCAGCCGTGCATCACCGGGTTACAAAAAATTGCTTCTGTAGCCACCCCATAGATTCTCCTCAAGTGAGACCTCAGTCTATTCGCAGACTGTTGCCGAAAGGGACGGTGAAAAACGAGGTATTGTTGGGTCTCTGAGCTATGCAGAACCTGGGTCAGTACTAGAATAAGTGTATGAGCACCAACAAGTTTTATTTATCTTATGTCGTTAACTAAATGGGTCTCTAATATCATCCCATTTATGAAAAAATAGGGGACTATTAGAGTTTGAGTCAATTATAGGGACCTAAACAAGGCATGTCCCAAGGACAATTACCCTGCCCCCTTCATCTACCAAATTATCGATAACTATGGTAGAAGTGTTTTCTTCTCATTTATGGATGGTTTCTCTAACTATAATTAGATTGAATTCCTCCCATCCAATCAACACAAAACAACTTTCATCTTCCCATGGGTAACCTTTGCTTATCTCAAGTTACCCTTCGGTCTTAAAAATGTCGAGGCCACTTTCCAACGGGCTATGTCATATGCCTTCCATGACATCAAGTATATTGTAAACTCTTATATCGATGATCTACCCTCTCATTCAACTCATCAAGAATATCATCCAAATCATCTTAGAGCTATCTTTCTTTGATGCCATCATTACAATATTCACTTGAACCCACACAAATGCATCTTTTGTGTAAAATCCGAAAGACTCCTGGGCGTCATAATCTCCAAGGATGGGATCAGGATTGATCCTTTGAAGGTAGAGGTCATTTTTTCCTTACCTTCCCCCAACAACATACCCCAACTTTAAAGTTTGCAAGGGAACGCAAACTTTTTGCATCGTTTTGTTTGTAATTTTGCGAAAATTACAAAGGATATATGCGACTGCTGACGAAGGATGCCCCTTTATTTGGGATGACCAATTCAATGTTCATTCGATAATATCAAACATGCTATAACACAAGCACCATTGTTACACCACCAACTACACATGAGATTATCTCATTTATCCTGTTGCATCTACCTCCACCATTGGAATAGTGTTGGTAAAAGAAGACTATGATGGCCAAGAATGTAACAAATAAAATAATATATAAACATATCAATAAACAAATAATTAAATAATAAAATAAAAGTAATTAAACAAATATTAAATCAAATTGATATGTAATTAATCGAATAGATAGAGACGTACCTTTCCATTGAAAAGGCACATAAGACCATATTTAAATAGTACATCAAATTGTAATGTAATAATCTCTCATCAATATGTATTCAATATTATTTATTCTTTCCAAATGGAGTTATTTTCTATTGGTTGGCTATTCACTTGAATAGTTTTATTGTGATTCGGACACGATCACAACATGATAATATCCGGATACAGATATGACATTGGTATCAGAGCCCCTTCTCAGGATTGATTCTGACCTTTGGCCACAAACCATTCTTAGAGCTTCTCTGATTAAGGATATTTGATCCACATTGGCTTTTGGACATCATTTTTGGGTTTCCCAAAAATATATGACCTTGTCCAAAAGTAGGATTTTGGCCCAAGGAATATTCAGTCATAACGTTGAAGCAAATCAAGTTAATAAAAAAAATATATTATTCCGCTGCAAAATTCAAAGATAGTCGTAAATGAAGGAATCCAAGAATACGAGAAGGGAAATAATAAAAAAAGAGAAAAAAAGTAATTATTTCTGTTGCAAATAAGAATAGAGAACAAGTAAGAAAAAAATTACAAAGAGGAAGTGGGAAAAAAGAATTATCCGCAAAATAAAGAGAAACAAAGAGTAAAAAAAAAAAGTTAAAGAATAGCATTCATAAATCCTCACGTGGTTTTATGAAACCACACATGAATTTATGAAACCACACATGGTTTTACTTAGTATATTAAAAGTATGAACGAATTTTATAAGGTATATACAAAGAAAGATGTGACCTTCATCAATAATGCTTTGAGGACAAATCATTTTGAAGAGGAAGGCCATGTAACAAATAAAATAATATATAAACATATCAATAAACAAATAATTAAATAATAAAGAAAAATAATTAAACAAATATTAAATAAAATTGATATGTAATTAATCGAATAGATAGAGACATACCTTTCCATTGAAAAGGCACATAAGACCATATTTAAGTGGTCCATCAAATTGTAATGTAATAATCTCTCATAACTATATTCAATATTATTTATTCTTTCCAAATGTAGTTATTTTCTATTGGTTGACTATTTACTTGAATAGTCTTATTGTGATTCGAACACGATCACAACATGAGAATATCCGGATACATATATTACAAATAATATGTAGTTTACTATTTAAGTAAGATTATCGCCAGCTCTAAAACTCATTATTCACATGTTGAGATGTTGGATTTGGAAGCTGTCATCGATGTCCAAAGGTTTCATCATTACATTTTGCTCCGCAAAACTAGTATTATTGCAGATTCCAACCCCATGTACCATATCTTAACTCGTCAAGTATTAGGGGGGAATATGATCTTTGAATTGTTATCCTCCAAGAGTTTGATTTGGAATTTGCTAAGTCTAAATGAAAGAAATCTTTGATTTTTTCGAGCTTATCTGTGATCTTCCTTGTATTGATGGATAATCTCATCTCACTGACTCTCTTCCGAATGAGTCATTGTTCCTCATTAGTACGTCTAACCCATGGTGTGGAGACATTGTTTTGTATCTTCGAACCCAACAATTCCGACCTAAACAATCTCATCATGATCTTTATCAAGTCCACCATCACGTGAAGTATTACCTCATTATTGGCGACATTTTATCTTGTTGTGGTATCGATTCTATTTTACAATGATGTTTAACCCACGAAGAAGTTGAACATGTTTTGAATGACTGTCACTCTGGAGCAAGTGGTGGTTATTTCTCTGGGATGGTTATAGCCCAAAATTTATTACGCATTGGGTACTTCTCTCCTTTCATTTTCAAATATTGTATGGAATCCATTAAGAAGTGTCCCCCTTGCCAAAAAAATTATCCCAAAAAGTGCTCTCGTCTTGCTCAGTTACATCCACTTGTTATTGTCGGCCCTTTCGTAAAATGGGGCATTGATCTCATGCATTTAAATCCTACCTCAGAAGAGGGGGGCATGGTTATGTTATTGGCGTTGTTGACTATTTTACCAAATGGAATGAGGCTAAGCCTGCATATGTTGAAGACGGTAATATTGTTATGCTATTTTTTTTCAATCACATCATTGCCATGTTTGGAGTCCCACAAGCCATTATTATCGATCATGGTTCCCATTTTATGAATCATATGATGTCCAAATTAAGTGTCGAACTAGGTTTTCATCATGAAAATTTGTCTGCCTACAATAATCAAGCTAACGAACAAGTAGACTCGGTCAATAAGGTCTTGAAAACCATGATTCAATGCATGGTGGGGACACATAAATCCAGTTGGCATTTGATGCCTTTTTCATTTCTTTGGGATTACATGACTTCAGTAAAAACAACAAGTCAATTTACACCTTTTTAGTTGGTCTATGGTCTAGAAGTCGTTTTACCTATCAAGTGTGAGATTCTATCTCTTAAGCTAGTTGTTGAACCCTTACCTAATACTTCCATAGAGGAAGAATGGTTCTTATATTTTACCAAACTCAAGGAAACTCGTCATGATGCTTCTCTTACCAATGAATAACATAAGAAATGCATCAAGGCTCAATATGACAAATCTATTCAACCTCGCACCTTTAATGAAGGTGACCTATTTTTATCTTATGATCAGATGCACAATAAACTAGGGGCAGGAAAGTTTGAATCCATGTGGCATGGTCCCTACATCGTCAAGTGAGTCTTAGAAAAAGGGGCATATGAGCTAGTTGATTATGATGGAATACCTTTAGGATAGCCTTGGAAGGGGCTCTACCTTAAAAATTAATATGCTTAGGCTTATCCTGCATGTGTAATTTTGTATATATGTATCATAGTTTGGTGTGTTTTTGGTGTGGTGTGAACTTGATTTTCTTTTGGCGTGTCATGATCTTGTTACATTTATGACTAATTATCCCGCTTTGTGCTTGAATTCATAGATGTCGATGTATTCATGATTCACAGATGGTGCTAGCCGACATGCCCAGAATCTTTCCTCTGCAGCTTGGGTGGTTTATTCCCCCACAGATGAGTTGGTTAGCTCAGGTGGAGTTTTCTTAGGTCCAACAACTAATAACATCATTGAATATCATGTTGTAATAGGACTATTGATTGGCGCTTCCTATTTTGGCATACGCCATATTATCATTTACTTAGACTCCCAGCTCGTGGTTTTGCAGTTGAATCGATTCTATTCCATTCGCGACCCTATGTTACTCTGTCTTTATCGGAGAATACATCTTCTTGAGAGATCATTTGATTTCATACAATATCAACATATCTCAAGAGAAGTGAACATAATCAATGACTCTTTAGCTCATTTCATATTAAATTGTCATATCACGATACATGAACATTTCACCATTACGAACTGTACATATGAAAAGCACAAAACACTATAATGTAAATAACACATGTAGAAAATAAGTAGTCCAAATAAGATCCGTGTATATATCATACCAAAAGGTTGTCACATCAGATATCCAAAAAAATTCCATAAGGGAAAAAAGGGGCTATCTCACCCATACATCATATAAATGTCACAAAAACCAAAGAGACCAAGTAACTAGCTACACCCTAATCCTCATCATGAGGTGCATTTTTCTCATGATAGCACATGACTACTCGCACCACTCGGCAGAGGAAGTGACTAATACTCTCTAGCGCCCCTACATTATGCCTCTATAGGTGGTAGAGGACCTCATGCATCATCATGGGAGGGATTCCCATAGTCATTCCTCGCATATTTTCTCCACATATCGGAGCCTACTGGCTTCGGCCTCCGCCACTTGATAATATTCCCCACGACAATGCAGCGGTGATGAAACTGCTGGCCATAATGATCCTCGGTATGTGACATAAAACATAAAAATGTTTAGGCTCCCCTTTGTACAATAAAATAAATGAAAATACCTAAAAAATACAAAAACACATATTGATTCAAGGTCACATTCTCTAGAGACATACATGTATCATCCCACTATTCTCCCTTTGGAAGCACTAAATATCTGTCTCCATGGAAATCCATCCATTTGTAAGGATAGTCCTCTATCATAGGAATATGGTTCCTCAAAGAAACCAGCATCGTAAGATAGTATTTGAGGACCTTCCAATTAACTCGCATGGAAATTCCACAGCTCCATCCATGGCTCGGATGAATATCAGACTGCCATATTGATCTATAGGCACAGTAGAGTTACTCGCTCTAAGAAGAATGAACCAAGAGAGTTCCATATCTGAATTTTGTATTTCTTCTCATCTTGAATTTGGCAATATGGTCCTTCATATTGACAAACACACCCCCCACACTAGTTGAATAGTTCATGCTCAAGGAAATCAATGGAATACACCATTTGTTCCTTGGTAGCATGGTGATCCCCTTTACTCCCAGCCAATTTTGTAATGGTAAACAAGATAGTGCATAAGGGTCGATCAGCTACATCCTTAATTGGTATCTTGTCACTATTCTTTCAAGTTCCTGGTCTGTAATGTTGTGATATATACCCCTATGTACTCTCATATGTGCTCTGATGGCCAACCAAGTTGTTCGGTGATCCTCGTTTAGAGAGCTTGGTAAAGAAATATATGTCCTCTAATTCAATTTCAAGAACATGAGGTCAATTTCATGAACATGAGCTACGCATCCCACATGCATATCAGATGGCTTAAGAGTAGTGATTGTTTCCTCATACTCCGAGTCTTAAAAAACATCAACAACCTGCATTTTCTAAGTGTGTCATGTTAAGATTTAATATGATAATACAAAAAATAGCAGCATTACATTCCATTTCACAATAATAGCATATACAGGATCACTGAAGAAACAACAAGCATAGCATAAACACAAGAGACACAAATTTATCCTGGGAAACCCTCATGGGGTAGAAAACCCAGCAAAGCTTCCTCAATATAGATGACCAGCAATATACAAAGATGCAAACCAAAGACATGATCTCCTCCTCCACCATAGCAGACCTCTCCTCCACAAGTGCGCCTCTCTCAAGTGTGTGAGTGTGTCAAATGAGGAACACACCTCCTCTATTTATACACTACTCTGACATATATTTTACACAAGTACATGTAGGCTCGTATTTAACCATTAGGTTAAATACCCTATTATAACTGACTGGGCCGACCCCCACATGGTGGGTCTAATAAATCTAGTTGCCACAACTCCTCGGAGGAATAAACATCTCCGGATACATAATAGAATCACCTCGGAGGCATGGAACATCTCCTGAATAAATAATGTACAAATATAATATTCTTAGAAGTTACAATATTCAACACTCCCCCTTAACGAGAAGGATATTATAACAACATCTGCAGGAGCAAGGAGTCATTGACAACATCATCATCGTCATCACACGATCATCATCATCATCATCACACGATCATCAACATCGTCATCACACTATCATCAGCATCGTCATCACACGATCATCAGCATCGTCATCATACGATCAGCATCGTCATCATACGATCAGCATCGTCATCACACGATCAGTAGCATCATCATCATACGATCAACATCGTCATCACACGATCGGTAACATCATCATCACACGATCAACATCGTCATCATACGATCAGGATCGTCATCACACGATCGGAAGCATCGTCATCACATGATCATATTACAGGATGATCAATCCTGCTCTCTTTAGGACATAATTCCATGGATGATGCAATCCAGATCAAGTTCCAGGATGATCAATCCTTATCTCTTTAAGACAAGTCTCATGTCTAGGGACGATCCAATCCCAACCACAGTGCCAGTCCTTTTTCATACTGGATGTGACCTAGATCAGATCTAGGATTTACCGCCACAGAGCCAATCCTCTTTCATACTGGATGTGTCACATCTATAGAGCCAGCCCTGTTTCATGCTGGATGTATCACATCTACAGAGCCAACCCTGTTTCATGTTGGATGTATCACATCTACAAAGCCATCCTTGTTTCATGCTGGATGTATCATATCTACAGAGCCAGCCCTGTTTCATGCTGGATGTATCATATCTACAGAGCCAGCCCTGTTTCATGCTGGATGTATCATATCTACAGAGCCAGCCCTGTTTCATGTTGGATGTATCACATCTACAAAGCCAGCCCTGTTTCATGCTGGATGTATCATATCTATAGAGCCAGCCCTGTTTCATGCTGGATGTATCACATCTACAGAGCCAGCCCTGTTTCATGCTGGATGTATCATATCTACAGAGCCAGCTCTGTTTCATGCTGGATGTATCACATCTACAGAGACAGCCCTGTTTCATGCTAGATGTATCACATCTACAGAGCCAGCCCTGTTTCATGCTGGATTTATCATATCTACAGAGCCAGCCCTGTTTCATGCTGGATGTATCACATCTACAGAGCCAGCCCTGTTTCATGTTGGATGTATCATATCTACAGAGCCAGCCCTGTTTCATGCTGGATGTAACCTAGAATAATTCTAGGATTTGTCATGTACATTTTGAACCGAGGTCCAGGGACGATCCAGTCCTATCATGTACCTTTTGAACCGAAGCTCAGGGACGATCCAGTCCTATCATGTACCTTTTGAACCGAAGCTCAGGGACGATCCAGTCCTATTCAATTCTCAGAGACCTCATGTCTACGGTTCAATTCACGGGACCAAAGTCCAAGGACGATCCAATCCCCTTACCTGTTCATTCAGGATTTTGTTCTCGGAGACATCATGGCTACGGCTCTCTTTAGGACTGAATTCCAGGGATGATCCAATCCCCTCAAGTCCACCAAGGACTTCATTCTCGAAGACATACGTCTACGGCTCTCTTTAGGACTGAAGTCCAGGGATGATCCAATCCCCTCAAGTCCACCAAGGACTTCATTCTCGAAGACATACGTCTACAGCTCTCTTTAGGACTGAAGTCCAGGGATGATCCAATCCCCTCAAGTCCACCAAGGACTTCATTCTCGAAGACATACGTCTACGGCTCTTCTTTCGGACTGAAGTCCAGGGATGATCCAATCCCCTCACATGTTCACCAAGAACTTCATTCTCGAAGACATACGTCTACGGATCTTCTTTCGGACTGAAGTCCAGGGATGATCCAATCCCCTCACATGTTCACCAAGAACTTCATTCTCGAAGACATACGTCTACAGCTCTTCTTTCGGACTGAAGTCCAGGGATGATCCAATCCCCTCACATGTTCACCAAGAACTTCATTCTCGAAGACATACGTCTACGGCTCTTCTTTCGAACTGAAGTCCAGGGATGATCCAATCCTCTCACATGTTTACCAAAAACTTCATCAAAACATGTGTCAATCATGTATCCTCATCATCAAAACATGTATAACAAAACATGTATCCTCATCATCAAAACATGTATAAGAAAACATGTATCCTCATCATCAAAACATGTATCCTCATCATCAAAACATGTATATCAAAACATGTATCCTCATCAATAGCATCAATGCATATATCATTAAAAGCATGTATACATCTATCAAAAAAAACATGTATACATCTATCATCAAAAGCATGTATTCTCACTAATACATATATCATCAAAATCATGTATTCTCACTAATACATCTATCATCAAAAGCATGTATTCTCACTAATACATCTATCATCAAGAGTAAAAATATAAGATTCCTAAATCTAAATAATTCTAAGTAACTAGGTGCAGTAAATAGGTAACCTCATCATTGATGAGACAGACTTGTTATCAGATACTATGCTACTCCCCCTTTCGAGAAGGGTCCTTTTGAACTATACCAAGCTTGTCTCGAAAGTATTCAAACTTTACTCGAGACAGAGGTTTAGTCAAGATATCAGCAATCTGATCCTCAGTTCTTATATATATATTCGAGCTTGATAGCTCCTTTTTGCACCATATCTCATATATAGAAGTAACGGATCTCTATGTGTTTTGACTTATCGTGGAACACAAGATTTTCAGTCATCTTAATGCAGCTTTGATTGTCACACATAATCACAGTGGGATCCATTTCTAAGTCAAACACTCCATATAAAAGCTTCTGAAGCCACACTGCTTCACAGCTGGCAGAGAATACAGTCATATATTCTGCTTCAGCAGTACTGAGAGCCACACTAGATTGTTTCTTACTGAACCATGAGATCATGGCAGATTCAAGACTATAACATCCACCTAATGTACTCTTTCTGTCTGAGACACTTCCTGCCCAATCAGAATCTGAGTAACCATGTAAACGGAGTTCATGACATCCAAGATAATATAGACCAAAAATCTAATGTACCTTTTAGGTACCTCACTACATGCTTTGTAGCTATTAAGTGCACCTTTCTAGGTTCTACTAGATACTGACTTAGGGTATTTACAGCAAAGCATATATCTGGCCTAGTATTTGTTAAATACATCAATGTCCCAATGATTTGTCTATATAGGGTTAGGTCCAGTAAATACGATGAGTCATTAACTAACAACTTCAAGTTGGAGTCCATGGGAGTGGCCATGGATTTATACTCCAACATATCAAATCTTTTTAGAAACTTCACAGCATACTTACCTTGATTTAAAAGATTCCTTTTGGATATTGCCATACTTCTAGACCTAAGAAGTAGTGCATTAATCCGAGATCTTTCATTTTCATTTCTGCAGCCATTTTCATGACCTGTTTCTCATTCCTTGTCAGAAAGAGATCATCGTCATGCAATAATGGTATGATAGGTTCATCATCCACAACCTTAAGGTAAAGGTTAGGAACAGCTTTACTTCTGGTAAAGACCAAGCTTTGTCATGAAGCTGTCAATTGTCCATTATTCACACTCAGCATTGAGTGATCTTCTGCATATCTATCTATGCCATCTCTCGTCAGATGGGTCTACTAATATGAGCCTCAAAATCATTCGAACTCTGTGGTGAGTTCCTTCTTTCGTTCCACATCACCCATGATGATCATTAAGCTCATCAATTGAGTACCGATCCTGGGAACCCATACAAAACCTGATTACATTATTAAGAGAATGGTCTTATCTAGTCCCTTGGAGAAAAACCTCTCATCATGATTCTCTTCCTCTTTCTAAGAGAATCTCTTAACCACAAGCTTTCTATAGTCTGTTTGATTTGTAAATCTTTTGTTGAACATTCATCGCTTGTTCAGAGTTCATCATTCATCATGATCTTTCCTATAAATCAAAATTAAGTACATGATTAGTAATACTTCATAATCATCAAATCATATTGATATGATAACCTATTATGCATATAGATATCATTTACATAGTTATGCAACTATTTTGACCAATACTTTGGCACAACACTTTCCCATATCCTGTATGCATACATTGGCTATCTAGATGCCTTCCATCTCTACCAGAACATACTATCGAGAGCGTGCACAACTCTCAGCATGTCAGCAAAGAGGTTTCGTTCTAGACAAGCAACAATGGAATGTTTGTCCAATTTACCAATCATATGCATATTAGTAGTATATTGTTCAATGCTTTATGAATGTTTACACTCATGATGATATATTCTAGGAATACAAATATGCATACAAGCAATATCATTTACTATTTCTAATAATAACCCAAATACTTATCTTTTATGTTTGTGTGGTTGCCTCCCGCTTGATCTTCTGTATGTCTTATGAACTTCTATTCATTCTGTACCACTGTGCATGCTCAAGTGTACACTAGTGTCATCCTCATGATCTCATACAAAAACATACATTCATTAGTATATTATCAATATTATCAAAACATTCTAATTCTAAATAATCTTGAATATGTACAGTCATGATCATTAGTATTCAGGGTTTCAAGGAAGTCTTCTTTTACTCATGCATATTCTTGTTTGATCTAGTTAGTTAAATCATCAACCAAGATAAGAGACATAATATGCATAAACCCTTGATTACTAACCAATCATACCAAGTACACTTACACAAGGTAAGATTCTAACATGACATAGGAAAACATACCTGGATTAGTATACCTGCTTAGTTATGTACAACATACCTAAACAATCTCTTCAATGATTTAGAGATCCTGAGCTAGAACCTGCATGTCTCGTAGGTTAAACATGATATAACAAAGTCATACATGCCTCGTGAGTCTTTGTCTTCATGTTGTCATGGTCATGGAACTTGATTTGTCTTTTGTGATGTACCTGTGTCTTGTTAGCAAACAACATCAACCTCACACAACACCATAATGCATAAGTACAATCATATAGCCCTAATCAATGAATGTCTTCGATCATTCACATGCATTCATATTGTTACTAGGGTGATAAGACAATTAATAACATTAATCAAGATTGTACTAATAAATAACATGAAGACAAACACATTATGAACTTAATCAAGAATCAGATTTCAAGGCATACCTGAAACTCCTTAAGTCATACCTGTCGAGACTTTTTGTAGTCTTCTTATGTAAGGCCTTAGCCTCAACTCCCCCTGAAACTTGATCTGGAGCTTGATTAGGGTTTGCTAGAGAAACCCTAAAAATTCAATATTTGACTTTCACACTTCTGAATGGATGGAAGAATGTGTCTTGCTGAGATGATCAACCTAGCATTCTTCAATTTTGAAATCTCCAAAATTTTGACCCCTCAAAATTGCCTTTGAAACTTCTGGATCTTCTGGATAGGAACCCGAACTAGGGTTTGATGAAGCCCACCCTTCTGTCCAATCAAAAGGTTCGATCCAAGGATCTAAACTCTTATTTTTTTGAGGAGCTTCCATCCATGGACTCCGATTCCAAAAATTCTAACTTTCTCTGAAACCCTAAATTCCGGAAGCCATGAATAAAGGTGCTCCAAAAATAATTCTGTTTTGACAGAAATATGCACCTGATTGTTTCTGCTATAACTCTGAAATTTCTGCTCCACAGGGTCTGAAAACCTTTTCTGCAGTAGCCTGACCTATCATCTTTCCATTCTGACAGGTCTGACCTCAATTGGATTTTCTGAGAGAGAGTTATGCCAAGTGTCACAACGTGACCTGTTTATGGGATAAAACAGGAGAGCGAACTTGTACGGAGTGCCACGTGTCACTGTTTGCACTTCGGACTCTAAAAAATTTTCCTGAGATATCTCGCCCTGTTATCTTTCCATCCTGATAGGTCTGACCTCAATTGGACTCTCTGAGAGAGAGTTATGCCAAGTGTTGCAACGTGACCTGTTTATGGGATAAAACAGGAGAGCGAACTTGTACGGCGTTCCACGTGTCACTGGTTCACCTTCGGCCTCTGAAAAAGTTTCCTGAGATAGTACAGTCTGTGTACTACCTTTCACTTGTTACGAAATTTCATTTGGAGCTTCCTAGCCCAATTTATGACCTTTTTTCCAAGGTCACCTGATTTTGATTGAGATCTGGAAGATGCAGAAACCCTAACTTGTATTGATCATAACTTACAAAGTACAACGAATCTGAGGGTTCCCTTTGGACACAAGATACCTGGAGATGTTGTCTATGACCTATAAAGGTTTCAGATCCTGAACCTTCGCCAAAATGGATTTATAGCGAAAGTTCCATGATGACTGGTTTTTTCTATATAAAACCCTAACCTTCAAATTGTCGTAAGTAAAGCAAGTGTCGTAAGTGCCATACCTTGCCTTCCTTCAGTTTAGCTCTGATACCATGTTAAGATTTAATATGATAATACAAAAAATAGCAGCATTACATTCCATTTCACAATAATAGCATATACAGGATCACTGAAGAAACAACAAGCATAGCATAAACACAAGAGACACAAATTTATCCTGGGAAACCCTCATGGGGTAGAAAACCCAGCAAAGCTTCCTCAATATAGATGACCAGCAATATACAAAGATGCAAACCAAATACATGATCTCCTCCTCCACCATAGCAGACCTCTCCTCCACATGTGCACCTCTCTCAAGTGTGTGAGTGTGTCAAATGAGGAACACACCTCCTCTATTTATACACTACTCTGACATATATTTTACACAAGTACATGTAGGCTCGTATTTAACCATTAGGTTAAATACGCTATTATAACGGACTGGGCCGACCCCCACATGGTGGGTCTAATAACCTTAGTTTCCACAAATCCTCGGAGGAATAAACATCTCCGGATACATAATAGAATCACCTCGGAGGGATGGAACATCTCCGGAATAAATAATGTACAAATATAATATTCTTAGAAGTTACAATATTCAACATGTCAAGGGTTTTTTTATCATGGAGGGAGGCCATGTCATCAAATTCATGCTCCATCTCTTTCCAATCAATCATCGTGGCCTTTTGGGTCAACAATCTCATGTAGATCACCAAAAAGAAACATGGTTAAAATTTGAGGTTGAAATCTTATAGGATGAATGAGAAACAAGCCTAAAAATTTTCCCTTTTGCTCTTTATTGCTCCCCCACAGTAACTTAAAGGTAGAAAATTCTTAATTTTTTGCTCCCTCACAGTTAGATACATAGCGAAAATTCCAAAATGTTTGCTCCTTTCGACCTTATAGGGGAGCGATAATTTTGAGTGGGCGTTTTTTAATCTCTACAGTGGCTCAAATTCTCCCAAAACTTGCATGAAAAATAAAAATAATACCATGAATCAAAAGAGCTAGGTGAGATCACCAACGTAGTTCAGAAGGAACATCAAATTGTGTCTCGGATCTCCCACAATCAACAATTGAAATTTGGCTTCCAAAGAGGGAAAAAATATCCTTTGAGGTAAAATATCAAGGTAAAAATGAAATTGTTTTTACCAATTCCCTTTTTACTCTCATAAAAAATGGTTATTTTGTTTGTGTTCACATTAGGAGCCTCTTTTTCAAGCTATTCTTACTTAGTTAAAAATACTATGGTGAGATTCTAACATGGTTTATGGAGAGACATGATTGTTTCTTGTAGGATTATAGGAAGATGATCTTTCAAATTCTAGTGACCTTGTACACACGTGTATGATTTGAATTTTTCAAAAACATAAAACCTATGAAAGAGTCGTCTCTCGAGTGATATTTTATCCCTTTTTCGACCTCATTATACTAGTTATGAAAAAGGAATTCCTCGGAGTCTTCACTGAATCTCTTTTCAGAATACCTAAACATAAAAATATTGTCGAGAAAACTTATTTCTTTCACACTCATGAAAGTATTTGAAAGGATGTCCATTTGGTTATAGTTTACCCTTTTTTTGAAGCATTTGGACTAATTACAAAAAATGAATACTCCGATCTACCATTGAATAGAAGAGTTCTCTCTCGTATTGTTTTATCCTTTTTCGGGTGAGGAGACTAAATTTTAAAAGAAAACCATTTTGGAGACTTCTTTAGATTCTTTTCAGACTCTCTAAATGTGAAAATATCACTGATACCTTCTTTAGAATCGTAAAACAATGAATCGAAGGGCCCATATGGGACCAAACCCCTCCTTCTTCATGTTCGTTAAATGTATGTTGAGGGACTCATCTAATATTATCTATACCAAGTATCTTCTATCCTCCTCAAGATAGTTAAAAACAAATAGGTACTCATGGATCTTGATGGGGGGGATTGGTAAAAATAGGTTAGTTTTGTTGGGAAGCTTTATGGAAGCTTGTTGTCAACCCTTGAACATGGCACTTATTTTCCTCTTTCCTTAAAGTTGCATAATCTGCTTTCCTCTTAGTTATACCAAATTCCATGATTCATCTTACTAATTTGGTCCATCCAAAGAATGCCTCGGTCATTATTGCATTATGTTTTGGTCTCTACTCATCGAGTCAATTTTTCCAATTCATTTGTCATGCCATCCAATGTTCAATGGAAGTTAACCTAAGTCATAATTTCTATAATTTTATCAACCTTCATCCTTGTGTCAATTTATGCTCATTTAATCCATTACTTTACATCACTTTCCTCTGTCAGTTTCATTTCGATGATGTGGAAAACATCATGGCCCTCCTTTGACGAGTCTATTCATGTTGAATCCAATACATGATCTGGGAATTAGTGTTGGTTATCCTTTTCTTGTTATTTCTATGGGACTGAATTGGATTCTGCATAGTTCCCTTAAGTTAGACCCAACAAAATCCCCTTCACTGGTCCTTTCGGCATCAACCTACAAGCAGGATGAAATCTCACCCGAAGCGAAGATGGGTGGTTATAGAATCAGGTTTCTGCAACCTGGTGACACGCGGTTACGTTATGTGAGCTTGTTATGCACAGCTTACTCAACATCTACTTAACATATTATTATCAACATGTATCTATGCATTTCGCAGTTCTCAACAACCTACAAACTTCGCTGAATCGTTGCTACCTTACTCTGCTAACTACGCAATTATCATACTTAACATGACTTTTCAATGTTCATACATGCGTGTTCTGCTACTTAACATATCATTCACATTCGCATTCATATGGAAGCACATATATAAGCATAAACATTCATGAACACACAATATAATAGATATTCAAACACATAACACAGATATTTACGCGGTTCACCCCCCATATGGGAGATATGTCCACGGTAACTGTTATTATATTTCTTGGAAGGGGTAACAGTTCTAGTCTGCGCACTCAGCTGCAGACTCTTCTCTACAATATATCTATGCGCACATAGCTGCAGAGTCTTTTCCTCTCTTAGATCTCTCTCAGCCTAGATCTAACAATAGCTAATGTATTTCAACATAAGTCTAACAAGATCTAAACCTTCCTTGTACAAAATTTCCCTTTATATAGATTGTTCCCGAAGGTCACATCTTTACAATAACTATGGGCCAACCCCCATAGTACCCTTAAACCCAAAATGGAATGGTTCTCCTGTTGACCACGCTTTGTATTTACTTCACTGGAGCTCTGTTGTCCTTTTGTGCCACTTCTATGGCTCTGATGCTTCTCTGACAGTCGCAGTTATGACTGCACAGCTTTGACACTGCAATGGCACGTCCTTTGCACCATTCTACTTCTTTACTCTTCACTTCTATAGCTGACAATCCGTTGCTTCATTCATAACTTCTCCAACTACCGCGATCATCCTTAGTACTTTCCCTTTACTAAGGGGACAAGTCCTTTTCTTCCACTTCGCTTCACTCCATAACCTGCTCCCAGGAATTGTGGAGTTTCTTCTCCCAAAACTGGTTGATGTTAGGCCTCACCTAACTTGTACTTTCACAATCAAAACTTACTCCACTTAGGCTACACCCAACAGTCCCCTAACACTTCCTCGTGGCTCTACCCTAATCCACTTTGACTAGGTTGCTTTGACTGCGCATCACCTAAGATGTTTGATTTCGCAGTGAACTCCTAAAAATTTGCAATCAACTTCGCAACTATTTCCTTAGTCTCTTGCTCAAACTCTTTAATTGTTTCAAGCATCTCCTCTGAGATGGGTTCTTGAATTTTTCTCTTTTACTATGTTCTAGGTTGTCCATATTTCTTGCAAATTCTCCTCAATTTCTTCAGAAAGTGAAAGCGCCTCTTCCTACATCAGCTATAACTTCGACGAACTTTCATCTTCCTTCATCCTTAATGCTTTCAGCTCCTTCTGAAGTTCTTTCATCTGTATGAACTTTTGGATCCTTTGACTTGGAGGAAAATCCTTCATATCCATGTTCACAGAGTCAATATCTTTATGCCGTTGTTGTACTTCATCCTGAATTTTTTGTAACTCAGGGTCTTCCTATAGAATATCCCATTCCTTGGTTATTTCATCAAGTAGGTCTTGACATATCGCCACCTCTATAGATATGTGTTATGTTGAATCCTTCAATTCTTAGGCTCTTGCTTCTTTAACTTGCTGCGGAATGTCAGGTTGTTGTCGAGATTCTAAATCAACAATATTCTATTTATATCCAATATCTATATCCTCCATATTAGCTTTGAGGTTGTCTACAGTGACACCAATCCTCAAAATAGTGGCTTCTACTTCAGGATCTTATGTGCAATCTTGGATCTTCGCATAGACTTCAGCGACAGCTTTCTTCAACTTCTTATGCTTCTCTTGCACATATGCTAACTCCTTGGTCTTTAGTACGCATTCATCCTTTATCTCCTTGTAGATTTCCTCCAGCTTCAGATGATGGTTATAAGAGACCGTGTCTATATCTCATATTTCTTCCACAACCTGCAGATGCAAATTATGTAATCCTTCGATGGGAAACATCCCAATGTTAATACCTAGATGTACGAGTTGCTTTGCACCTTCAGTAAGCTCGTTGGTCGGGAATATGAAATTTATCGGCTCGATTCTGACTAGTGGAGTTCTCATTGTTAAGGAAGACTCTGTTATCTTCCTTTGGCTTGTCTCACCCGCCCTATCCTCATAATCTGATTCTCTCACCAAGTCTCGTTGGACTTGTTCCACTCTTGCTACCAGACTGTTCAGTTCTACGAGGTTCTCCATCATGCCTGCTTGGACTGATCCTTGCTTGTTGTCCTTTAATGCAAGTGTTTCTTCAATGTGCTCAAACACTTGGACTGTGATGCAGTCATAGTCGTCTTCATGCAACTGTGCATCGAGCAGATCCTTAGTTTATATATGTTTCTTCCTTTGCATTCCTTTCGGCATGGATGTGTCGAGTTCCCTTATTTTCTCGCCTGCTGACAAGCCAACAACTTGTTGTTGTTCTGCGCCTTGACTTGGTTCGAGATTATGTGTGCTTGTTGTGTCATCTTGGTCTTGTGAATTTCCAGTTGTGCTTTCTTCTGATGTGGTGATCATCATGGCTGGTGCATCGAACTTCCACTCCAGTGGACAATCTTCAATAATCAGATGAATTTTATGTCCGTCTAGCTGATATAAACCTTCAAACCATTTAGGGTTCTTTAGCTGTGCTCTCAGCTGAATTTAGATTAAGTGAAGTCCAGCTTCGAAAGTCATCCTTCGAATGTAGACAGTTGTGACCTCTTTAGTGATATGCGGAGTCCTCTAAATGACTTCGCATAACTGCTCATAATAAGTAAACAACTGTATGTTGTTTACCCTTTGTCTATCTATCTTTGATTTTTCCCACATGTTTGCAAACCTTGATTCTCGGAAATATCCTATGAATACTAGGACATTCTGTTGATAGTTGGGCTCTTTCCAGCCTACAAATGCGATCAACACAAGAAACCAACTCTAGTGGAATTGTTTTCCACCATTGTTGGTTGAACTATACTCTCTAAGGGGTTGAATCGGGTTCTACATAGTTCCTTTACTTTAGACCCAAAAAAATCCCCTTAACTATACCTTTCGACATCAACCTGCGAGCAGGCTAAAGTCTCACCCAAAGCGAAGATGGGTGGTTACAGAATCAGTTTTATGTAACCTGGTGACACGCGGTTATGTTATGCGAGCTTGATATGTGCAGCTTACTCAACATCTACTTCGCATATCATTACCAACATGTATATGTGCACTTCGCAGATCTCAACGACCTACAGACTTCATTGAATCATTGTTACTTCACTTCTATGACTACGCATTTAGCATACTTAACACAACTTTGCAATGTTCATACATGCATGTCCCGCTACTTAACGTATCATTCTCATTTGCATTCATATTAAAACACATATATAAGCATAAACATTCATGAACATACAATATAACAAATATTCACCCCAGATGGGAGATACATCCACGGGAACTATTCTTATATTTCTTGGAAGGGCTTAATAGTTCCAGTCTGCGCACTCTGTTGAATATTGTAACTTCTAAGAATATTATATTTGTATATTATTTATTCTGGAGATGTTCCATACCTCCGATGTGATTATACTATGAATCCGGAGATGTTTATTCCTCCAAATTGGTTGTGGTAACTTGGGTTATTAGACCCACCATGTGGGGGTCGGCCCAGTCAGTTATAATAGGGTATTTAACCTAATGGTTAAATACGAGCCTACATGTACTTGCGTAAAATACATGTCAGTGTAGTGTATAAATAGAGGAGGTATGTTCCTCATTTGATACACTCACTCACTTAAGAGAGGTGCACTTGTGGAGGAGAGGTCTGCTATGGTGGAGGAGGAGATCATGTCTTTGGTTTGCATCTTTGTATATTTCTGGTCATCTATATTGAGGAAGCTTTACTGGGTTTTCTACCCCATGAGGGTTTCCCAGGATAAATCTCTGTCTCTTGTGTTTATGCTATGCTTGTTGTTTCTTCAGTGATCCTGTATATGCTATCATTGTGAAATGGAATGTAATGCTGCTATTTTCTCTCTTATCATATTGAATTTTAACATGGTATCAGAGCTAACCTGAAGGAAGGCAATGTATGGCACTTACGACACTTGCTTCTCTTGAGACAATTTGAAGGTTAGGGTTTTATATAGAAAAAACCGGTCATCGTGAAACTTTCGCTATAAATCCATTTATGCAAAGTTTCAGGATCTGAAAAGGTTACAGGTCGTAGATAACATCCCCAGGTACCTTGTTTCCAAAGGGCACCCTCAGATTCATTGTACTTTATGAGTTATGATCAGTACAAGTCAGGGTTTCTGCCTCTTCCAGATCTCAGTCAAAATCAGGTGACCTTGGAAAAAAAGGTCATAACTTGGTCTAGGAAGCTCCAAATGCAATTTCGTAAAGAGTGACAGGTAGTAAACAGACTTTACTATCTCAGGAAACGTTTTCAGAGGCTGAAGGTGAACCAGTGACACGTGGCACGCCGTACAAGTTCGCTCTCCTGTTTTATCCCATAAACAGGTCACGTTGCGACACTTGGCATAACTCTCTCTCAGAGAGTCCAATTGAGGTCAGACCTGTCAATATGGAAAGATAAAAGGGCGAGCTATCTCAGAAAACGTTTTTAGAGGCCTAAGTTCAAACAATGACACATGGCACACCGTACAAGTTCGCTCTCCTGTTTTATCCCATAAGCAGGTCACGTTGCGACACTTGGCATAACTCTCTCTCAGAAAATCCAATTGAGGTCAGACCTGTCAGGATGGAAATATGACTGGTCAGGCTACTACAGAAAATTTTTTCAGACCTTGTGGAGCATAAATTTTAGAGTTATAGAAGAAACAATCAGGTGCATATTTCTGTCAAAACATAATTATTTTTGGAGCACCTTTATTCATGGCTTCCGGAATTTAGGGTTTCGGAGAAAGTTAGAATTTTTGGAATCGGAGTCCACGGTTGGAATATCCTAAAAAAAATAAGAGTTTAGATCCTTGGATCAAACCTTTTAATTGGACAGAAGGGTGGGCTTCATCAAACCCTAGTTCGGGTTCCTGTCCAGAAGATCCAGAAGTTTCGAAGGCAATTTTGAGTGGTCAAATTTTGGAGATTTCAAAATTGAAGAATGCTAGGTTGATTAGCTCAGCAAGACTTATTCTTCCATCCATTTAGAAGTGTGAAAGTCAAAGATTGAATTTTTAGGGTTTCTCTAGCAAACCCTAATCAAGCTCCAGATCAAGTTTCAGGGGGAGTTGAGGCTAAGGCCTTACATAAGAAGACTACAAAAAGTCTCGACAGGTATGACTTAAGCAGGTTCAGGTATGCCTTGAAATCTGATTCTTGATTAAGTTCATAATGTGTTTGTATTCATGTTATTTATTAGTACAATCTTGATTAATGTTATTAATTGTCTTATCACCCTAGTAACAATATGAATGCATGTGAATGATCGAAGACATTCATTGATTAGGGCTATATGATTGTACTTATGCATTATGGTGTTGTGTGAGGTTGATGTTGTCTACTAACAAGACACAGATACATCACAAAAGACAAATCAAGTTCCATGACCATGACAACATGAAGACAAAGACTCAAGAGGTATGTATGAATTTTTTATATCATGTTTAACCTACGAGACATGCAGGTTCTAGCTCAGGATCTCTAAATCATTGAAGAGATTGTTTAGGTATGTTGTACATAACTAAGCAGGTATACTAATCCAGGTATGTTTTCCTGTGTCATGTTAGAATCTTACCTTGTGTAAGTATACTTGGTATGATTGGTTAGTAATCAAGGGTTTATGCATATTATGTCTCTTATCTTGGTTGATGATTTAACTAACTAGATCAAACAAGAATATGCATGAGTAAAAGAAGACTTCCTTGAAACCCTGAATACTAATGATCATGACTGTACATATTCAAGATTATTTAGAATTAGAATGTTTTGATAATATTGAGAATATACTAATGAATGTATGTTTGTGTATGAGATCATGAGGATGACACTAGTGTACACTTGAGCATGCACAGTGGTACAGAATGAATAGAAGCTCAGAAGACATACAGAAGATCAAGCGGGAGGCAACCACACAAACATAAAAGATAAGTATTTGGGTTGTTATTAGAAATAGTAAATGATATTGCTTGTATGCATATTTGTATTCCTAGAATATATCATGCTGAGTATAAACATTCATAAAGCATTAAACAGTATACTACTAATATGCATATGATTGGTAAATTGGACAAACATTCCATTATTGCTTATCTAGAATGAAACCTCTTTGTTGACATGCTGAGAGCTGTGCACACTCTCGATAGTATGTTCTGGTAGAGATGGAAGGCATCTAGATAGCCACTATATGCATACAGGATATGGGAAAGTGTTGTGCCAAAGTATTGGTCAAAATAGTTGCATAACTATGTAAATGATATCTGTATGCATAATAGGTTATGAAGTATGATTTGATGATTATGAAGTATTACTAATCATGTACTTAATTTTGATTTGTAGGAAAGATCATGATGAATGGCGAACTCTGAAAAAGCGATGGATGTTCAACAAAAGATTTACAAATCAAACACACTATAGAAAGCTTGTGGTTAAGAGATTCTCTTAGAAAGAGGAAGAGAATCATGATGAGATGTTTTGCTCCAAGGGACTAGATAAGACCATTCTCTTAATAATGTAATCAGGTTCTGTATGGGTTCCCAGGATCGGTAGTCAATTGATGAGCTTAATGATCATCATGAGTGATGTGGATCTCAACCTTTGCTACAAGGTTGAATATGGGTTCTATACACATATGACATGGATGCAAGAAGGAACTCACCATAGAGTTCGAATGATTTTGAGGCCTATTTTAGTAGACCCATCTGATGAGAGATGGCACAGATAGATATGCAGAAGATCACTCAATGCTGAGTGTGAATAATGGACAATTGACAGCTTCATGACAAAGCTTGGGCTTTACCAGAAGTAAAGTTGTTCCTAACCTTTACCTTAAGGTTGTGGATGATGAACCTATCATACCATTATTGTATGATGATGATCTCTTTCTGACAAGGAATGAGAAACAAGTCATGAAAATGGCTGCAGAAATGAAAATGAAAGATCTCGGATTAATGCACTACTTCTTAGGTCTAGAAGTATGGCAAGATCCAAAAGGAATCTTTTAAATCAAGGTAAGTTTGTTGTGAAGTTTCTAAAAAGATTTAATATGTTGGAGTATAAATCCATGGCCACTCCCATGGACTCCAACTTGAAGTTATTAGTTAATGACTCATCGTATTTAGTGGACTTAACCCTATATAGACAAATCATTGGGTCATTGATGTATTTAACATATACTAGGCCAGATATATGCTTTGCTGTAAATACCCTAAGTCGGTATCTAGTAGAACCTAGAAAGGTGCACTTAATAGCTACAAAGCATGTAGTGAGGTACCTAAAAGGTACATTAGATTTTTGGTCTATATTATCTTGGAGGTCATGAACTCCGTTTACATGGTTACTCAGATTCTGATTGGGCAGGAAGTGCCTCAGACAGAAAGAGTACATCAGGTGGATGTTATAGTCTTGAATCTGCCATGATAAGTCAAAAACACATAGAGATACGATACTTCTATATACGATATATGGTGCAAAGAGGAGTTATCAAGCTCGAATATATAAGCATTGAGGATCAGATTGTTGATATCTTGACTAAACCTCTGTCTCGAGTGAAGTTTGAATACTTTCGAGACAAGCTTGGTATAGTTCAAAAGAACTCTCCTCGAAAGGGGGAGTAGCATAGTATCTGACAACAAGTCTGTCTCATTAATGATGAGGTTACCTATTTACTGCACTTAGTTACTTAGAATTATTTTTAGGACCCTTATATTTTTACTTTTGATGATAGATGCATTAGTAAGAATACATGCTTTTGATGATAGATGTATACATACTTTTGATGATAGATGTATTAGTGAGTATACATGCTTTTGATGATAGATGTATACATACTTTTGATGATAGATGTATTAGTGAGTATACATGCTTTTGATGTTAGATGTATACATTCCTTTAATGATATATGTATTTGATGCTATTGATGAGGATACATGTTTTGATATACATGTTTTGATGATGAGGATACATGATGCCTTGATGTACTTGTATGGATGAAGATACTTGTACCCATGATTGACATACGAGGGGATTGAATCATCCCTGGACTTCAATCCTAAAGAGAGCCGTAGACGTATGTCTTCGAGAATGAAGTCCTTGGTGGACTTGAGGGGATTGGATTATCCCTGGACTTCAGTCCTAAAGAGAGCCGTAGACGTATGTCTTCGAAAATGAAGTCCTTGGTGGACATGAGGGGATTGGATCATCCCTGGACTTCAATCCTAAAGAGAGCCGTAGACGTATGTCTTCGAGAATGAAGTCCTTGTTGGACTTGAGGGGATTGGACCATCCCTGGACTTCAGTCCTAAAGAGAGCCGTAGACGTATGTCTTCGAGAATGAAGTCCTTGGTGGACTTGAGGGGATTGGATCATCCCTGGACTTTATTCCTAAAGAGAGCCGTAGACGTATGTCTTCGAGAATGAATTCCTTGGTGGACTTGAGGGGATTGGATCATCCCTGGACTTCAGTCCTAAAGAGAGTCGTAGACGTATGTCTCCGAGAACAAAACCTGAATGAACAGGTAAGGGGATTGGATCATCCTCGGACTTTAGTCCTTTGAATTGAGTTGTAGAAATGATGTCTCCGAGAACTAAATCCTGAATGAACAAGTAAGGGGATTGGATCGTCCTCAGACTATGGTCCTTTGAATTGAGCCGTAGACATGAGGTCTTCGAGAATTGAATGATAGGACTGGATCGTCCCTGGAATTCGGTTCAAAAGGTACATGATCAGACTGGATCATCCCTGGACTTCGGTTCAAAAGGTACATGATAGGACTGGATCGTCCCTGGACTTCGGTTCAAAAGGTACATGATAGGACTGGATCGTCCCTGGACTTCGGTTCAAAAGGTATATGATAGGACTGGATCATCCCTAGACTTCGGTTCAAAAGGTACATGATAGGACTGGATCGTCCCTGGACTTCGGTTCAAAAGGTACATGATAGGACTGGATCGTCCCTAGACCTCGGTTCAAAATGTACGTGACAAATCCTAGAATTGTTCTAGGTTACATCCAGCATGAAACAGGGCTGGCTCTGTAGATATGTTACATCCAGCATGAAACAGGGCTGGCTCTGTAGATGTGATACATCCAGCATGAAACAGGGCTGGCTCTGTAGATGTGATACATCCAGCATGAAACAGGGCTGGCTCTGTAGATGTGATACATCCAGCATGAAACAGGGCTGGCTCTGTAGATGTGATACATCCAGCATGAAACAGGGCTGGCTCTGTAGACGTGACACATCCAGTATGAAAGAGGACTGGCTCTGTGGCAGTAAATCCTAGATCTGATCTAGGTCACATCCAGTATGAAAAAGGACTGGCATTGTGGTTGGGATTAGATCGTCCCTAGACATGAGACTTGTCTTAAAGAGATAAGGATTGATCATCCTGGAACTTGATCTGGATTGTATCATCCATGGACTTATGTCCTAAAGAGAGCAGGATTGATCATCCTGTAATATGATCGTGTGATGATGATGATGATGATCGTGTGACAACAATGCTGATCGTGTGATGTCGATGCTGATGATCGAGTGATGACGATACTGATCATGTGATGGCGATGCTAATGATCGTGTGATGACGATGTTGATGATCGTGTGATGACGATGCTGATGATCGTGTGATGATGATGATGATGACGATGTTGTTGATCGTATGATGACGATGCTGATATTCGTATGATGACGATGCTGATGATCGTGTGATGACGATGATGATGATCGTTTGATGACGATGATGATGATCGTGTGATGACGATGCTGATGATCGTGAGGATTCAGATATTGATGTTGCTGTAGTTGTTTGAGTACTACAGAAGATAAAGACTCGGTACTGAAGATGTTGATGTTCCAGTATTGAATATGTTCCAGTAACTAGTTGAGTTACTGATGATGTTGAGAAATCTTCCAATGATTTATAGATGTATCATGTATGATGTATGACTCGTTGCTACTGCGGATGTTGTTATAATATCCTTCTCGTTAAGGGGGAGTGTTGAATATTGTAACTTCTAAGAATATTATATTTGTATATTATTTATTCCGGAGATGTTCCATACCTCCGATGTGATTATACTATGAATCCGGAGATGTTTATTCCTCCGAATTGGTTGTGGTAACTAGGGTTATTAGACCCACCATGTGGGGGTCGGCCCAGTCAGTTATAATAGGGTATTTAACCTAATGGTTAAATACGAGCCTACATGTACTTGTGTAAAATACATGTCAGTGTAGTGTATAAATAGAGGAGGTATGTTCCTCATTTGATACACTCACTCACTTAAGAGAGGCGCACTTGTGGAGGAGAGGTCTGCTATGGTGGAGGAGGAGATCATGTCTTTGGTTTGTATCTTTGTATATTTCTGGTCATCTATATTGAGGAAGCTTTACTGGGTTTTCTACCCCATGAGGGTTTCCCAGGATAAATCTCTGTCTCTTGTGTTTATGCTATGCTTGTTGTTTCTTCAGTGATCCTGTATATGCTATCATTGTGAAATGGAATGTAATGCTGCTATTTTCTCTCTTATCATATTGAATTTTAACACACTCAGCTACAGACTCTTCTCTACAATAGATCTCTGTTCACACAGCTGCAGAGTCTTTTCCTCTCTTAGATCTCTCTCAATATTGATCTAACGATAATAACCAACATAAGTCTAACAAGATCTCACCCTTCCTTATACAAAATTGCCCTTTATATATATTTTACCCAAAGGTCACATCTTTACAATAACTATAGGACAACCCCCATAGTACCCTTAAACCCAAAATGGCATGGTTCTATTGTTGACCACACTTTGTCTTTACTTTGTTGGAGCTATGCTTTCCTTTTGCGTCGCTTCCTCTGGCTCTGACGCTTCTCTGACAGTTGCAGTTCTAACCATGCGGTTCTGACACTATAGTGGTGTGCCCTTTGCACCATTCCGCTCCTTTACCCTTTTATTCGATAGCTGAAAGTCCACCACTTCATTCATAACTGTTCCAACTACCTCGATGATCCTTAGTACTTCACCTTTACTAAGGGGACTGATCCTTTTCTGCCACTTCGCTTCATTCCATACCCTGCTCTTGGGAATTGCAGAGTTGTTTCTCCCAAAACTGGTCGATGTTAGGCCTCACCTAACTTGTACTTTCGCCATCAAAACTTCTTCTATTTGGGTTGCTCCCAACAGTCCCCTAACACTTACTCATGGCTCACCCTTGATCCACTTTTACTGGGTTAATGTTTCAACTACGCATCCTCTAAGATGTTTGATTTTGTAGTGAACTCCTGAAAATTTGCACTCAACTTCACAACTGTGTCCTTGGCTTCTTTCTCAAAATCCTTAATTGTTTCGAGCATCTCCTTTGAGATGGGTTCTAGAAGGTTCTCCTTCATAGTGTTATCTGTTGTCTGGATTTCTTGCAACTTCTGCTCAATTTATTTAGAAAGTGCAAGCGCATCTTCCTGCATCGGTTGTAACTTCGATGAAGTTTCATCTTCCTTCACTCTTAACGCTTCCATCTCCTTCTAAAGCCTTATAAGAAAATTTGAGGTCTAAAATGGGCCTTATAAGAAAACGAGCCATCATATAAGAAAACGATACAACCATAATTTCTTGATGAGTTGGAATTCAAGAACCAATAGAATTTCAATAAAATGAGTCAACCATAATGGTTGACTTGAGATATTTGTCATAAAAAAAACTACTTTTTTTGTTCGTATTTTCAACATATCTCCATGTGTTTTTACTCAAATTTTGAGCGGGTGCACTCGTTGGATGTGGAATTTAATTCTCCATCCAATGTGTACCCACACTGCATACTTTTGATAGACCTCGCTGCCCCAAAAACAAGAAATACCTGAAAAAACATCATCATGAACATCATCATGACGTTTTTTCAAGTATTTCTTGTTTTTGGGGCAGCGAGGTCCGTCAAATGTATGCAGTGTGGGTACTTGTTGGATGCGGAATTAAATTCTGCATCCAACGAGTTCTCCCGCTCAGTAATTGAGTAAAATAACATGGAGATATGAAAATATCAACAAAAAAGTAGTTTTTTTCTTTCTTCCTCAAAAATTAATAAATATTAATTTATTATTTTAACTATTTTTTTATTATTTTCCTTAGGAGGCCCATTTTAGACCTCAAATTTCCTCTAATCGGTTCTTTCTTCTCTACGAACTTCTGTATCCTTTTCCTTAGTGGCAAATCCTTCATAGCCATGTTCACAGAGTCAAGATCTTTCTGCCTTCATTGTACCTCTTCCTGAATTTTCTGTAACTCGGGTTCTTCCTGGAGCATAGCCCATACCTTGGTAATTCCATCAAGTAGGTCTTGGAATCTCACCACTTCTGTGGAGATGTTTTCTGTGGAAGCCTTCAATTCTTCGGCTCTTGCTTCTTTATCTTGCTACGAGGTTCCAGATTGTTGTCGAGCTTCTAAATCAAAAATTTGCTCCTTATATCAAATATCCATGTTTTCCATCTTAGCTTTGAGGTTGTCTACGATGGCACCAATCTTCAAAATAGTGGCTTCTACCTCAGGATCTTATGGGTAGTCTGAGATCTTTGCACAAACTTCAGTAACAAATTTCTTCAATTTCTTCTGCTTCTCCTACGCATAGCTAGCTCTTTGGTATTTAATGCGCATTCATCTTTTAGATCCTTGTAGCTTTCCTCCAGCTTCAGATGCTGGTTATAAGAGACTATGTCTCTATCTCAAATTTCTTCCACAACCTGCAGATCCAGATTATGTAATCTCTCGATGGGAAACATACCAAAATTAATATCCAGATGTGCGAGCTGCTTCGCACCTTCAGTCAGCTCGTCGGTTGGAAATATGACATTCATCGGCTCAATTCTAACTATATGAGGTCTCATTGTTAAGGCATGTGCCTTTTTTTTCCTTTGGCTTGACTCACCTGCCCGATCATCAGAATCTAGCTCTCTCACCAAGTCTCGCTGGACTTGTTCAACCCTTGCTACCAGACTCTTCAGTTCTGCGAGGCTCTCCTTCATGCCTTCTTGGATTGTTTCTTGCTTGCTTTCCTTTAATGCAAGTGTTTCTTCAATATGCTCTGACACTCGGAATGCGATGCAATCATAGTCATCATCATGCAATTACGCATCAAGTGAAAGCTTAGTATCTTTTTGTTTCTTCTAGTGCATTCCTTCTGGCATGGTTGTATCGGCTTTCTTTCTTTTCTCTCCTTCTAACAAGCTAGGAGCTTATTGTTGTTCTGCGCCTTCAATTGGTTATGGGTTATGTGCACTTGTTGTATCATCACCTTGGTCTTGTGGATTTCCATCTTTGCTTTCTTTTGAGGTGGTAATCAATGTGGCTGGCGCATAGACCTTCCATTCTGGTGGTCAATATTCCATAATCAGATCAATTTTTTGCACCTCTAACTGATATATTCCTTCAAACCATTGAGGAGGCGTGAGCTGTACTCACAGCTGAATGTAAATAAAGTGCAATCTAGCTTTGAAAGTCATCTTCCAGATATAGAGAGTTGTCATTTCCTTAGTCATAGCAGAGTCCTCTAAATGACTTCGCATAACTGCTCATAGTAAGCGTACAACTATATGTTGTTTACCCTTTGTCGATTTGGCTTCAATTTTTCCCACATGTTTGCAAACCTCATTCCTCGGTTGTCTCCAATGAATACCGAGACATTATGTTGATAGCTAGGCTCCTTCCATCCCACAAAGGTGGCCAATACTAGAAACCAACTATAGTGGAACTAACTTCCACTTTATTGTGTATCTTGGATGTCTTCTAAGAATTTGTTCAACAGGTATCTCTCCCAGTTGAACTAAATTCCATCCTTGGTCTTCGCAGATAAGGATATTGCAGCAGTCGGTACCTCATTCAATCTACATTTCCTCATGATCTTCCCTACAAGGAGTTGGACTGTGAATTGCGTGGCTTGATCCTCGATCTCGGTGGTTGTATAACCACGGCTTCCTTTGGCTATACCAAATTCACTCTTCATCCTTGTAGCCAGTTCTTTATCCTTGTTCTTTCCGACAAACTCAACTGCAGGATCAGCACCCCTCATGCACAAGTGCCTGATCCGGTAGATGAGATCGATGTTAATGTCTATCTTGCAGTCTAAGCACAAGTATCCCTATTGCGTGCATGAAATAAGTGTGTGCACCTCCGCTATAAGTTTTGGGATCCTATCAAAATGTGGGATGTGAAGTAGGTTTAGCAACCCCAATGACTGCAACGGTGCAATCCAGTATTGTGGGTGAATGGTTGTCTGCTTGGTAGCTTCATCATACCTTCTACTCATATATTGATCTGGCTATAATTGTGGAAATTTTGCTTCCTGGAGAAATTCATGGTCAGCGAATTTGCACTCTAGAATTTTACCAAGAAAATTCTCCTTAATCCATACATGGCTTGACATGGGTGGCATGGGAATCTCATATTGAAGATTCCTCATGAGAACCACCTCCGGTGCATCTCGTTTCCTTGGAGGGATGTATTCTGGAACAAGGAGGATGGGTCTCTCTTGAGGCGGTTCTGGTGGAAATGGATTCGAAACACTCGCATCCTTCGGCTTTTCCTGTTCAGTGGCCTTTTGCTTGTCTTTTTGCTTATGTTGTGGCACATTCCTCGGTGAGTTTCTAGATGATCCACCGCGTTCTAGGACTTCTTTCTTTACAAGCGTCTTCATGACTCCTTCCAGACCAGAATGTCGGAAGTCTCTCAAGATTTCGTCTAAGGTCGACTGCTTAGACACACACTGTCAGATAACGATTTCTTTCAACTGGTAAAAACTTGGAAATTACAGGCATAACTTAGCATTAAATTCTATGTCCATTGGCCAAATCTTTCTTAGATATTAGTCCTATCCCTTCATTGAATGTGTCTTCAACTGACGAATATGCCTTAATTGTGGAAACATCTGGTTTCCGAAAGTACTATATAACGGCTACTTTCTGAGCAAAATTGTAACGGCTAGTTTCCTTTTACTTTGCTAACAGTTATGTCAACTGCGAGGTTCATTGCGCATTTCCATTTTCTTATATTTAAATTCGCAATGCGATTTTTCTTTTACTTCGCAACTCAGCTTGCTATGTCTGCTTCGCAGCACATCCTTCATTTTTGTGAAAACTTCGCATTTTACCAAAATTGTGTGCAGACTCTTATTCTTTTATTTTTAGTGTCCAATTTCAACTTCACTTGACACTTAAAATTGTCTTGCGTTGCTTGACTAATACATGTGTTAAGTTTAGCCTAAATTGACAAGCAAGATCACTGAAAGAAACACAATCACAAGATAGAAAAATATTTACCCTGGGAAACCCTCATGGGGTAGAAAACCCAGCAAAGCTTTCCTCAATATAGATAATCAACCAATACAAAGATGTAGTGCCCAAACAAGAGCTCCTTCTCCTCCTATGCATATCTCTCTCTCTCCTCTGCGCAATACAAAAGTGAGTGAATGAGTGATAAGTGAGGAACACACCTCTACTTATACTCATCTTCTAACTGACTTTTCACCCTAACTGGGCCTACCTCTCCTAAGAGAGTCTAATAACCCGTAAACAGCTAACTCAAGGCCGACCCCACATGGGAGATCTAAAAACCCTAGTTACCACATTCTCTCAGAGGAATAAACATATTCGGATATACAATAGGGTATCCACGGAGGAATGAAACATCTCCAGAATAATAAAGTACAAATATAATAATCTTAGAAGTTACAATATCTCAACACTCCCCCTTAACGAGAAGATATTATAACAACATCTGCAGGAGCAAGGAGTCATCAACTACATGATACATGATACATCTATAAATAATTGGAAGCTTTCTTTAACATCATCAGTAACTCAACCAGTTAAAAGAACATCTTCAAATCTTCAATACTGGAACATCTTCAGTATTGAGTCTCCATCTTCTACAGCATTCGAACAGCTACATCAATATCATCATCTGGATCTTCTCAATCGACAGCATCAACATCTGGATCATCTCGATCAATAGAATCATTTGGATCATCTCGATCAACAGTATCATCATCTGGATCATCTCGATCAACAGTATCAACATATGTATCATCTCAATCAACAGCATCATCTGGATCATCTCGATCGACAGCATCAACATCTGGATCATCTCGATCAACAACATCATCTAGATCATCTCGATCAACAGTATCATCACAGCAGCATACTCTGCAATACACATGATCTAATTACGGGATGATCAATCCATCTCACTTTAAGACACCTCTCATGTCTATGGATGATGCACTCCAGATCTACTTACAAGATGATAAATCCTGATCTATTTAAGACACCCTCATGTCTAAGGATGATGTAGTCCTGTCACGTACATTTTGAACTACTGTTCAGGGACGATGCAGTCCTAATCCATTTAAGTCATCTCTCATGTCTAAGGACAATGCAGTCCTGTCACGTACATTTTGAACTATTGTTCAGGGATGATGCAGTCCTGATCCATTTAAGACATCTCTCATGTCTAAGGATGAGGCAGTCCTGTCACGTACATTTTGAACTACTATTCAGGGATGATGCAGTCCTAATCCATTTAAGACATCTCTCATGTCTAAGGACAATGCAGTCCTGTCACGTACATTTTGAACTACTGTTCAGGGATGATGCAATCCTGATCCATTTAAGATATCTCTCATGTCTAAGGACAATGCAGTCCTATCACATACATTTTGAACTACTGTTCAGGGACGATGCAGTCCTGATCCATTTAAGACATCTCTCATGTCTAAGGATGATGCAGTCCTGTCATGTACATTTTGAACTACTGTTCAGGGACGATGCAGTCTTGATCCATTTAAGATATCTCTCATGTCTAAGGACGATGCAGTCCTGTCACATACATTTTGAACTACTGTTCAGGGACCATGTAGTCTTGATCCATTTAAGACATCTCTCATGTCTAAGGACGATGCAATCCTGTCACGTACATTTTGAACTACTGTTCAGGGACGATGCAGTCCTATCACATATATTTTTAACTAACCGTTCAGGGACGATGCAATCCTATATTCACGTACATTTTGAACTACCTATTCAGGGACGATGCAGCCCTATCACGTACATTTTGAACTAACTTTCAGGGATGATGCAGTCCTATCATGTCCACTTAAACAAAGTCTAAGGACCACACATCAACCTAATCATTGGAATACGAAACCTCATCATTGACCTCATCGTCGGAACAAGTAACCTCACACAGTATTCTCATCAATACAGGTATCCACATCATTGAACTTTCCTTCGATGCATGCAATCTCATCGTCAGCGACCATGTCACTCCCCCTTTCGAGGAGAGTACTTCTGAACTACACCAATCTTGTCTCGTAATTACTCAAACTTTACTCGAGACAGAGGTTTGGTCAATATATCAGCAACTTGTTCGTCAGTGCTCACATACTCGAGCTTGATAGCTCCTTTCTGTACCATATCCCGAATATAAAAATATCGGATCTCTATGTGCTTTGACTTATCATGAAACACTGGATTCTCTGTCGTCTTGATACAACTCTGGTTGTCACACAGGATCACAGTGGGGTCCATCTCTAAGTCAAATAATCCTGATAACAACTTCTGAAGCCATATCGCTTCACAACTAGTAGAGCAAGCAGCAATATATTCTGCTTCAACTGTGATGAGAGCCACATTAGACTGCTTCCTACTAAACCATGAGATCATGGTAGATCCCAGACAATAAAATCCTCTTGATGTGCTCTTCCTATCTGATACATCCTGCCCAATCAGAATCTATGTAGTCATATAATCTGAAGTCATGATCTCCAAGATAGCATAGAACATAGTCTATCGTACCTTTTAGGTACCTCATCACATGCTTTGCAGTAATCAAGTGAAAACGTATAGGTTCTACTAGATATTAACTCAAGGTGTTCATAGCAAAGCATATATCTAGCCTGGTATTTGTCAGATACATCAATGACCCAATAATCTGTCTGTACAGATTCATATCCACTAACTCTGATGAGTCATTAGCTAACAGCTTCAAGTTGGAATCCATGGGAGTGGCCATGGATTTGCATTCCAACATATCAAATATTTTCAAGATCTCCACCGCATACTTTCCCTGGTTGAGAAAGATTCCTTCTGGGCTCTGCCATACTTCCAGACCTAGGAAGTAATGCATCAATCTGAGATCTTTCATCTCAAACTCTGTAGATATATTCTTCTTGCATTCGATAATCTGTTTCACATTTCTAGTCAGAAATAGATCATCCACATATAGCAACAATATGACAGGTTCACCATCCATAACTTTGAGATAAAGATTTGGATCAGATTTACTTTTGGTAAAGCCCAAGCTTGTCAAGAAACTGTCAATCTTCCATACCAATATCTGGGAGCTTGTTTCAACCCATACAAATCCTTCTTCGGTTTGCATATGTGGATTCTTCTATATTCAACCTCAAATCCTTCTGGTTGTTCTATGTACACTTCCTCCTCAATCACACCATTCAGGAAAGTTGTCTTCACATCCATTTCGTGTAATTCCCACTTCATCATGGATGCAAGTTCCATGATGGTTCTGATGGAAGTGTACCTTGCAACTAGCACAAATGTCTCTTCATAGTCTATTCCCTCTTTCTAAGAGAATCCTCTGGCCACAAAAATTGCCTTATACTTTCCAATGCTACCATCCGCAACATGTTTTATCTTGTATATCCATTTGGAGGATACCTCACTCTTGTCCTTTGGCTTGGGAACTATATCCCAAACATCATTCTTCATTATTGACTGGTATTCTTCAGTCATTGCCTCCACCCACTCTTTCTTATGAGATTCTTCTTCATAACTAGTGGGTTCTTGATCTACAATATCACACATCAAATCCATATAGATGGAGAATGTCTTTGGTTTCTTGCTCACTATAGTGGAGCCTTCAGGATCTCCATACTTTTCTGCTCCTTGTATAATGTCTCTTTCCCATGATGGCCTTCTCTTTCTTGATATGTTTATGGCAGGGGGTTCTTATGGTTCCTTCATGTCATGGTCTTCAGGTGTTGTCTCTTCAGGGGTGGGTGCAGCTTCTGTAATTCTAGAAGGTGCATATTCCTCATATACTTCTTCATACTGGCACTTCCTAGATCTCTTGAGAGCTTCCTCTTCATCAAATGTCACATCCCTACTTATTTCCATATGATGGAATCCTGGGATGTATATTCTGAATGATTTGGATGCTTCACAATACCCAACAAATATTCCCTTCTTCCCAGAAGGATCCATCTTGGTTATCTTTTCTTTTGGAATGTGAATGCATATTAGGCATCCAAATATCTTGAATTGACTTACCTCAGGCTTCTTCCTTGTGAACACTTCTTCTGGGGTCTTGAAATCAAGAGCACTATGAGATAGTCTATTATGCACATAGACTGTTGTCCTGGTTGCTTCAGCCCATAGATACATAGGTAGGTCTTGATCATGTATCATTGTCTTTATTTCTTCCATAATGGTTCTATTCTTTCTCTCTGCAACACCATTTTGTTGAGGATTGTAGGGAGTGGTTAGTTCCCTCTTGATTCCAGCTTCTTTACAAAATACTTCAAAATCCTTTGAAGTGTATTCTCCACCATTATCTGTCCTGAGTATTTTGATTTTTTTTCTGAGTGATTTTCTATCAAGGCTTTGAATTCCTTGAACTTCCCAAAGACTTCATCTTTTCCTTTTAGGAAATATATCCAAGTCCTCCTTGAGTAGTCATCAATGAATGTAAGGTAATATTCAAATCCACTTAAGGATGTGAAGGAAATTGGTCCACATACATCCAAATGGAGCAACTCCAATGTACTTTTAGTCTTTGTCTCACTCCTTGGAAATGCGTTCTTGATATTATTTCCTTTTGCACATCCTTTACATGTGCATTTATGATCAATCTTCAGATATGGTAATCCTATAACTACCTTTCTCACATGAGGTAATGCTTTGTAGTTAATGTGAGCAATCCTCCTATGCCATATCTCACTAGGGCTAGTGGCATCATGAACAAGGGAAGCTTCTGGATGACCCTTGAGTTTATATAGCTCTCCTTCCTCTTCACCAATAACAATTGCATCCTCAATTGATTTTCCTTTGGACAACATGAGTACTTGTCCATCTATGACTGCAACCCTATAACCTTTATTATCTAATGCTAAGATAGAAAGTAAGTTCTTCTTAAAACCTGGTACATATAGGATTTCCTTCATCTTTAGTGGAGTTCCAGAATCAAGCTTGTAGCTTGCTTCACCAATTCCTTTGATGGGATATTGATAGTCATCTCCCAAGTATACCTTTTGAGGAGAGGTCTTTTCTTCCAGACTTGAGAGAGTCTTCTTTTGTCCTGTCATGTGCTTTGAAGCACCACTATCAATTGTCTATGTGTCTTCTCCAAGTGTTACTAACCTAGAGAGTGCAGAGAATAGAACATACTCTTTTGCATCTTATTCTTCTACTTTAGCTCACTTCCTTTTGGGCCTTTCCTCTTCTTCTTCACTATCATCTTTTGCTAGATGTGCATGATGTCTTTTGTGAAGATTCTTCTTCTTCTTTGAAGGACAATTTCTAGCAAAGTGTCATGGTTTGTGACAATTGTAACATTTAGCTTAGGAGAGATCTCTTTCTGAACTTACTCCTTTATTTTGAGATCTATGAGGAGGATTACACCTCTTATGGCCATTCTTCTTGGATTTGAAATGACTCCTTCTTCTTCTGGTGTGAGTGGCCAAAGCTTGGTCATCTTCTTTGAGAAAGGCTTCTCTATTGGCTACCCTAGCTTCTTCTTGAATGCAATCCTCCCATACCACATCAAACTTCATACTTTCTTTTCTTGCACACATGGTTTGGATTAATGACTCCCAAGGTCTAGTGAGACCATTGAGTGCAGTCATGACTAGTTCATCTTCATCAAGAGTGTCTCCAATGGCTTCTAGTTTTTCCTTGAACTGGGATACCCTTGTGAAATAATCTTGAATAGATTCTCCTTTATTCATTTTGGTATTCTTCAATTGAGTTCTCAAATTCATCTTTCTGTTGATGTTCCTCCCTTCATACATTCTTCCTAGGGCATCATATATTTCCTTTGGGGTCTTCTTGGATTCCAATTGGGGAATCAAGTGGTCCTTGATGGAATCAACGATGATTCTCTTTGCCTTAATCAAGTCCTTCTTATGTTTTTCTTTGGCTTCATCTTCTGTAGGTTCTGCAACCTCATCTTTGATATATTGGGAAAGATCATTCTCTTCAAGAATGAGACCAATCCTATATTTCCATGCCCGAAAATTCTCTATACCCTCTAGCTTGTCTTCAAGCTCAGTGCTTGTAGCCATCTTATCCAGGAGGTCACAGAAATTGAAGTTTCTCAAAAGATAGAATAAAATTTACCAGGATATGTGCTTGATTGAATTGAGATGACTGGTGAACTCTGCTTCTGGAAACTTCAACTTTTCACCCTTCAAATCTGATGAGCAACTTTCAGATCTGCAACAGAATTTATGGTTTTCTGGTTTGCACTTTTTCTGGTTTATTGGTGCACAGGTGCACAATTTTTCTGGTTTAATGCTTTTCTGGTCCAGAATTCAAACTAGGTTTTGACAAATCCTGGGGTTCTACCTGCTCAAAAAGTTTGATCTAGGGCTGAGAATTTTGATTTTTAGGAGGAGCATCCATCCATGCTCTCAGAATCCAAAAATTCCAACTTTTGCAGAAACCCTAATTTTCACCGGAGGAGGAGAGAGAAGTATTTAATTTAGGTTAGCTCTGATACCATGTTAAGTTTATCCTAAATTGACAAGCAAGATCACTGAAAGAAACACAATCACAAGATAGACAAATATTTACCCTGGGAAACCCTCATGGGGTAGAAAACCCAACAAAGCTTTCCTCAATATAGATAATCAACCAATACAAATATGTAGTCCCCAAAAAAGAGCTCCTTCTCCTCCTATGCAGGTCTCTCTCTCTCTCCTATGCGCAATACACAAGTGAGTGAATGAGTGATAAGTGAGGAACACACTTCTTCTACTTATACTCATCTTCTAACTAACTTTTCACCCTAATAGGGCCGACCTCTCTTGAGAGAGTCTAATAACCCCTAAACAGATAACTCAGTGCCGACCCCATATGGGAGATCTAATAACCCTAGTTACCACATTCTCTCGGAGGAATAAACATCTCCAGATATATAATAGGGTCTCCACGGAGGAATGAAACATCTCCAGAATAATAAAGTACAAATATAATATTCTTAGAAGTTACAATATCTCAACAACCTGGAAGAGTAGGGCCATCCCTGTAAGGCTTTAGTCTACTCCCATTAACAAGTCCTTTCAAATTTTCTCCAAGTAGTGTGGCTAATTGAATTGTGCCACCACTAGTGACATGCTTAACAATGTATGGTCCTAACCAATGCATTTTTAATTTCTAGAAAATTTCATAAATTTGCTATCATAGAGGAGGACAAGGTATCCTACCTGGAAAAACTTATTCTTGATGTGTCTATCATTCCATACTTTTTCTTTGTCTTTCTGCACTTATTGGTGAAAACCTGCAATGAAGCGATCTTCCTCCATTCCAACTAAGTGTATTAGTCTTTCTTGCAATGTTTGATCATCTGCCATATCTCTAAATGTTGTAATTCTCAAGCTTGGTACTATGTATTCCATGGGCATGACAACTTCCTGTCCATATGCTAATCTGAAAGGAGTATGACCTTTCAACTTCTTACAAGTTGTTCTATATTCCGATAATACTGTTGATATTCTAAGATCCCAATCATCCCTGTTTATGTTGCTTACCTTGGTCAATGCATTTTTCAAGACTTTGTTAAAGGCTTCTACAGTGCCATTAGCTTGTGGATGATATGGTGTGCTCTTTTGATAGTAGATCTGAAATTCTTCTATCAAGGCTGCAATATTTCTATTCAGGAAATGGGTTCCCTTATTAGTCATTAAAATCTTTGGACATCCAAACCTTGTCAAAATATTCTCAAAAATAAACTACATGACGGTAACTGCGCTACAGTCATTCACTGGTTTTTCTTATGCCCATATCGTTAAATAATATGTAGTTGTAATGATATACCTTGAGCCAGTTTGCTTTCCTAGTGGATCAAATGATCCCACGAAGTCAATATCCAATTTATCAAAGGCTTGAAGTGTCAATTATGGCATCAAGAGCATCTCATCTCGATGAGATAGCTTCCATGTTCTTTGGAATTCATCGCACTTTCGACAATGTTATTTTGAGTCTTTGTGTATCGTGGGACACCATAGTCTTGATCTCAAAATTTATGCATAGTATCTCTTCCTGCGTAGTGTCCTCCAAATACACTTGAATGTGGTTTGGCCAATATACTAGGTCTTTCATGTTCTAGTACGCATCTTTGCAATACTCCATCTGGTCCTAATTTATACAAATGTCTAGAAATTAGAGTAAATTTAATTGCTCTTACCACTAATTTTTTGTTATGTTACATAGTAAACTCTGTAGGCGCTAATCTTGTAGTCATAAATTCTATGATATCTTTGAAGTAGTCATCTACTATATGGATAGCAAACAACTCCCAATCTGGTAGACTATCCTCCATATTACTTAGTTCTTCGCCCGATTCAATGCGTGAAAGATGGTCAGGTCCTACATTTAATATTCCTGGTTTCACAATGATTTCAAAATCATATTCCTGAAATAGTAACAAACATCTGCATATTCTTCCCCCTAACACTCGTTTGTTGACCAATTACTTCAAATTTGAATGGTCAGTAAACATGCAGAAATGTGAACCTAGAAAATAGTGTCTAAACTTTTGCAATGTGTATACCATTGCTAAGCCTTCCATTTTTGTCGTGGTATAATTCTTTTCTACTGAAGATATCTTTCTACTTGAAAATGCGATGGGATGATCGATAACTCCTTCACCTAGTTGAGCTAGGACAATGCCAAGTGTTATAGATGATGCATCGACATGTACATGAAATGGTTTATTCCAGTTAGGAAATACTAGAATAGGTGTGTTGATGCCTCGGATATCGTAGCATCAATCAGAAAGGGACTCTCCCCGAGAGATGGTCCCAATTAGACTATCTCCCGTTTGGTGTAGGGAATCCGTCCGGTTAGCGGTTCCGGCAACCGTGGGTTTGGAGTTTAAATCCAATTCTACCGGTTATGGCCCGATCCACCTTTCTTTTGGGTTTTATGTCTTTTAAATGAGATGCAAGTGCCTAAATTATATTCGATCTAGATGCAACTAAAATAGGTCTAAGCCTAGGAACCGGAGTAAATCTACCTATCCCTGCAGGGAACACGCTTAAGGGATGAGCAATCAGCTGTAACAAATAAAGTAAGGAAAGAACAGATAGCTGTTGATTCTCACAAGTAAATCTACAGCAAGATAAAGATCTTTAGAAGATAGCTTCTGATTCAACATGGGACGCATCTATTGCTCATAAAAAAAAAAAAAAAAAAATTATTTAATCTACGTAGCAAGAATAAAGAAACAGATCTAAATGTAACAAACTGAAATTAAACTTAAAGATCCCTGCAAGGAGAAATTTAAAGGCATGAACAATGAGCCACATGAGTTATCCTGAAGATAGAACAGTTAGCCATTCGATCTAGAAGAGAAATCTACAGCAATGATAAAGACATCAGCAGGTAGCTCCTGATTTAACGTGAAACGCATTCATTGTTCACAAAATAGAGAAAATTGTATGCACAGGGAGGAGCAAAATCATTAATACAAAGAAATAGTTCAGATGGTAAGAATGATCTCACATTACAGAACAACAGTCATTAGAATAGTCCAACATACAACAGTCCAACATCCCATGCAAAACGTCCATCTCCCGTGGCTTCTATTAGAAAATTCAATTTTACAGGCCCGATACAAGATAGCTCGTATGGGTTTCAAAATTTCATTCCCTGCCAAAAGTCCTTCTCTATTCTTCCTAGCTACTATTTATAATTACAATTCTTCCATTTGGGTTGCCACCTAGCACCCTCCATTTGTCAATTGCAGGAGTTTCTTCTATAACCGACCACCAAAAAATGACCATTTCTTTTACAAAATTATTTTGACAAAAAATAGGGACAGCTGTCCCATGGCTTACGCCTTACATGCTCGAAAGTTTAACAGAATATACATAGCATAAATAATGCTAACACCCACGCTTCCCTGCTAGACACGTGCTTGGCTGAAGAGAGTTGCTCAACTGGATCCAATTTACTTCATTCCTGTGCGTGAGCGTCTGCTAGCAGAGGGTCGCCCAAGTTAATTGTTACTGATGCTGCCTGGGAAGAGGCCCTTGAATCCCCTGCTGATGCTGCTTCTAATTGGGAAGGGGGGATTGAACTGGCCAGAATTTCTGCCATTGCTGGGGAAGAGGCTGCTGGGAGAGAGGCTGCTGGGAGAGAGGATCCTGGATCTACTGACGCTCCTGTTGCTGCTGCAGCTTTCCTGTCCTCCTCTGCTATGTAGCTGTACCACACACCTGTGTCCCTTATGACTATGTTTGCTGCAGCAGGAAATAAGATTTTCTGAGAAGTCACATTCTTCCCGAGCTCTGCTTTAATGCTTTGAACTTCTGCTACTGCAGCTTGATGCACTTCCTTCAGCAGATAGTTGTGAAGTGATGATGAGCCAATATAATGTTGGAGGTCATCCATAGCCAGGACATCAATCCTTTTCACATACTCAATTTGGACGCCTAGCTCTTCCTTTAGCTGAGACAACCGCTGCTCCTTTTCCAGGAAGTCTTCTAGGGTCTGAGGGAAACTCAATGTGCATTTGTCATGGACTCCTTTGAGCTTTTGGTATAGACTGTTAATTCTATCTGTTGTTCTCTGCACACTGGTTATCAGCTTATTGGCACAGTTCCTGCCAAACTCCAGCAAGGCTATGTCTGCATTAAAATCATCCACAGCTTTAAATGGAAGATGCGGGGGGAAACCCCCTCTCCCTTATCTCCATGCCATCTGACTTATGATATTTGCCTTGACACGGGTATTCTTAGCTTTGATCCTGTGGGCCTCCGCATTAATTTATTTTAATTTGACTATCATGACCTTGAGCTTGCAAACCTCGTCAGTGATTAGCTCCTGCGTGTCATTTATTTGCTTCAGGATGCTGGAGGACAGATCATGGAAAGGAGACATGTCCATCGTTTTTCTCTCAGCCTGCTCTAACCGCTCAGCTAATGTTCGCTTGTCTGCTTCTAGCTGAGATACCTTTTCTTCCACTCCATTCTTCTCCGCTTCTACAATCATTATTTGGAGTGTTAGATGGTCCTTTTCCTCTTCCAGCTGGCTGTACTTGTTTGACAGCTCCTTATGTTCAGCGTACAAGCAATTATACTTGTTCACTGTCAGATCTCTTTGGGCTTGCTCATTAGCCACGGTTTGTTGTAGCGTACGAGCTTTCTTCCTTGTCAATTCATTATCTCTTACCATCACGCCTACATTGGCCAGGGATGCTTTCGCCGTTGCTACAGCTGCGGTTGCCATAGCAAAGGGATCTTGATCCGTATTCTGCATTATAGTGACCTCTCGGTGAGTAACGATGTCTTCATGGAAGGGACTTTTGATCCTCTCTTCTGATTTGAGGACCATTGCTTTTCTTTTCTTGCCATAGACAAACTCATTCCACTTGGACACCGTACGCTTTCCCGATGGAGTGTACGGGACAATTGGTCGGTTTATGATGTATATGTCTTCTTCTTCTGGTGGGGTCCATACTTCCTGAGCAGGGTCTCCTCCTTTATTTTGGGCACCAGAGCCCCCTGCTTGAGAGGTGTCTATTTCCATGTCATGTATACCGGATCCACCTGCCTTGGCATCTTCCCTTGTCTTCAATTCTTCTTCCGCCCTCTTTTCGGCCTCAGCCTGCTCAGCTTCAGCCTCTTTCTACTTTTGGGCTTCCTCAGCCTCTTTCCGCAGTCTTTCATTTTCAGCTTCCTGCTGCTTTCTTGCTTCCTCAGCTTCCCGCTGTAACCTCGCTTCTTCTCTTAATATGAGCTCTTTCTGAGCTCGGGAATCCTCAGCTTCTTTCTCCTTTTGCGGGCTAGTCTTATGGGCCTTGGTTGAGCTAGAGCTTGCTCCAGTGCCTTGGCGACATATCCGTAGCTCAGCCATGTTGCTGATGCCTCTGAATGCCTCTTCCTCGGCATCAGGATAGTGGGAGTACTTGAAGTGGGCATAGATATCCTTACAGTGCTCAGCAACTTTTCCCTTTCGGTCATTCCTGTGGAAGATTACCTCACCGAAGTGGAAGGCTTTCAGCTCTTGAACAAATTCGTCGGCCGAGGCAACCCCTGAAAACTTGTAAGCACCTATGCAGAAAGGTAGGGGGGGAACGGAAGCCTTATGTTGTTTGTGGAGCATTGCTCCAATCCCATCCAGGAAGAGTTGTCTTACTGCTTCTTTGAGAACCACATAGTCTGTGTCATACTGCGGCAAGATGTATGGGGGCTTAGTCCCTCCAAACATTCTCAGGTAGGTACCTTGCTCCGAAAAGTAAAAGTCCCCATAATCCTCAAGGACTTCCAAAGCATTCTCTGATAGGCAGTTTGGTTCTTCTTTGAACATTTTCTCGTATAGGGGCATGATGAACCCCTCACAGATTAGTTTGTAGCTGGGCTTGTAACTCTGAGCCCACAACATCTTGAATGCGATATAGACCAGGGCGGTGGCCCTATCCCATGTACAAAAATCGAAAAGTTTCCAAGTGTTATTTCGGAAGGATTAGACGGGCGGTTTATGAGATTGGCCTCCGCCATTTCGGAAGGATAGCCCAAAAGCCTCCGCGGGTTCGGTGACATAGGCTGAATGATTCCGCATGGTTTCCCTGGGGCGCTCCGCAACTTTTCAAAAAAGAATCTAAGTCATTTTCACAGTTTCGGAAGAAGTTCGTGAATTTCTCCGTGGTATTTCGGGAAGCTTTTGTGAATGGCTTCCGCCGTTCTCGGGAGCAAAACCCGAAGGTTTCCGCAGATCTTCAACAAGAATTCCAAATCCTTTCGGGCATCTTTCCCAAGTTCTCCTGCCGTTTCGGGAGGAAAAACCCGAAGGTTTCCGCAATTTTCTTTCTCACGGTCTACGATTTTGACAAAGAAAATCTAAGTCCTTCTTTCGAAAAGGTTGGACGTTTGGCTTCCGCAACTGCGGGGAGATATCCCGAGAGACTCCAAAACATTGGGAGAAATTCTGAGTTCCCTTTTGGTTCTTTGGGGAAAAAAATGGAAAGATTGATGGCAAGATGTTCAGTTGGGAAACAAGATTTTATGTTGAAAACACAGCTAACGGCTGGGATGGCTTCATAGGCGAACTTTCTTACAAAAATGAAAGGAGGGGCCCCAATATGTACAAAATTTTTGGGGGGGGTGTTGCTGCAACAAAAATGGCGAGTCGCTGGCGAACACAGATCTCTGAAAAATTCCTCTTCATGGTCCGAAACCTCATTAAAGACATCCATCTCGGGTGCACTACTCAGCTGAGCATTTTAGACTCATGCGAGGGGAAGGAGGCACTTTACCTGCTAGCCATTGGGGAAAGGGGAGCTTTGACCGAGCCATCTTCACCACTCTCAGAGGGCCAGCATATGAGATTCATTTTAGGAGGGTCATCTTTCGAATGGCCACTACTGCCGGACTCCACAGGGTCTGCAACACTTTCTCATGGACATTATTGCTCTTGTTCCTCATTCCCATGCTGCTTGCATCCTTTTGGATGTTTGTACTTTGGACAGCTTAGCTGTTTGAGCCTTCCAGGGATATTTTCTTTTGGACATGATCTTTGATTTAGGCTCCTCAATCCATAATGTCCTTTTGTGTGAGTTAGAAATTTTATTGATTTGATCAAACTTCACGGACGGAGAGGAGCCCGTTTTGAGATGGGCCTTTTGGACAGCCTTCTTGATTTTACATGTCTTTTGCTTTTGTCTCAGCCATGCTTTAATTGAGGCAAGAATTTCTAGAAAACAGACTCTTGAATGTAGGCCATTTTGGCTGTTAAATCTGCAGCATGGAGTCATTTCAATACCCTATGTCCTCGAGAGGTGCCACTTTCCATGGGTCCAACTTTGGTAACCTTCTTGAGAAGCCTTTAAAGTGTGAGAGTGGGTGGAGCCCAACGATAGTAGTGAAGATGGTCATAGGTCTCTGCTATTAAACAGGATTAGTGTGACTAGCAGGGTAGGCTTCCCCCCCTTCTGAACATTTCAGCGAGAGCACAACAGACCGGATTTATTTGAGCAGAGTTCCAGACTCACGGGTCGCAAGTTTTCTTTGGGAGAGCTATCTTCAATGGGAAATTCAACCAGAAGGGCATTCAGAAAACAAAACTTGTCGTAAAAGTTCAAAGAGAGAAACAACATGGCCGACAAAATAAAGCAACTAAAGGCTAAAGCAAAAAGAAAACTTTATTTATGTACAGGAAGTCTCGAGGAGACTATGCGAAGTATTGTTTCAGAGCGAGGCCATTGAGAGGAAGGGATACTTCTTCTCCCTCGAGATTTGTCAATTTATAAGTGGATGGGCCTAATTTTGCAGAAAATTGGTACGGGCCTACCCATAGATGTTGAAATTTCGTATGCATTCCTTTGCCTTCATGATTATAGTCCCATTTCAGGACTAAATCCCCAATTTCAAAATCTCTCTTACCGGATTTCCTCTTATCGAACCATCTCTTAACTATGTCCTGGTGTTGATGGAATCGATCTTTAGCTTTGTGTCGAGCTTCTTCCATTTGAAGCAGGGTGTTGATCCTGGATTGTAAGGCTTGGCTACCAGAACCCCGAGAGGCTTGGGACAATTGTAAGGATGGTAGTAAGATGTTTGGGGGAAGTATGGCTTCCTTGCCATAGACAAGAGTGAAAGGGGAGACACCTAAAGCATTCTTCGGGGTTACCCTATCTTCCCATAAGGCGTTTGGGAGAGCCACATGCCAACTTCTCTGGTTTTCTATCACAGTTTTCTTAAGGATTCGAATCAGATTCTTGTTTGAGGATTCAGCTAACCCGTTTCCCTGAGGGTAGTAATTGGCTGAATAATGCAACTTAATTCCCGATTCATAAACAAATTCATTTATCTTGCAAGACGAAAAATAAGTAGCATTATCAAAAACAAGGGAAATTGGAACCCCAAACCTGGTTATGGTGTTCTCTTTCAAGAAGCTGATGGTTGCGTCTTCATTGATATTGCGCAATGGGATGGCCTCCGTCCACCTAGTGAAGTAGTCGGTAGCCGTCAATATGTATCGATGTTGCAATGAAGAATTTGGATTGATTTCTCCGATAACATCTATGCACCATTGCTCAAAAGGCTCAGAGATGATGACCGGCTGCAATGGTTCTGCTGCCTTAGGTAACTTCCCAGCGCTTCTTTGACATACATCACAATTTCGTGGATATGTGTGGGCATCTCGAAACAGAGTGGGCCAGTAATACCCAGCTCTCAGTATCTTGTGTGCTGTTGTCTCACCTGAATAATGTCCGCCTGTGGGGCCATCATGCAATTCTCTGACAACTCTGTTTGCATCTTCCATTTCCAAACATCTGAGGAGAACCCCATCATAATTCTTCCTGAAAAGAATCCCATCAATGATTTGATAGGGTGCGGATTTCAAACGGAGTGCCCTTCTTTGCTTGGAGTTCCAGTGTTCAGGTAGATATCCCTGCTGCAAATAGTGCACCAGATCCCTATACCATGACTGGGGAGCTGTGAAGATATGACACACCTCGACCGAATTTAACTCAGCTTCATTTCTCCAATGTTGCTCTTCATCAGTCGAGTTTCCCGCCAATAACTTGCACATACCTTGTCCTTTAATGATCGTGGCTGGTTTAAAATCCAAATCATATTCCTGAAGAGCTATGACCCAGTTCCCTCTCCTTTCTCCCAACTCCTTTTGAACGAAAAGGGATCTAACGGCTGGATGGGGAACTATGACCTTAGTTCTGCTCTTCAAAATGTATGGCCTAAACTTCTTGACTGCTTTGAAGACCGCATAGGCATGCTTGTCCACCACGGGATAGTTCAGCTCGGCCCCCTACAGACCAGTGCTCATAAATGAAATTGGGTATTCATCCCCCAACTCCACCTTTTGCGTGAGCACAGCTGCGAGAGAGTCATCCGAGGCAAAGGTATACAAGATGAAATCCTTATCAAAATCTGGGCTTCTTAAGGAAGGAGCCTTAGCTACAGCTGCCTTGATATCTCTAAATGCGTCCTTCTCCAAATCTGTCCACTTGAATTGTATGCTTTGTTTAACCATCTGTTGCAATGGCTTAACAATTTGTGCAAAATCCGGAACAAATATGCAGACAAAATTGATGGTGCCCATGAAAGACTGCATAGATTTCTTGTTGTGAGGCATTGGGATCTTATTAATCGCTTGGACTCTTTCTTGGTCAATTGACACTCCCCCTTTGGAGATGATATGACCCAAGAGCTTACCTTCGGGCACAGCAAACATGCTCTTCTTGGGATTCAGGGAAATACCATACTTCCGACAACGATCAAAGATATGCTTCAGATGAACAACGTGATCTTCCCTTTTCTTCGAAAAGACTGTCACATCATCTAAGTAAACAAAAACACATTGCCCACCCAATCCTCGGAAGGCGATATCCATTGCTCTCTGGAATGTAGCTCCTGCATTTATCAGACCAAATGGCATTCTTCTGTAGGCGAAAGTTCCCCACTTAGTTCTGAAAGTAGTCTTAAGGCGATCTTCTTCGGCTACTAATACTTAATTGTAGCCCGAGAAACCATTGAGGAGAGAAAACAATTCGGATCCCGACACCATTTGTAGGATTTGCTCCATTGAAGGTACGGGGTAGTTGTCTTTATCCGAGGCTTTGTTTAAGTTTCTGAAGTCTACACATAGCCTAATCTCTCCCGACTTCTTCCTTACGGGAACCAAGTTTGCAACCCATTCAGAATGCCAAACCTTGAAGATTATCTTAGCGTCTAGGAGCTTCTTTAATTCCTTTTGGATCAGCGGTTCAAGAGTGGGATGCATCCTTCTTAACTCCTGCTGAAATGACTTGACACCCGCTTTCATTGGTATAACATGCTGAATGATGCGGACGTCATATGTTTTCATATCTTCATAGGTCCATGCAAAAACATCTTTGTATTGCTTAAACAATTTAATGAACCTGTCTCTTTCTCCTGGTGAACAACATTTGCCAAGGTTGACAAATTTTGGTTCTGCCTCGGTACCCAAATTAACCAACTCATGTTGCATTGATGAGCTGTTGGTTTTGGTATTAGCTGGTCTGTTGAACTTATTTTGAAGATCGAAAAGCATTTCGAGGGACCTTACCCCTTTTGGCATGAAATTTCCTTTCTCGTCATCTTTCTTCATCAAATCAGCGTCGTGTTCTTCCTCATCTATTGCAGCTCCTTGAAAGCTATCTTCGTTTCTCAGGAAGCTGATAATTTGTTCATCATCATCGAAGAATCTGAAGTTCGTGATGTTATCGGGAACGGAAGGCCTGAAAATCAATTCAATTGAGCACTTATTATTTGACGGCACCAATCTAGAAGCAGATGTTGCTAACAAATCAGCAACAGAATTTTGCAATCTAGGAATTGATTTTATATTTAAAGCGTCAAAATGCATGATTAAATCCCATACCTCAGCCTGATAACCTTTCAAGTGAGGTGAGAGACAATGAATGGTGTCCCTTACCTGTCTTACAACTATCTCGGAGTCACCAAAAACCTTCAGGTACTTAACATTTAAGCCAATGGCCTTCTTTAAACCATGTACCAAAGCTTCATATTCAGCGGTGTTATTAGTACAACCGAATTCTAATCTACAAGACAAAAAATACTTGTTTCCTTTTGGACCCATTAGAACACAACCGGCTCCGGATCCTTCCAAAGTTTTAGAACCATCAAAGTATAATGTCCAAAAAACATCTTTAGATTCAACTAAGTTAGTTTCTTTGTGGTCTATGTTAGCAACTAAATTGACTATGTTACAATCAACATCATCAATCCGAGAGAAATGAAGGAGATCGGACTATTTATCTGATTCATGGCTAATGGTTTCAGATTGATAATTACCCGGATCCATTTCCAAGAAATAATTTCCCAGAACCGAAGATGAGAAAGTTACGGATTCATTCTTTTCTTCTAGATGAGTTACGTTTTGTTTCATATGAGGTTCCCTAAGAACTTTAATCTGATTCTGCCTATTCTGATAAGGTAGCCATAGATGAGACCAATCAGTAGCAAAGTAACCACTCAGCTTAGTAGACCAATCCCTACTTAAAATCAGCCCATAGGCTTCAGGAATATCGACCACCATTATGTCAATGAATTGACAGACTCTAGGTTCGGCTGACAGTCTAATTAGAACATCTTTCATCTCCCCAATAACCTTGACAGCAGTCCTGTCTAATTGGATAATTTGAGCTGGAGATGGCACGGGCTGCCCATTAATTTTCCTACAAATTGACAGTGGCATAACGTTTGAAGAAGCTCCAGAGTCTACCAAACAGTTGTGAACATTGTGATTAAAAATTTCAAAAGTCAATAGGAAAGGCAATGTTTGAGATTTGGATTTCCCACCGATGCTAGCCTCATTAATTTCGGGATTGTCTTGAGAATCCGTTAATGTAGTGTTGGTTTTTGGTTATAGAACATGCAGTAGTTTGTCTCGTTGATGGGGCAAGCTACACATGTCGAATATTGATATGTTCGCTTTGAATTTCTTGATATCTTCGATAATATCATACCCTATGTCAGATTCGTTCCCAATTCGAGTTGGCTGATCTGTTCTGCTCATGGTGACCTTAGGTGGCTGAACTATGTTGTCAGCACTTGGCTGTTTGGCCGCTGTTTGGCTAACTTTGGGTTGTTGTGGGATAACTGTTATATGCCTCCTAGGCGGCTCTTTTGAGACTTTAGGCTTATGAGGAGCTATGCTTGGCACTGGATCGGAAATAGGGCCTTTGATACGAGTAGCAACATTTACGGTGGAGGAAGAACTATCTATGGGATCCTCTTGTGCTAATTCAGTCATAGGTAACCAATCCCATAGCACCATAGTAGTGTCCGGGGTTGGTTCCTCAATCTCAGGGCTTGACTCCTCTGGAAAAATATCCTGGTCTGGGATCTGAGAATCTAACATTTGGTTCATGACCAAGCTCATGGAATTGATCCATTGCGGGAAGCTCTTTTCCGAGTGCGGTTCTTGGTGAAAGGTGCAGAAATTTTCCATCCCAATCTCATTCAAGTTTAAAATAGGGGCAGTGTTCATTGGTGGATGAGACTGTTCCCCGTCTTCCCTTCTTTTATGAAATGGCTTGAAAGGTTTCCTAGATGTACTAGCAGCCTTGTCTTTCTCAAGATCTACGATTTTGTTAGATAATTTCTGCATCATCTTAACTACATTTTCCATGTCCGTAGATGGTTCTTCTTTGCCTCTCGTGAGGAGCAAAGGTTTCTTGCTAGCTGCTGGTTTTGGTTCTACATCTAAGGCATGTTTAGCAATGCTATCAGCCTCTTCCTCTACCTTTCTAGCTTCCTCAAAGTTCTCTATCAGGGTAGTTTTATTGGATCGTTTTACGAACATTGCGATTGGACCTTCAAGAGCTGTTGTGTAGTATTCAATCAGAGACTCCTCTGCGGGTTTGTTAGCTTCACTGAAGTTATTTAACAGCGTTGTGAATCTTTGATTAAAGTCTTGAACCTTTTCCTTCTTCTCCATTCTCATGGATAAGAGTTCTTTCATAAGTGTGGCCACAGTCTTTTGGTTTCCGTATTTCTTAAGGAAACACTTTTCGAATTCATCCCAACTAGAGATTGAGCTGGGTTGTAGGCTAAAGTACCAAGATGATACCTTTGGCTCAAATGTGTACGGAAACAACCTGCAGACTACGTCTTCATGTTGTACATTCAAAAGGTTCAGAGCTAAGTAAAAACTCTTGAGGTGATCTTCCGATGAAATGGCTTTCCCTGGGTCGTACTTAGGCAAGACCTTTTCTGGGTTTTTAGGAAGATTATGGAATGGTCCAGCTAGGTTCAGCGCTCTCCTTGCTCTCCAAGCAAGTACAACCATGTTTGGGTTTGGATGTGGAGACCCTGGTGGAGAATTGTAGGGTGAATCCTGTGGAGTACTCTTGGGAGTGGTAATTTCTTCAAGATTTTCTTGGTCTGTCTTGTTAAGAGTGTCTGAAATTTCTTCCAAAGTCAAATTTACCAGTTCTTCAAAACTCTGAACGAGAATTGAATCACGGGTGTATTGTGGCTCCTTTCTAGGTGTAATTTTCTTGGGGAGGAAGTTGACAGCGTTTAAACCACCTAGCTGTCTAACGTAGGATCTGGTATGTCTTCTCAAATCCTCTATTTCTGTAAAAGGAACAGCGTACAAAGCTTCTTGAGGCTCAGGGTCAGAAATGAGGCGTTCTTGGTCTGTTAATCCAAGATCTGGGTTGTTTGAAATGTTTTCTTTAAGCGGGTTTTCAGTGTTATCTATGACCATGGAATATTTTCCTCTATCAGCCATGCACTTCAGGCCCTCCTTCTAGCGCCAAAAACTGTTGATGCCTCGGATATCGTAGCATCAATCAGAAAGGGACTCTCCCCGAGAGATGGTCCTAATTAGACTATCTCCCGTTTGGTGTAGGGAATCCATCCGGTTAGCGGTTCCGGCAACCATGGGTTTGGAGTTTAAATCCAATTCTACTGGTTATGGCCCGATCCACCTTTCTTTTGGGTTTTATGTCTTTTAAATGAGATGCAAGTGCCTAAATTATATTCGATCTAGATGCAACTAAAATAGGTCTAAGTCTAGGAACTGGAGTAAATCTACCTATCCCTACAGGGAACACGCTTAAGGGATGAGCAATCAGCTGTAACAAATAAAGTAAGGAAAGAACAGATAGCTGTTGATTCTCACAAGTAAAGCTACAGCAAGATAAAGATCTTTAGAAGATAGCTTCTAATTCAACATGGGACGCATCTATTGCTCATAAAAAAATTTTAAAAAAAAAAAAAAAAAATTAATCTACGTAGCAAGAATAAAGAAACAGATCTAAATGTAACAAACTGAAATTAAACTTAAAGATCCCTGCAAGGAGCAATTTAAAGGCATGAACAATGAGCCACATGAGTTATCCTGAAGACATAACAGTTAGCCATTCGATCTAGAAGAGAAATCTACAGCAATGATAAAGACATCAGCAGGTAGCTCCTGATTTAACATGAAACGCATTCATTGTTCACAAAATAGAGAAAATCGTATTAACGGGGAGGAGCAAAATCATTAATACAAAGAAATAGTTCAGATGGTAAGAATGATCTCACATTACAGAACAACAGTCATTAGAATAGTCCAACATACAGCAGTCCAACATCCCATGCAAAACGTCCATCTCCCGTGGCTTCTATTAGAAAATTCAATTTTACAGGCCCGATACAAGATAGCTCGTATGGGTTTCAAAATTTCATTCCCTGCCAAAAGTCCTTCTCTATTCTTCCTAGCTACTATTTATAATTACAATTCTGCCATTTGGGTTGCCACCTAGCACCCTCCATTTGTCAATTGCAGGAGTTTCTTCTATAACCGACCACCAAAAAATGACCATTTCTTTTACAAAATTATTTTGACAAAAAATAGGGACAGTTGTCCCATGGCTTACGCCTTACATGCTCGAAAGTTTAACAGAATATACATAGCATAAATAATGCTAACACCCACGCTTTCCCTGCTAGACACGTGCTTGGCTGAAGAGAGTTGCTCAACTGGATACAATTTACTTCATTCCTGTGCGTGAGCTTCTGCTGGCAGAGGGTCGCCCAAGTTAATTGTTACTGATGCTGCCTGGGAAGAGGCCCTCAAATCCCCTGCTGATGCTGCTTCTAATTGGGAAGGGGGGATTGAACTGGCCAGACTTTCTGCCATTGCTGGGGAAGAGGCTGCTGGGAGAGAGGATCCTGGATCTACTGACGCTCCTGCTGCTGCTGCAGCTTTCCTGTCCTCCTCTGCTATGTAGCTGTACCACACACCTGTGTCCCTTATGACTATGTTTGCTGCAGCAGGAAATAACATTTTCTGAGAAGTCACATTCTTCCCGAGCTCTGCTTTAATGCTTTGAACTTCTGCTACTGCAGTTTGATGCACTTCCTTCAGCATATAGTTGTGAAGTGATGATGAACCAATATAATGCTAGAGGTCATCCATAGCCAGGACATCAATCCTTTTCACATACTCCATTTGGACGCCTAGCTCTTCCTTTAGCTGAGACAACCGTTGCTCCTTTTCCGGGAAGTCTTCTAGGGTCTGAGGGAAACTCAATGTGCATTTGTCATGGACTCCTTTGAGCTTTTGGTATAGACTGTTAATTCTATCTTTTTGTTCTCTGCACACTGGTTATCAGCTTATTGGCACAGTTCCTGCCAAACTCCAGCAAGGCTATGTCTGCATTAAAATCATCCACAGCTTTAAATGGAAGATGCGGGGGGAAACCCCCTCTCCCTTCTCTCCATGCCATCTGACTTATGATATTTGCCTTGACACGGGTATTCTTAGCTTTGATCCTGTGGGCCTCCGCATTAATTTATTTTAATTTGACTATCATGAACTTGAGCTTGCAAACCTCGTCAGTGATTAGCTCCTGCGTGTCATTTATTTGTTTCAAGATGCTGCAGGACAGCTCATGGAAAGGAGACATGTCCATCGTTTTTCTCTCAGCCTGCTCTAACCGCTCAGCTAATGTTTGCTTGTCTGCTTCTAGCTGAGAAGCCTTTTCTTCCACTCCATTCTTCTCCGCTTCTACATTCATTATTTGGAGTGTTAGCTGGTCCTTTTCCTCTTCCAGCTGGCTGTACTTGTTTGACAGCTCCTTATGTTCAGCGTACAAGCAATTATACTTGTTCACTGTCAGATCTCTTTGGGCTTGCTCATTAGCCACGGTTTGTTGTAGCGTACGAGCTTTCTTCCTTGTCAATTCATTATCTCTTACCATCACGCCTACATTGGCCAGGGATGCTTTCGCCATTGCTACAGCTGCGGTTGCCATAGCAAAGGGATCTTGATCCGTATTCTGCATTATAGTGACCTCTCGGTGAGTAACGGTGTCTTCATGGAAGGGACTTTTGATCCTCTCTTCTGATTTGAGGACCATTGCTTTTCTTTTCTTGCCATAGACAAACTCATTCCACTTGGACACCGTACGCTTTCCCGATGGAGTGTATGGGACAATTGGTCGGTTTATGATGTCTATGTCTTCTTCTTCTGGTGGGGTCCGGAATTCCTGAGCAGGGTCTCCTCCTTTATTTTGGGCACCAGAGTCCCCTGCTTGAGAGGTGTCTATTTCCATGTCCTGTATACCGGATCCACCTACCTTGGCATCTTCCCTTGTCTTCAATTCTTCTTCCGCCCTCTTTTCTGCCTCAGCCTGCTCAGCTTCAGCCTCTTTCTGCTTTTGGGCTTCCTCAGCCTCTTTCCGCAGTCTTTCATTTTCAGCTTCCTACTGCTTTCTTGCTTCCTCAGCTTCCCGCTGTAACCTCGCTTCTTCTCTTAATCTGAGCTCTTCCTGAGCTCGGGAATCCTCAGCTTCTTTCTCCTTTTGCGGGCTGGTCTTCTGGGCCTTGGTTGAGCTAGAGCTTGCTCCAGTGCCTTGGCGACAGATCCGTAGCTCAGCCATGTTGCTGATGCCTCTGAATGCCTCTTCCTCGGCATCAGGATAGTGGGAGTACTCGAAGTGGGCATAGATATCCTTATAGTGCTCAGCAAATTTTCCCTTTCGGTCATTCCTGTGGAAGATTACCTCACCGAAGTGGAAGGCTTTCAGCTCTTGAACAAATTCGTCGGCCGAGGCAACCCCTGAAAACTTGTAAGCACCTATGCAGAAAGGTAGGGGGGGAAAGGAAGCCTTATGTTGTTTGTGGAGCATTGCTCCAATCCCATCCAGGAAGATTTGTCTTACTGCTTCTTTGAGAACCACATAGTCTGTGGCATACTGCGGCAAGATGTATGGGGGCTTAGTCCCTCCAAACATTCTCAGGTAGGTACCTTGCTCCGAAAAGTAAAAGTCCCCATAATCCTCAAGGACTTCCAAAGCATTCTCTGATAGGCAGTTTGGTTCTTCTTTGAACATTTTCTCGTATAGGGGCATGATGAACCCCTCACAGATTAGTTTGTAGCTGGGCTTGTAACTCTGATCCCACAACATCTTGAATGCGATATAGACCGGGGCGGTGGCCCTATCCCATGTACAAAAATCGAAAAGTTTCCAAGTGTTATTTCGGAAGGCTTAGACGGGCGGTTTATGAGATTGGCCTCCGCCATTTCGGAAGGATAGCCCAAAAGCCTCCGCGGGTTCGGTGACATAGGCTGAATGATTCCGCATGGTTTCCCTGGGGCGCTCCGCAACTTTTCAAAAAAGAATCTAAGTCATTTTCACAGTTTCGGAAGAAGTTCGTGAATTTCTCCATGGTATTTCGGGAAGCTTTTGTGAATGGCTTCCGCCGTTCTCGGGAGGAAAACCCGAAGGTTTCCGCAGATTTTCAACAAGAATTCCAAATCCTTTCGGGCGTCTTTCCCAAGTTCTCCCGCCGTTTCGGGAGGAAAAACCCGAAGGTTTCCGCAATTTTCTTTCTCATGGTCTACGATTTTGACAAAGAAAATCTAAGTCCTTCTTTCGAAAAGGTTGGACGTTTGGCTTCCGCAACTGCGGGGAGATATCCCGAGAGACTCCAAAACATTGGGAGAAATTCTGAGTTCCCTTTTGGTTCTTTGGGGAAAAAAATGGAAAGATTGATGGCAAGATGTTCAGTTGGGAAACAAGATTTTATGTTGAAAACACAGCTAACAGCTGGGATGGCTTCATAGGCGAACTTTCTTACAAAAATGAAAGGAGGGGCCCCAATATGTACAAAATTTTTGGGGGGGGTTTTGCTGCAACAACAATGGCGAGTCGCTGGCGAACACAGATCTCTGAAAAATTCCTCTTCATGGTCCGAAACCTCATTAAAGACATCCATCTCGGGTGCACTACTCAGCTGAGCATTTTAGACTCATGCGAGGGGAAGGAGGCACTTTACCTGCTAGCCATTGGGGAAAGGGGAGCTTTGACCGAGACATCTTCACCACTCTCAAAGGGCCAGCATATGAGATTCATTTTAGGAGGGTCATCTTTCGAATGGCCACTACTGCCGGACTCCACAGGGTCTGCAACACTTTCTCATGGACATTATTGCTCTTGTTCCTCATTCCCATGCTGCTTGCATCCTTTTGGGTGTTTGTACTTTTGACAGCTTAGCTGTTTGAGCCTTCCAGGGATATTTTCTTTTGGACATGATCTTTGATTTAGGCTCCTCAATCCATAATGTCCTTTTGTGTGAGTTAGAAATTTTATTGATTTGATCAAACTTCACGGACGGAGAGGAGCCCGTTTTGAGCTGGGCCTTTTGGACAGCCTTCTTGATTTTACATGTCTTTTACTTTTGTCTCAGCCATGCTTTAATTGAGGTGAGAATTTCTAGAAAACAGACTCTTGAATGTAGGCCATTTTGGCTGTTAAATCTGCAGCATGGAGTCATTTCAATACCCTATGTCCTCGAGAGGTGCCACTTTCCATGGGTCCAACTTTGGTAACCTTCTTGAGAAGCCTTTAAAGTGTGAGAGTGGGTGGAGCCCAACGATAGTAGTGAATATGGTCATAGGTCTCTGCTATTAAACAGGATTAGTGTGACTAGCAGGGTAGGCTTCCCCCCCTTCTGAACATTTCAGCGAGAGCACAACAGACCGGATTTATTTGAGCAGAGTTCCAGACTCACGGGTCGCAAGTTTTCTTTGAGAGAGCTATCTTCAACAGGAAATTCAACCAGAAGGGCATTCAGAAAACAAAACTTGTCATAAAAGTTCAAATAGAGAAACAACATGGCCGATAAAATAAAGCAACTAAAGGCTAAAGCAAAAAGAAAACTTTATTTATGTACAGGAAGTCTCGAGGAGACTATGCGAAGTATTGTTTCAGAGCGAGGCCATTGAGAGGAAGGGATACTTCTTCTCCCTCGAGATTTGTCAATTTATAAGTGGATGGGCCTAATTTTGCAGAAAATTGGTACGGGCCTACCCATAGATGTTGAAATTTCGTATGCATTCCTTTGCCTTCATGATTATAGTCCCATTTCAGGACTAAATCCCCAATTTCAAAATCTCTCTTACCGGATTTCCTCTTATCGAACCATCTCTTAACTATGTCCTGGTGTTGATGGAATCGATCTTTAGCTTTGTGTCGAGCTTCTTCCATTTGAAGCAGGGTGTTGATCCTGGATTGTAGGGCTTGGCTACCAGAACCCCGAGAGGCTTGGAACAATTGTAAGGATGGTAGTAAGATGTTTGGGGGAAGTATGGCTTCCTTGCCATAGACAAGAGTGAAAGGGAAGACACCTAAAGCATTCTTCGGGGTTACCCTATCTTCCCATAAGGCGTTTGGGAGAGCCACATGCCAACTTCTCTGGTTTTCTATCACAGTTTTCTTAAGGATTCGAATCAGATTCTTGTTTGAGGATTCAGCTAACCCGTTTCCCTGAGGGTAGTAATTGCATGAATAATGCAACTTAATTCCCGATTCATAAACAAATTCATTTATCTTGCAAGACGAAAAATAAGTAGCATTATCAAAAACAAGGGAAATTGGAACCCCAAACCTGGTTATGGTGTTCTCTTTCAAGAAGCTGATGGTTGCGTCTTCATTGATCTTGCGCAACGGGATGGCCTCCGTCCACCTAGTGAAGTAGTCGGTAGCCGTCAGGATGTATCGATGTTGCAATGAAGAATTTGGATTGATTTCTCCGATAACATCTATGCCCCATTGCTCAAAAGGCTCAGAGATGATGACCGGCTGCAATGGTTCTGCTGCCTTAGGTAACTTCCCAGCGCTTCTTTGACATACATCACAATTTCGTGCATATGTGTGGGAATCTCGAAACAGAGTGGGCCAGTAATACCCAGCTCTCAGTATCTTGTGTGTTGTTGTCTCACCTGAATAATGTCCGCCTGCGGGGCCATCATGCAATTCTCTGACAACTCTGTTTGCATCTTCCATTTCCAAACATCTGAGGAGAACCCCATCATAATTATTCCTGAAAAGAATCCCATCAATGATTTGATAGGGTGCGGATTTCAAACGGAGTGCCCTTCTTTTCTTGGAGTTCCAGTGTTCAGGTAGATATCCCTGCTGCAAATAGTGCACCAGATCCCTATACCATGACTGGGGAGCTGTGAAGATATGACACACCTCGACCGAATTTAACTCAGCTTCATTTCTCCAATGTTGCTCTTCATCAGTCGAGTTTCCCGCCAGTAACTTGCACAGACCTTGTCCTTTAATGATCGTGGCTGGTTTAAAATCCAAATCATATTCCTGAAGAGCTGTGACCCAGTTCCCTCTCCTTTCTCCCAACTCCTTTTGAACGAAAAGGGATCTAACAGCTGGATGGGGAACTATGACCTTAGTTCTGCTCTTCAAAATGTATGGCCTAAACCGCTTGACTGCTTTGAAGACCGCATAGGCATGCTTGTCCACCACGGGATAGTTCAGCTCGGCCCCCTGCAGACCAGTGCTCATAAACGAAATTGGGTATTCATCCCCCAACTCCACCTTTTGCGTGAGCACAGCTGCGAGAGAGTCATCCGAGGCAAAGGTATACAAGATGAAATCCTTATCAAAATCTGGGCTTCTTAAGGAAGGAGCCTTAGCTACAGCTGCCTTGATATCTCTAAATGCGTCCTTCTCCAAATCTGTCCACTTGAATTGTATGCTTTGTTTAACCATCTGTTGCAATGGCTTAACAATTTGTGCAAAATCCGGAACAAATCTGCGGACAAAATTGATGGTGCCCATGAAAGACTGCATAGATTTCTTGTTGTGAGGCATTGGGATCTTATTAATCGCTTGGACTCTTTCTTGGTCAATTGACACTCCCCCTTTGGAGATGATATGACCCAAGAGCTTACCTTCGGGCACAGCAAACATGCTCTTCTTGGGATTCAGGGAAATACCATACTTCCGGCAACGATCAAAGATATGCTTCAGATGAACAACGTGATCTTCCCTTTTCTTCGAAAAGACTGTCACATCATCTAAGTAAACAACAACACATTGCCCACCCAATCCTCGGAAGGCGATATCCATTGCTCTCTGGAATGTAGCTCCTGCATTTATCAGACCAAATGGCATTCTTCTGTAGGCGAAAGTTCCCCACTTAGTTCTGAAAGTAGTCTTAAGGCGATCTTCTTCGGCTACTAGTACTTGATTGTAGCCCGAGAAACCATCGAGGAGAGAAAACAATTCGGATCACGACACCATTTGTAGGATTTGCTCCATTGAAGGTACGGGGTAGTTGTCTTTATTCAAGGCTTTGTTTAAGTTTCTGAAGTCTACACATAGCCTAATCTCTCCCGACTTCTTCCTTACGGGAACCAAGTTTGCAACCCATTCAGAATGCCGAACCTTGAAGATTATCTTAGCGTCCAGGAGCTTCTTTAATTCCTTTTGGATCAGCGGTTCAAGAGTGGGATGCATCCTTCTTAACTGCTGCTGAAATGACTTGACATCCGCTTTCATTGGTATAACATGTTGAATTATGCGGATGTCATATGTTTTCATATCTTCATAGGTCCATGCAAAAACATCTTTGTATTGCTTAAACAATTTAATGAACCTGTCTCTTTCTCCTGGTGAACAACATTTGCCAAGGTTGACAAATTTTGGTTCTGCCTCGGTACCCAAATTAACCAACTCATGTTGCATTGATGAGCTGTTGGTTTTGGTATTAGCTGGTCTTTTGAACTTATTTTTAAGATCGAAAAGCATTTCGAGGGACCTTACCCCTTTTGTCATGAAATTTCCTTTCTCGTCATCTTTCTTCATCAAATCAGCGTCGTGTTCTTCCTCATATATTGCAGCTCCTTGAAAGCTATCTTCGTTTTTCAGGAAGTTGATAATTTGTTCATCATCATCGAAGACTCTGAAGTTCAGGATGTTATCGGGAACGGAAGGCCTGAAAATCAATTCAATTGAGCACTTATTATTTGACGGCACCAATCTAGAAGCAGATGTTTCTAACAAATCAGCAGCAGAATTTTGCAATCTAGGAATTGATTTTATATTGAAAGCGTCAAAATGCATGATTAAATCCCATACCTCAGCCTGATAACCTTTCAAGTGAGGTGAGAGACAATGAATGGTGTCCCTTACCTGTCTTACAACTATCTCGGATTCACCAAAAACCTTCAGGTACTTAACATTTAAGCCAATGGCCTTCTTTAAACCATGTACCAAAGCTTCATATTCAGTGGTGTTATTAGTACAATCGAATTCTAATCTACAAGACAAAAAATACTTGTTTCCTTTTGGAACCATTAGAACACAACCGGCTCCGGATCCTTCCAAAGTTTTAGAACCATCAAAGTATAATGTCCAAAAAACATCTTTAGATTCAACTAAGTTAGTTTCTTTGTGGTCTATGTTAGCAACTAAATTGACTATGTTACAATCAACATCATCAGTCCGAGAGAAATGAAGGAGATCGGACTGTTTATCTGATTCATGGCTAATGGTTTCAGATTGATAATTACCCGGATCCATTTCCAAGAAATAATTTCCCAGAACCGAAGATAAGAAAGTTACGGATTCATTCTTTTCTTCTAGCTGAGTTACGTTTTGTTTCATATGAGGTTCCCTAAGAACTTTAATCTGATTCTGCCTGTTCTGATAAGGCAGCCATAGATGAGACCAATCAGTAGCAAAGTAACCGCTCAGCTTAGTAGACCAATCCCTACTTAAAATCAGCCCATAGGCTTCAGGAATATCGACCACCATTATGTCAATGAATTGACAGACTCTAGGGTCGGCTGACAGTCTAATTAGAACATATTTCATCTCCCCAATAACCTTGACAGCAGTCCTGTCTAATTGGATAATTTGAGCTGGAGATGGCACGGGCTGCCCATTAATTTTCCTACAAATTGACAGTGGCATAACGTTTGAAGAAGCTCCAGAGTCTACCAAACAGTTGTGAACATTGTGATTAAAAATTTCAAAAGTCAATAGGAAAGGCAATGTTTGAGATTTGGATTTCCCACCGATGCTAGCCTCATTAATTTCGGGATTGTCTTGAGAATCCGTTAATGTAGTGCTGGTTTTTGGTTGTAGAACATGCAGCAGTTTGTCTCGTTGATGGGGCAAGCTACACATGTCAAATATTGATATGTTCGCTTTGACTTTCTTGATATCTTCGATAATATCATACCCTATGTCAGATTCGTTCCCAATTCGAGTTGGCTGATCTGTTCTGCTCATGGTGACCTTAGGTGGCTGAACTATGTTGTCAGCACTTGGCTGTTTGGCCGTTGTTTGGCTAACTTTGGGTTGTTGTGGGATAACTGTTATATGCCTCCTAGGCGGCTCTTTTGAGACTTTAGGCTTATGAGGAGCTATTCTTGGCACTGGATCGGAAATAGGGCCTTTGCTACGAGTAGCAACATTTACGGTGGAGGGAGAACTATCTATGGGATCCTCTTTTGCTAATTCAGTCATAGGTAACCAATCCCATAGCACCATAGTAGTGTCCGGGGTTGGTTCCTCAATCTCAGGGGTCGACTCCTCTGGAGAAATATCCTGGTCTGGGATCTGAGAATCTAACATTTGGTTCATGACCAAGCTCATGGAATTGATCCATTGCGGGCAGCTCTTTTCCGAGTGCGGTTCTTGGTGAAAGGTGCAGAAATTTAACATCCCAATCTCATTCAAGTTTAAAACAGGGGCAGTGTTCATTGGTGGATGAGACTGTTCCCCGTCTTCCCTTCTTTTATAAAATGGCTTGAAAGGTTTCCTAGATGTACTAGCAGCCTTGTCTTTCTCAAGATCTACGATTTTGTTAGATAATTTCTGCATCATCTTAACTACATTTTCCATGTCCGTAGATGGCTCTTCTTTGCCTCTCGTGAGGAGCAAAGGTTTCTTGCTAGCTGCTGTTTTTGGTTCTACATCTAAGGCATGTTTAGCAATGCTATCAGCCTCTTCCTCTACCTTTCTAGCTTCCTCAAAGTTCTCTATCATGGTAGTTTTCTTGGATCGTTTTACGAACATTGCGATTGGACCTTCAAGAGCTGTTGTGTAGTATTCAATCAGAGACTCCTCTGCGGGTTTGTTAGCTTCACTGAAGTTATTTAACAGCGTTGTGAATCTTTGATTAAAGTCTTGAACCTTTTCCTTCTTCTCCATTCTCATGGATAAGAGTTCTTTCATAAGTGTGGCCACAGTCTTTTGGTTTCCGTATTTCTTAAGGAAACACTTTTTGAATTCGTCCCAACTAGAGATTGAGCTGGGTTGTAGGCTAAAGTACCAAGATGATACCTTTGGCTCAAATGTGTACGGAAACAACCTGCAGACTACGTCTTCATGTTGGACATTCAAAAGGTTCAGAGCTAAGTAAAAACTCTTGATGTGATCTTTCGCCGAAATGGCTTTCCCTGGGTCGTACTTAGGCAAGACCTTTTCTGGGTTTTTAGGAAGATTATGGAATGGTCCAGCTAGGTTCAGCGCTCTCCTTGCTCTCCAAGCAGGTACAGCCATGTTTGGGTTTGGATGTGGAGACCATGGTGGAGAATTGTAGGGTGAATCCTGTGGAGTACTCTTGGGAGTGGTAATTTCTTCAAGATTTTCTTGGTCTGTCTTGTTAAGAGTGTGTGAAATTTCTTCCAAAGTCAGATTTACCAGTTCTTCAAAACTATGAACGAGAATTGAATCACGGGTGTATTGTGGCTCCTTTCTAGGTGTAATTTTCTTGGGGAGGAAGTTGACAGCGTTTAAACCACCTAGCTGTCTAACGTAGGATCTGGTATGTCTTCTCAAATCCTCTATTTCTGTAAAAGGAACAGCGTACAAAGCTTCTTGAGGCTCAGGGTCAGAAATGAGGCGTTCTTGGTCTGTTAATCCAAGATCTGGGCTGTTTGAAATGTTTTCTGTAAGCGGGTTTTCAGTGTTATCTATGACCGCGGAATATTTTCCTCTATCAGCTATGCACTTCAGGCCCTCCTTCAAGCGCCAAAAACTGTTGATTCCTCGGATATCGTATCATCAATCAGAAAGGGACTCTCCCCGAGAGATGGTCCCAATTAGACTATCTCCCGTTTGGTGTAGGGAATCCGTCCGGTTAGCGGTTTCGGCAACCATGGGTTTGGAGTTTAAATCTAATTCTACCGGTTATGGCCCGATCCACCTTTCTTTTGGGTTTTATGTCTTTTAAATGAGATGCAAGTGCCTAAATTATATTCAATCTAGATGCAACTAAAACAGGTCTAAGTCTAGGAACCGGAGTAATTCTACCTATCCCTGCAGGGAACACGCTTAAGGGATGAGCAATCAGCTGTAACAAATAAAGTAAGGAAAGAACAGATAGCTGTTGATTCTCACAAGTAAAGCTACAGCAAGATAAAGATCTTTAGAAGATAGCTTCTGATTCAACATGGGACGCATCTATTGCTCATAAAAAAAATAAAAATAAAAATAAAAAAAATAAAATAAAATAAAATAAATAAATTATTTAATCTACGTAGCAAGAATAAAGAAACAGATCTAAATGTAACAAACTGAAATTAAACTTAAAGATTCCTGCAAGGAGCAATTTAAAGGCATGAACAATGAGCCACATGAGTTATCCTGAAGACATAAAAGTTAGCCATTCGATCTAGAAGAGAAATCTACAGCAATGATAAAGACATCAGCAGGTAGCTCCTGATTTAACATGAAACGCATTCATTGTTCACAAAATAGAGAAAATCGTATTAACGGGGAGGAGCAAAATCATTAATACAAAGAAATAGTTCAGATGGTAAGAATGATCTCACATTACAGAACAGCAGTCATTAGAATAGTCCAACATACAGCAGTCCAACATCCCATGCAAAACGTCCATCTCCCGTGGCTTCTATTAGAAAATTCAATTTTATAGGCCCGATACAAGATAGCTCGTATGGGTTTCAAAATTTCATTCCCTGCCAAAAGTCCTTCTCTATTCTTCCTAGCTACTATTTATAATTACAATTCTGCCATTTGGGTTGCCACCTAGCACCCTCCATTTGTCAATTGCAGGAGTTTCTTCTATAACCGACCACCAAAAAATGACCATTTCTTTTACAAAATTATTTTGACAAAAAATAGGGACAGCTGTCCCATGGCTTACGCCTTACATGCTCGAAAGTTTAACAGAATATACATAGCATAAATAATGCTAACACCCACGCTTTCCCTGCTAGACACGTGCTTGGCTGAAGAGAGTTGCTCAACTGGATCCAATTTACTTCATTCCTGTGCGTGAGCTTCTGCTGGCAGAGGGTCGCCCAAGTTAATTGTTACTGATGCTGCCTGGGAAGAGGCCCTCAAATCCCCTGCTGATGCTGCTTCTAATTGGGAAGGGGGGATTGAACTGGCCAGACCTTCTGCCATTGCTGGGGAAGAGGCTGCTGGGAGAGAGGCTGCTGGGAGAGAGGATCCTGGATCTACTGACGCTCCTGCTGCTGCTGCAGCTTTCCTGTCCTCCTCTGCTATGTAGCTGTACCACACACCTGTGTCCCTTATGACTATGTTTGCTGCAGCAGGAAATAACATTTTCTGAGAAGTCACATTCTTCCCGAGCTCTGCTTTAATGCTTTGAACTTCTGCTACTGCAGCTTGATGCACTTCCTTCAGCATATAGTTGTGAAGTGATGATGAACCAATATAATGCTAGAGGTCATCCATAGCCAGGACATCAATCCTTTTCACATACTCCATTTGGACGCCTAGCTCTTCCTTTAGCTGAGACAACCGCTGCTCCTTTTCTGGGAAGTCTTCTAGGGTCTGAGGGAAACTCAATGTGCATTTGTCATGGACTCCTTTGAGCTTTTGGTATAGACTGTTAATTCTATCTGTTGTTCTCTGCACACTGGTTATCAGCTTATTGGCACAGTTCCTGCCAAACTCCAGCAAGGCTATGTCTGCATTAAAATCATCCACAGCTTTAAATGGAAGATGCGGGGGGAAACCCCCTCTCCCTTCTCTCCATGCCATCTGACTTATGATATTTTCCTTGACACGGGTATTCTTAGCTTTGATCCTGTGGGCCTTCGCATTAATTTCTTTTAATTTGACTATCATGACCTTGAGCTTGCAAACCTCGTCAGTGATTAGCTCCTGCATGTCATTTATTTGCTTCAGGATGCTGTAGGACAGCTCATGGAAAGGAGACATGTCCATCGTTTTTCTCTCAGCCTGCTCTAACCGCTCAGCTAATGTTTGCTTGTCTGCTTCTAGCTGAGAAGCCTTTTCTTCCACTCCATTCTTCTCCGCTTCTACAATCATTATTTGGAGTGTTAGCTGGTCCTTTTCCTCTTCCAGCTGGCTGTACTTGTTTGACAGCTCCTTATGTTCAGCGTACAAGCAATTATACTTGTTCACTGTCAGATCTCTTTGGGCTTGCTCATTAGCCACGGTTTGTTGTAGCGTACGATATTTCTTCCTTGTCAATTCATTATCTCTTACCATCACGCCTACATTGGCCAGGGATGCTTTCGCCGTTGCTACAGCTGCGGTTGCCATAGCAAAGGGATCTTGATCTGTATTCTGCATTATAGTGACCTCTCGGTGAGTAACGATGTCTTCATGGAAGGGACTTTTGATCCTCTCTTCTGATTTGAGGACCATTGCTTTTCTTTTCTTGCCATAGACAAACTCATTCCACTTGGACACCGTACGCTTTCCCGATGGAGTGTACGGGACAATTGGTCGTTTTATGATGTCTATGTCTTCTTCTTCTGGTGGGGTCCGGACTTCCTGAGCAGGGTCTCCTCCTTTATTTTGGGCACCAGAGCCCCCTGCTTGAGAGGTGTCTATTTCCATGTCCTGTATACCGGATCCACCTGCCTTGGCATCTTCCCTTGTCTTCAATTCTTCTTCTGCCCTCTTTTCTGCCTCAGCCTGCTCAGCTTCAGCCTCTTTCTGCTTTTGGGCTTCCTCAGCCTCTTTCCGCAGTCTTTCATTTTCATCTTCCTGCTGCTTTCTTGCTTCCTCAGCTTCCCGCTGTAACCTCGCTTCTTCTCTTAATCTGAGCTCTTCCTGAGCTCGGGAATCCTCAGCTTCTTTCTCCTTTTGCGGGCTGGTCTTCTGGGCCTTGGTTGAGCTAGAGCTTGCTCCAGTTCCTTGGCGACAGATCCATAGCTCAGCCATGTTGCTGATGCCTCTGAATGCCTCTTCCTCGGCATCAGGATAGTGGGAGTACTCGAAGTGGGCATAGATATCCTTACAGTGCTCAGCAAATTTTCCCTTTCGGTCATTCCTATGGAAGATTACCTCACCGAAGTGGAAGGCTTTCATCTCTTGAACAAATTCGTCAGCCGAGGCAACCCCTGAAAACTTGTAAGCACCTATGCAGAAAGGTAGGGGGGAAAGGAAGCCTTATGTTGTTTGTGGAGCATTGCTCCAATCCCATCCAGGAAGAGTTGTCTTACTGCTTCTTTGAGAACCACATAGTCTGTAACATACTGCGGCAAGATGTATGGGGGCTTAGTCCCTCCAAACATTCTCAGGTAGGTACCTTGCTCCGAAAAGTAAAAGTCCCCATAATCCTCAAGGACTTCCAAAGCATTCTCTGATACGCAGTTTGGTTCTTCTTTGAACATTTTCTCGTATAGGGGCATGATGAACTCCTCACAGATTAGTTTGTAGCTGGGCTTGTAACTCTGAGCCCACAACATCTTGAATGCAATATAGACCGGGGCGGTGGCCCTATCCCATGTACAGCCCAATTTGGGGAACTCTATCTTGGCCAAAATACAATCTATCAGATATGAAGACATGAAAAATTCAGCCTTCTTCAAGGCTAGTCCTGGATTAGCAGCACCTGTCATCGAGGCCAGACTATCTGACACGATAGTGGCCCAGTCAAACACAGTTCCATTAAATGCCACGTAGTGGATGATAGGGATCCACCGGATTTTATACACCGTGCCATCGGGCATGCCGAAGATTCTGCACAGCATTAAAGCGATCAATCTGAAAGGAGCTCTCAGGTTCTATACGTCATATTCATCACTTCCTTTCTTTCTCAAATGCTTCCCTGCCATCAGTAGCTTCTTGGCCATCTCGATGTTGTTCATCTAGCTTAACCATTCATCAGTCAGAGCTTGTTGGACACGGGGAAATTTGTAGGCTGCCACAAGATATGCGGGTTGAAATGAGGCAATAGCCACTTTCCCGCTATCATTTATCACTCTTCCTTCAGCATCGGCATATTGGAGTATCCATCCGATCACTTCAGCACAGGGGAACAGCTCAGGGCAGGTAGCGGCTCTAGTTATGCCTGAGGCTCTGATATTGAGATAGATTGGTGCTTCCTCTAGCAACATATCTGGGATTTCTTGGTCCCGGATCATTCTGTAGATGTCACCCCATCTGATTTCAGGAGGGACACTGGTGGTGCACCTAGTGTCCTGTAGTGAAGTTTCAGTTTTGAGTGGCGCAGGCTTCTTTTCTGTCATCTTAGCCTTCTTCTTACTGGTTTTCGGCATCTTGACTTATCCCTGATAGCACCCATATACCAGAGTAAATTTTAAGGGCGAAATTTCGCCAATTGGCTATTTTTCAGGCTTTTTTTCAAAAAATAAATTCGCTATTTGGACTTTTTTAGTCTCTAATATCGCCTATATTTACATAAAATATGTTTTTTTATCATAATATTCGCCAAAATTTACACATTTCAGTAGTAAATTGTATGTTTCATATTTAATATTTGCCTACCTATCTATATACATGTTTTTTTCAATCCAAAATAATCGCCTAGGATACTATACTTTAGTCTAATATTAGTATCCTTAAAAAATACCCTGCCATATACAAGTCATCATGATATTGAGCAACATACTGTGAGATTTTAACAGAGAGCATCATTGTTTTGATATGTGACTGAAAAATAAAAACAATGGGGAGCTGTATGTTTAGGAAGCAGAGTACACCATTCCAATATGAAAAACAAATTTAAACATTTGAATCTTTCAACGGGATGAATTTGGAATGCTCCCGAGAGGATAGGTGTGTCACGGCGACAGTTTGTTCTCGGTCCATCCCAAGGAGAAATGATGATCTTTGTTTTAGCAAGGACATGATTATAAAAATCAGCCATCTTAATTCTTTTAAAGGGGCAGGCTCAGTATGCTCCTGTGAGGATAAGTGCGCTGCGGAAGCAACCTGCTTTCGGTTTGGCTCTGGGGAAAGGGTAGCTTTCGTCACTGCTGCGGTTTGAAAGGCCAATGGCGGGTAAGCTCGGGTGGGCAGACTTTGTGACGAAAGGGAAACCCCTTTTGCACTTACGACTCGGCGAGGGCATTCGAATGCTAATGTCATTTGCGGCACTTGCCGAAGTGTTCCATGGGAAGTAAATGGCGTCGGAGACATACTGACGAAACGGATCGGGTGGCCATGGTCTCGGGTTTTGGCTCGCGCAACTTGAATGTTCACGGGGTTTGAACAGGGGCAATGGCACCGGTTTCTAGGTTTTGACTTAGGTAGAGGGCATGTTGGAACTAAGCTTTATGAACAGGCCCGGGGTTTTGCGTATCAAGCTTTCGGCCGGGGATATAAAAGGTCCGTGGGGCTTCGGCGGTTTCCAAAATAACAAGGCATGCGGCCCGGGGAGGAAAATGGAAAAAACTTAACCGTCCAAACTAGCTGTCTCCACCCACAAAACATTTTATCCTGTCTCTATGAGCAGAACTCAATTCAAATTGTATTCGACGGACAAAATCGCTCACGACGGGCGTTTTGTCCATCAAAACCCCACCCATGCCCATCATTTTCAAACAAAAGACAACCTAAAAGCATTATGACATGTAGAAGGGACAAATGTAAGGCTAAGATCCTACCTGGCACCGACGGAAAACGCTAACTGAGGTGGCCGCGAACGTGGTTGCGCAAGACGAGCTGGAACGGTCGCGCGGCATCCAATGGTTTTGTCTATAAAACAAAATGACAATGGTTGGCTCGTACCCCATCGATTATTTAAATGGGCCAGGCACGTGTGGGGTGTTAATTCGGTTGGTGGAGTTTTAAACCGGTTTTAAACGTATCATACGTTGGCGTCAAATCGGGTCGCCTCGGTTTGCGTGCGACCGCCTCTTGCGGGGCAAACTGGTGAATCTTTCCTGCTGTTGCGGGAGGATGAAGCGGAAGATTTTGCTGTGCCGGGAGGAAAAAGTGGACCTCTTCCGCACCAAATGATCGTGCGCAAAACTTTGAATACGGGCTCCCACGGTAGCGAAGAGAAAAAGGTTCTGGCGTTTCGGAAGGATTCGGGAAATGTTTCCGCACAAGGCTTCTGCGGTTGCGGAAGGCTTTGGTGAATGCCTTCCGCGGTGTCCGAGACTTCACAAATTTTTGAAACTTAGATGCTTAGCGGCCCCGGGGAAGGTGAACGGATGGCTCCCGCACGTTTCGGGAGGCTTCTTCGAGCTCCTCCGCGATCTTTTGGAAAAGTTTTCGAGCTCTTTTCACGCGTTTTAAACAAGCGGCTTCCGCCACTACGGGACGACACGGCGAAAGTTTCCGCCATTTCGGGAGGAAATGATGAAAGGTTCCGCAGCGTTCTCCTTGCGCGTTCCGCAAAGTTTCTTCCTTTTTCCGGAAAACTTATGACGAGCACCTCCGCTGTTTCGGGGAGAAAACTTGAACAGCTCCGCCGCTTCGGAAGCAATTCTTCAGCGGCTTCCGCGATTACTTAACGAAGACTTTTCTAAGTCTTTTCGGCGGTTTAGACGAATGGCTCCCGCAGTTTCGGGAGCAAATATTAAACCCTTCCGCTGTTTCGGAACGAAATTGCCAATTCTCTGTTTCGAAAGGTAGCTCGAGAGCCTCCGCGGTTTCGGGAGCAAAGGCTGAAAGCTTCCGCGAAGCTTCCTCGGCTCGTTCTGTAAAGTTCTTTCAAAATATTCTAAGTCATTTTCACAGTTTCGAAAGAAGTTCGTGAATTTCTTCGTGGTATTTCGGCAAGCTTATGCGGATGGCTTCCGCCGTTTCGGAAGCAGAACCGTTTCGGGAGGAAAACTTGAATTGTTTCGCAGAAACAAAAATTGAAAAGTTTCCAAGTGTTATTTCAGAAGGCTTAGACGGGTGGTTTATGAGATTGGCCTCCGCCATTTCGGAAGGATAGCCCGAAAGCCTCCGTGGTTTCGGTGACATAGGCTGAATGATTCCGCATGGTTTCCCTGGGGCGCTCCGCAACTTTTCAAAAAAGAATCTAAGTCATTTTCACAGTTTCGGAAGAAGTTCGTGAATTTCTCCGTGGTATTTCGGGAAGCTTTTGTGAATGGCTTCCGCCGTTCTCGGGAGGAAAACCCGAAGGTTTCCGCAGATTTTCAACAAGAATTCCAAATCCTTTCGGGTGTCTTTCCCAAGTTCTCCCACCGTTTCAGGAGGAAAAACCCGAAGGTTTCCGTAATTTTCTTTCTCACGGTCTACGATTTTGACAAAGAAAATCTAAGTCCTTCTTTCGGAAAGGTTGGACGTTTGGCTTCCGCAACTACAGGGAGATAGCCCGAGAGACTCCAAAACGTTGGGAGAAATTCTGAGTTCCCTTTTGGTTCTTTGGGGAAAAAAATGGAAAGATTGATGGCAAGATGTTCAGTTGGGAAACAAGATTTTATGTTGAAAACACAGCTAACGGCTGGGATGGCTTCATAGGCGAACTTTCTTACAAAAATGAAAGGAGGGGCCCCAATATGTACAAAATTTTGGGGGGGGTGTTGCTGCAACAACAAGGTGTTGTGACCATTTTCTCTTTCAGTGTGTCCAATCCTTTTTGAAAATCTTCAGTCCATCTGTACTTCGCTTCTTTATTCAATAATATCTCCATAGGTGCAGTGATCTACACATATCCTTTGATGAACATTCTATAGTATCTTGTATTCCCCAATGTAGTGCGTAGTTGCTTCACGGAGTTAGGTGCTGGAATATTTACAATGATTGCGATCTTTACTGGGTCGACCATCAATCCCTGCTTACATACTATGTGTCCCAATAAAATACCATGGGGAACATAGAAGACGCTCTTCTTCATATTCAAGGAAATCTGGTATTGTCTACACTTTGCTAACATCATTCTTAAGTTCGCATAATGGTTCTTCAATAGACTGAATATTTTCCAATCATCAAAATAAAATGCTAAAAATTTATGAATATAATCCTTAAATGCAGCTACAACAACTCTTGAAAAGATAGCAGGTGCATTCTTCAATTCAAATGGCATAACAGTGTACTGATATGATCCCCATTCAATAGCAAATGTGGTCTTATGTCGGTCTTCTATAGCAATTCTGATCTAATGATATCCATAAAATCGATCAGTGAAAGAGTATGCCTCCTATCCTCCTACGTTATCTAGCACTCCGTCTATTAATGGAGTGGGAAATGGGTCATGTAGAGATGCATCGTTCAATTTTCTAAGGTCCACACAGATTCTGATTTCACCTTTATTTTTCTTATCCTGAATTACCATAGGACTTATCCATTCTGATTCTTCTATTGGTTCAATAATTCCTGCGTCAAGCATCTTATCAATTTCTGCCTTTACCCTTTCTTTATATCTAGGATTCAATCTGTAAGGTCTTTGCTTAATAGGATTCGCATCGAGATTGAGAGGTATTTTCATAAATCCCAAGTCACCTAAAATGCCTTTCATTTCAGAAAACTTGGTAGGAAATAAATATTCATATTCGGGTAGTAGGTATGCAATATGTCTTACTGTTTCTTCATCCTAGTAATCCCCAATAGAAGCAAATTTTGGTTCATTCTTAGTACCAATATTGATATCTCTTGTCTTCACATGATTACTCAAGTATGGAATTTCTAAGTTAGGTCCTTCAACATCATGTTCTCCTTCTGACTCAGGTATATGCACATCGTGAGGATCTTTATCTTCAACGAGCGCGAAGTTATATGATTCAATGGAATTCTCAAACTGTATTTCCCACTATGGTTGTTTATATATTGGTAATGGGGTATCATTGAATATCTTATTTTTAATGACCTGCGGAACCTCATTGACACTCAGACAGTCATCCTCAAAACTGAAAGTGGATTGAAAGTCAGTTATCAATATGTGCCAATCTATTGTGCCTCTATGAATGTATGCTTATGTATACCAATTCTTTGGTATTTGATCCAACGTGTGTATAAACATGTGAAACCATTCTTTCTTAGGTGTATGTATCCAAGATTTTAAGAAGAGTTCTATATCATCTCTGGGATCAGTCTGTCCATTGTATTTTTATTGTGCTATCTCAGTATGTTTTGCAAATATCATTTCCATCATGTTCTATCATTCTTCCCATGTGTTCCAGTTATGTTTATGCGCAGCCCACCATCTAGTAGGTGTAGCTCACAATGCTATATCTAGAGCGGTTAGCTTATGTTCTCCTGTAACTGATACTAGATATTCATGAAGAAGTGTTTGTATATTTCCTAAACCATAATAAGTAGGAATTGGACTTACCTCTGTTCCAATCCAACGTAGTGACTTTGTGATCTTTGTGCATCATCTCACTGATACTTCATGCATTCAGATCTGCCAGTTCTCCATTCTTGTGTCTGATTCTGATACGCATGAACTGTCACATCTCTAGCTCAATGTTACATCATTCATAGGATTAGTGTGATTTTCCTGATTCACGGTCATCTTGTAGATATTATAAAGTTCTTGGGCTCTACATTCTTCTCGGACTGGTTCAATATATATAGGTACTTGTGAAGGATACAAGGGTGCGATGACCCTGATATCTGGTCCTTCAAATATCCTTTGTATTTTCTTGATATTGATGATTGCGAGGCTTTCAATTTCCCAGTCAATCCCTAATAATGCAGGATCAGGATTTATTTCATCTATGACCTTGACAACCTTGGATTATGCTTTACTTCGTACTCCATCAATGTCTACAAGAACACTTGATAATCTCCCAAAGGGTATAACCTTTTGTTGATTAGCTAATCTTAATTGCATAGGAGACCAAGATAAATTTGTCTTTCCCATTTGTTTCCATGTTTGTTTTTTCAGGACATTCACCTCTAAGCCTAGGTCAAGAATGACCTGGTTCATTTCATAATCTCCAATCTTCGCATTTAGCCTCATTTATCTTCTTGACCTTCTATGGTTCCTGATATGATGAATTGCTCTGTGTGCATCATTCACTATATTATGTTGTTTGTAATGTCCTAATAGGTTTTGTAATGACGCTAAGGTGTTTCCATGCCTTAGCAACTTTGTGCATCTTTGTAAGAACTGCGTTATAGGACTTATCTGCTTTGGCAAAGTTCATGATCCATCATACGAGATCGGCATATACAGTATCGGTGTCTCGTCACTTCGCAATTGGTTCCTTGTGATCGAAGGTTCCACGTCCTAAAATATTTTTCTTGCTTCCATGAATGTCTTTTTTTCTTGGTCGGGGTTAAATACAGGAATTTTTCCAAATGCTTTTCTTACCCAAGGCCCATCAGTAGGATTTGGTATGTTTAAGTGATCTTCAGAAGTCGAAGCTTCGTTTGGCCCATCACGGTTCCACTTTGCATCACAACATGAATGTTGTGATCCTTGTTCCTCTTCTCAGTTGCGATCATCTGTATATTTCGGTTCTGTCCTTTTGGTATTTTCTCTTGCATTTTTCCTTACAAAATGGGAAATGCTTCAATGACATGGTCAAATGAATTACAGTACTTACAAGTAGTGCATGGATTCTGACAGTCTCTTGCTAAATGTCTTGTTTGAGCGCATTTATAGCATACAATCTAACCTCTTCCTCATCCTTGGCCAGTGTTGCATCCTCTTCCTCTGTATCCACCACGTCCTCTATATGCATCTTGGTCATACTGCGCATTTTCATTATTATGCGGTGTTTCTCCTTAGACTCTGTAGACATCATGCTTTCTTTCTATCATGATATCATAAGCTCTACAGTTGGTATCATCATGTCCAACTAACTTAGAGAATGTGCAGTATAGGTTCTTTGGTGTCTGTACATATTTATGAAGCAGGTAAAAATATTATAGGCGATGCCCTCTACATCGGGAAATATCACACCATGGTCCTTTCTATTGATTCAATGGGTTCAGTGCTCCAATAGTGATATAGTATCTGAATACAAGATAGTGTTCTTTGGAATGTCCTTCTCCTTTACATTTTGTACACCAAACCTCTTCTCCTGTTTCTTTTCCTTTCTTCATATCTTGTAGCTGTAATGTCAAATTGGTTAACTGTGTCTGTATTTGTACCATACTTGTGCTAGTTTCTCCTATGGGCGAGGCTTCTAGCTTCATCGCAATCTCTAATGCTTATGTTTGCGAGGTTACCTTCTGTTGCATCAACGGTAATCTAATATGGGGCAATAGCGCAACTATGAACCATTCTTGATGTTGCTGTAGTCCTATTTCAAACCTAACTTGATCTAATAATGCTTTGAACTTTTGATCAAACTCCCACATAGCCTCATTAGGTTTATGTTTGATTTATTTTAGCTCTGTGATGCACTGATATTTTGACTTAGGTTTCTTGAATTCTCTAATAAGCGCAGTTTTGATATCAACTAACAATATGTTCTGTCCAAAAGAATACTTCATGAACCATGTTAGAGCTCTATATCTAAATGTGGTAACTAACTGAGCTTTTTTTATAGCATCATCTTGTACTTGCTTAACATTCCATCCTATACAATGAAACCAATGTTTCTCTAGGTCTTCTAGGCCAGTTCCTTTAAAAATAGGTAGTTTAATGTCGTTTGTCATTCTTCTTCTAGGAGGTGTAGTGGTCTGAGATGACAAAGGTATACCACTACTTGACTGATTCTGAGTACTTGCTCTTGCAGCATTACTAATAGTAGTGTTTTTCAAACTAGTTATATTTTTGTCCTCAACTATGGGTTTCTATGGAGTAATAGGCTGATAACCAATGCGTCTAGGTTCTGTTTCGGTATCAGAATAAACATGATATGAGTTTTTATCACTTCCTAACTCAGTTTCTAAGAATGTGCAAGTTTCAGCTTCATGATACCTCTTTCTAATGCTAACTTTATATCTCTTTCCACTTCTCAAAATACCAATGTCTTCGTCTGTGTTACTGAACATTACAGACTCAAACCCTATGAATCTGATTGCATTCTTAAGACTCCTTTTTCAGCTAGTAGCACCTTAATATATAAACTAAAGTTTTTTAGGTACTTACCTCTAAATCCTTGAAAGAAATATCCTTTTGATGCTCTGTAGGACCTCAACATGTCCAAAGCAAATTCTGTAACATAGCCTTTCAATAAGCTATCCAACCAAAAGTCTATTGCTCTTGAAATTTGGTTGTCAATGCCTTTAGGCCTCTGAATCAACTATGGATTCCAAACTATAGGTTCTCCACCCTGGAAACAATTTTTTCGTTATGTTATCCTCGATATCCACTCATGCAACTCAGTAGCAAATGATGTGAAGAAAATTTGATGTAGGTCAGTGAATATATACCTCCGCAAACATTGTTTTGTGGTAAGACGCGGATGTTTTTTTCTCTTTCTTCGCAAACACAAGTTCGGTCTAACTTACCCAGTTCTCTATTTATGTCTTTTCCGGATACCACATAACACATTACCAGTTCTAGCACAGCGGTAGAACATTTTATTGCGCTTCCTTCTTCATATTCTCATAACATAACAACATCACATATTTCCAGTTCTTTAGCGCGACAACAAAACCATTTGTTGGTTGAACTATACTCTCTATGGGGCTAACCCAGGTTCTACGTAGTTCCTTTACTTTCAACCCAACAAAATCCCCTTCAGTGGCCCTTTCGGCATCAACCTACGAGTAGGCTGAAGTCTCACCCAAAGCGAAGATGGGTGGTCACAGAATCAGGTTTCTGTAACCTGGTGACGCGCGGTTATGTTATACGAGATTGATGTGCACATCTTACTCAACATCTACTTCACAGATCGTTACCAACATGTATCTGCGCACTTCACAGATCTCAACAACCTAAAGACTTCGTTGAATCATTGTTACTTTGCTTCTATGGCTACACATTTACCATACTTAACACAACTTTGCAATGTTCATACATGCATGTCCCGTTGTTGACTCAGACCCAGTCGACAGGGGTTCCCATCACTGTCGACACCAACCCACCGCGATCTCCCTGAGCACCAGCCCAACCAGTTTTTACCCTGCCCAGCAACACCTGTAGAGCAGATGAGGTCTCACCCGAGGCGATCAAGGGAGAGTGGAAATAACCATGTTTCCACCGAATGAAGGAGGATGTATGCGGCATCAACTACTTAATCTTATTGCAGCATTCAATAATATACCTATGCATTTACTTCAACATTATAGTACTCATAGCATAATTCAATGGAAACATTCATTGTTGTAGCAGATTATAACAGTAAAGCGACTATTGCATTACCATCAAAAGTCAGAAGACACACCAGGATTGCACATAAATAGTTTCATCACATCATATTATTGATGTAAAAACCCAATACAATGTCTCTGCCGATTACAGACTTCAGCAATATCTTTGGTTCTCAGAACATATGCACAAAACGCATACCAAACATTTCTCTCTCTCTGATCTCCCCCTCCCCTTTCTCTCACGACCTACACTTTCTATCTATGTATGGGCTTTCGCCTTTACAATACTTGTCCACTTACTAACAACTTCCTAACCGACTCCTGGAAAAATGACCCAAAATCTAATTGACACAGTCCAAATGACCCAAAAACCCACCTACTGAGGTACAATTAGCTCAAAATTACATCTCATATGGTCCAGTGACCCAAAAACCCGCATTCTGCGATACAAATGACTCAAAAAATACATAAAATAATAGATCCTTCTTCCTTCCGCGACCTCTTCTGACGTGTCGTAGCATCGGTGATGCTGCGATTCTTCCTTACCAAACCACCTGCCAATAGGCCCCCAACACAATCTTGTGGCTCGCCCTCGAGCCACATCAACTGGACATGGTGTATTCTATGGTCGTCACTTTGCTAGGGATGAACTATAGTGCTACAACTGTTCTTGCTGTCTGGATCGCGCGGTGTTATCCTGCTCCTTCTGCTACATTGATCATCTGCTCACTATCATGTACATCTTGCCCAAAAGTGGACTTTTCCCGGCTTACTATCACAGACCTTGCAAACTCATCCTCCAGTCTCGAGAGACCGATTGAAGACTGAGAGGAATTTTGCAAGCAACGCCAGGGTGTAAAACAGGCCAGTGGTTCTGGCACATTTGTTTCGCACCAGTAAGCACATGTTACAGGGACCCGGGGGCGACGAACCCCCCCTTTTGTGTGGTCGCAGGGACCACGAGACTTCAAACCATCACCACCTGCCTAGACATCTCGAACGAGACTTCATGCTTGTAACCCCGGAGTGTCTGAGGCGCATCTTGCTCCAAACGCTCATGGACACTTGTGGTTCGGGCCCTCAACACACTTGGTGTGCTACCACATGAAATAAAATGGATCATTTCCACAACCTCCTTGGAATTCCTAACTTAGCTAGATGCCCGATCCTCTCATAACATAACCCCTCTTAATTGAAACAACTGTTGTGCTCTTACTATCCTCGAGTCCTATATTTATACATCGCATTCAGTCATTCGTCTGCCTCGGCAATCCTTTGCACCACCTACTCACTCTCCAGGGTAATCATAATATTTCGTTGCTCCGTGTGAGTATTAGCCGAACTTCAGAGCAATCATACTTCCGCCTATTTCCCTGCATGCAAAAATGTGTGAAGCATCCCTTTGGCCATGCTGTTGTGGTGGATGCTTCATGCCAACCATGCAAACCATCCATACAACTGCCATCGGCCATGCTGCCTCGGTGTATTCCTTATTCCAAACATGCGTTCTTCTGGCACAATCTGAATCGACTAACGATCATATATGCCCAAAAGGAAAAGGTCCCATCTGCATAATGATTTCTAATGTGACCCAGTCGCAACGCTACCACTTGTCGTGGACTACTCCTAACTTGCAGCAGAAGCCTCCTTGCTTCCACATTCCATCCCTTTTGGTGTGCCATCTTGCCACCAATCAATGTACATGTTTTTTTTTCATATCCAATGCAACTCAGGCATCGCGTTGTTCCAAGCCCGACCGATAGGGCTTCAACCTGCTACCATTAATCAACTTTGGGAGCATCGCTCCATCTAACTATTGTAACTGTACCGTCCTCCTAAAGTAATGATACTAATGCGATATGGACCAAGCCAATGCATCTGCAATTTTCCTGGATGTTTCATAAACTTGCTGCCGTACAACAACACCAAATCACCCTGTTGAAACTATTTTTTCTTGATGTGGCGATCATGCCAAGCCTTCTGGCGATCCTTCTCCACACCCTAATGGAAACCAGTGATAAAGCGATCTTCCTCTAGTTGTATTAGTTGTGCAAGACGTTCCTCTAATGCGTCCGCAGTATCCATACTGGTTGTTGCCACTATGCGTAGACTCGGAATGATATACTCCATAGGCATAACCACTTCTTTCCCATACACTAGCTTGAATGGTGTCTTCCCTGTTATCCTTTTACATGTGGTGCGATAGGCCCACAATACTACTAGCATTTTTAGATCCCAGTCATCGCGGTTCACGTTGCACACCATTGTCAGCGCATACTCCAGTATCTTATTGAAAGCCTCCACCGTGCCATTATCCTATGGATGATAGGGTGTACTCTTCTTATGCTGTATCTGCAACTCCTCCGTCAATGCACTGATGGTGCGATTAAGAAAGTGGTTGCCTTGATCGCTCAACAATATCTTGGGGAAACCAAAGCGAGTGACAATGTGGTCAAAGAGAAATCACGTGGCTGTGGTCGCGAAACAATCAAGACTAGTGCAGCTTCTGCCCATCGTGTCAAGTAATCTATCATCGTGATGATATACCTAGAACAAGTGCACTTACCTGGTGGATTGATGGGTCCCACAAAGTCTACTACCCATTTTTCGAATGGCTGCAATGTCAACTGAGGCATCAACGACATCTCATCCCGTCTAGATGGCTTCCCGGTTCTCTGACAAACACCGCAGGACCGTGCATAATCTGTCGTATCACTGTGCAGTGTAGGCCACCGAAGCCCCGCTTGAAGCACTTTCCTTGCCGCCGTACGGCCACCATAGTGCCCTCCAGCCACTCCCGCATGTGCTTCGGAAAGGATCTGCTCTTGCTCATGTGGCAAGACACACCGTTGCAATATCTCATCAGCACCCATCTTGTATAGCGCTCCTGCGATTAGTTGGACGTCTGCAGCCTTGACTACCAACTGCTTCTTCTGACTAGTGGTGAATTGTGAAGAACCTACAACAATTAGTTAATGAAAATACACCAGATAGCAGAAATAACAGAACTCATAATCACTTTTATATTGATCGTAGGCCACTTCGAGGGGACAACCTCCTTTGAGCAAGCTCAATACAAATAACTTCATGGTACCTTCATCGGTATCAACACAAACTTATATACTAAGTCTAGGCGCAAATACCATGGGTCAATACAAACCATGGGCCAATACAAAATATGGATCAACAATTACTACAGGATGACTTACAAAGCATATGCGTCCAACAACAAGAATACAAACTATGGATCAACAAATACTATGGGACGACTTACAAAGCATATGCATCCAACAACAATATACTAACAAAATAAATATAAGGGTTGACATGGGTTCCTAACATCCCCTCTCCCTTAGAAAAAGCTTTGTCCTCAAAGCTTTAGATGTAGAAACTGATGTAGAATCTGAAGGAGTGGTTCCCCTGTAGCATCCTCGGGTTGCATTCCGGACCACTGATTCCTTTTGAGTTTCAGGGAGGATTGCTTGGAAGGCTGTAGACGAAGAAGGACCATATCAGCTACATGAAAAGTGCACTCAAAACGGTGTTGATCAGCTTGTTGTTTCAGTCGAATTCCTGCCATGTGAAGATTGTCCTGCAGAATGAGAAGAATTTAATCGCGGTTTCGAAGAACCGAGTCAATTGCCTGAACTGGGGAGCTATTGAGCGTGTATGGAAGAAAAATTGGTGGTGCCTGTCCATAAATTGCCTCATATGGTGTCCTTTTAGATGTGGTATTGTACCATTGGAGCGCTTCTAGGAAATCCATAGAAATAGTTGTCCACATCTGTGTAGGGATGGGAAAGGGTTCGAGCAGTCCCGAAAGGAGTGTCGTTTCACCCTTGTTGACCTGGCAAGTATCATAGTCAGCCACCATCTGTTGAATTTTCATTTTCAGTCCTTGCCAAAAGAAGTTACATTGTTCTCGTTCATACATTTTGAGGAACCCAGAGTGCCCTGCTGATGAAGAAGCATGGAGTTCATAGAAGAGACAGCCCTGTTGAACAGATGCAACCAATTTGGAATAAGCAGAGAAATAATTGTAAGAGAAACTGGGTCATCAAATGTGCGAGAAGGAGCATCTGTCACCATATTGTCTTTACCCTTCTTGTAAGTTATCGCATAGGCATAACCCATGAGTTGGATAACCCATTTCAGGTGTGCTAGGGAGGAGACCGATTGTTCCAGGAAATTTTCCAGACTCTGGAGATCAGTCTTGATGCATAAATAATTCCCTAATAGGTGTGGCTTCCACTTCTGTACTACATGCAAAATAGCCATCATTTCTTGTTGAGATGTAGATGCGGCTAAATTTGTACCGAAAAGGTCTCCTGAAGGCAACAAGCCCAGTGGTTCAGCAAGGACACCTGCATATCTATCCAAGGAAGTAGAGGAGACCATTGATGGGTGCATCTAAATGGAATGGAGTTGAGCGATGACACCATGTGAATTCTTCTTAAGGATCTTTTCCAGGCGATGTGAACTAATGATGCGGAGAGACCCTTGTTGTAAGCCCTTAAATTTATGTTGTTTCCCATTGACTGAAAACTACATCCAACGTTTAGCAAAATCCCATAAGATGGGACTAAGTGTGAGTAACCATTGAACGCCCAAAACCACATCACATCCGCCTAGGAACAAGGAAAACATGTCAGAGCACAGGTTATAATCTTCCAGACAGATACTCTCATTGTGACACTTCCCCTTGCAAGGTAAGGTTCCCCCATTAGCAACCATGACTTCAAAGTTGGCTCAAGGATGGACAAAACAATTAGCATGTTTGGCCATCCGAGGGTCAATGAAGTTATGAGTGCTACCAAAATCAATGAGTATTGTAAGAGGAAGCTTATTGAAGTAACCCCTGACTCGCATTGTTTGGGGGGTGGTGACGACGGATAAAGCATGGAGAGATATCTATGGTTGTTCATCCTGAGATGGGGATCAATAGGCGGCTCTTAAATGTCGACTTAATCATCCATTGTATCTAGAGTTTCTTGACCAATTGTAGAGGAAGGCGGAGAATCCATATCCAAGAGATAGAGCTTTTGTTGAACACATCTATGTCCCCGAGTGAATTTCTCATCATAATTATAACAAAGCCCTTTTTCTCTACGTGCCTGCATCTTTATTTCAGACAAATGCTTGATAGGAGTTGGTCAAGGAGCTGGAGGGATGGGAGGTCGTTGAGAACCCATATTTCGAAAGGGAGAAAAAGTGGGTTTGGAGCACTGTTGGGTTGCAATCTTGTCTTCTTCCAACTTAGCCAACCCTAGGACTTCCATCATTGTGTTGGGACAAAACATTTTAACCTCTGACCGGATTTCATCCTTAAGACCACTGATAAAACAACTTCTGTAGAATTCATTAGACAATCCTTCTGTGTGATTGGCTATTTTCTCAAATTATGTCTGATACTCTCTTACAGTGCCACTTTGATGAAGTTTAGTGAGTGCTCCGGTGAAGTCATCAAAAGCACTAGGACCAAATCATTGCAAAAGGAGTTGGCAAAAATCTGTCCATTTTGGCTCATCATGAGCCTTGATGTACCAACGGTACCATTGAAGGGCTTCCTGTTCCAAATGAAAGGATGCAAGTGGAACTTTTTGGACATCAAAAGTATTATGCAGACTGAAATATTGTTCTCCACGATAGATCCATCCAGTTGGATCAGTACCATTAAACCAAGGAAATTCAAGCTTCGGACCACGAAAATTGCTGGAAGAAGAGAACCCATTAGTTGCCAAAGATTCGTGTTGTCGGTTATTGTTCATGGATGAATGCTGAAGATGGAGGATGAGAAATTTTTCATCCGGATCTTGGAGTTTGATTTGGATGGCTGCAAGTGCTTCCTCCATGGTTGTTGCTCATGCGCGGGTGACAACCATAACCAAGAGTTTTTTGGGGGGGGGAGGGGAATGGATAGAAAAACACAAACAAAAGCTTATTTAGTAAAGGGAAATTTGGATTTGGGAAAAACTTGGAGGGGTAATTGGGGTTTGAGTAGGGTTTGGACACTTTTTGATGGATAGGGAAGCAAAAAATGGGGATTTCAGAAGCGGGGTGAAAGAATGAGAAAATTTGGCAAAGAGGGACAAAGAAGCAGAATTGGGAAAGGAACTTAGTGGTAAAATTTGAAGGCGATTGGGTGAAATCCGAAGAAGTTATGGCAAATCCTAAAAATAGACAAATGTGGGATTTCGAGCTTTGGGAAGTGGAATTTGGGATAGGGTCCTCAGGAATGAAATATGCATAATGGGATTACCAAGGTGTCAGTGACGTTTCAAGGGAAACGGAGTGAAAACAAGGGAGATATGGCCAAAAAATGGTTGGATCTGAAATAGATCTGAAACGGATGGATCTGGAACGGCTTTCAGAATGGATCTAAAATGGCGCAGCAATGATCGACAATAGTTCAGCTGAAAATAGAAATGGACCCCAGGTATGTGCGGCTTCCTAACATTTCAAGGGTTTCACTTGGCCACCAATGTTGTCTAACAGCTTGCGTATTGGGGCAGTACCCCTCACTCCACGGCTCAAGTAAAACTGATAACCGCTTTGCCACAAATGACAATTCTTGGTTTACCTCACGGGTGGCAACTAGTCATTCAGGTAGGGGTTGTTTCCCCTTTCGCTGGCAGGTCTTCTCAATGGTCCAGCTACTTTGGGGTTCCTGTGGTACTCCTCACAATTATATTTAGGACTTATGCCCAAGTACTTCCCACGGTTAAGCGGATAGGGATTATTCCAAAATCCGAAGCTGCAATAGATGCGAAAAAAAATTTGGCAGAAATTTCACCTAGTGAGCCCAAGAAAGTGCTCTGATACCAGATGTGAAGAACCTGCAACAATTAATTAATGAAAATACACCAAATAGCAGAAATAACAGAACTTAGAATCACTTTTATATTGATCGCAGGCCACTTCGAGGGGGCAACCTCCTTTGAGCAAGCTCAATACAAATAACTTCACGGTACCTTCATTGGTCTCAACACAAACTTGTATACTAAGTCTAGACGCCAATACCATGGGTCAATACCATGTGTCAATACAAACCATGGGCCAATACAAAATATGGATCAACAATTACTACGGGATGACTTACAAAGCATATGCATCCAACAACAATAATACAAACTATGGATCAACAAATACTACAGGACGACTTACAAAGCATATGCATCCAACAACAATATACTAACAAAGTAAATAGAAGGGTTGACATGGGTTCCTAACATGAATTCTTCTGGTGTGGTACCTGTCGCCAGAAACTGAATGATTTCTTCAAAATTTCCATCAGCGACTCCAACTTTAAACAATTGCGCATTGGGCAACCCATCTTCAATGCTAGTTGGCTCCTCTCCTATTTCACTCTGGGAGAGATGATCTGGGCTAGCATTTAACCACCCTGGCTTCACAATTACTTCAAAATCAAACTCCTGAAACAGAAGTATCCATCGACAGATCTTTCCCCCCAACACAATCTTATTGACCAGGTATTTTAATGCAGAATGATCTGTGAACATCTTGAAATGGCCTCCCAATAAGTAATGGTGAAACTTCTGCAATGCATAGACCATTGCCAAACCTTCCCTCTCTATAGTAGTGTAGTTTCTTTCTGCAGATGACAACTTCCGGCTGGAAAAAGAAATGGGGTGATCAAGATCCCCCTCTCTGGGCTGGGCCAATACCACTCCCAATGCGATCGAAGAGGCATCAACATGAACATGGAATTCCTTACCCCCAGTCAGGAAATACTAATATCGGTGCCGAAGCCATCTTTGTATTTAGTGTCTCAAAGCTATCATGACATTCAGGGCTCCACTGGAATACCGCATCCTTCTTTAACAACTTCTCCATACGGGCAATAATCGTAGCATAACCCCGGATGAACTTGCGATAATACCCCGTGTGTCCCAGCGCTGCCCATAACTACATAACAGTAGTCGGCGGTGTCAAACTCAGAATGAGCGCAATATTTGTTGGGTCGACCAACAATCCTTGCTTACACACAATGTTACCCAATAGTATGCCAAACGGTGCACAAAAGATACATTTCTTTAGGTTCAACAATATCTGGTGCTGCTGACATCATTTCAACATCAACCGCAGATTCGCCAGATGATCGTGGACCAAACCATAGACTGTCCAATCGTCCATGTATACCTGCAAAAAATTCTGAATGAAATCTTTGAATGCAGTAATGACTACCCACGAAAATATCGCAGGTGCATTCTTCAGGCCGAACGGCATCACGATGTATTGAAAGCAGCCCCATTCGGTAACAAAAGTTGTCTTATGGCGATCTTCTTTGGCAATGCGGATCTGATGGTAGCCAGAGAACCCGTCTGTTAAAGAGTACATCTCCTGGCCACCCACACCTTCGAGCACTTCATCAGTAAAAGGGGTTGGGAATGGATCATGCGAACATGCATCATTTAGCTTCCTAAGGTCGATGCAAATGCGCACTTCGCCAGTCTTCTTATCTTGTACCACCATAGGACTAATCCATTCCGACTCCTCAATTGGTTAAATGATACCAGCGTCCAACATGCAATCCAATTCTACCTTGACCCTCACCTTATGTCACGGATTCAATCGATAGGGTCGTTGTCGATCGGCTTAGCATCTGGTTTTAATGGAATCTTCATCTCCCCTAAGTCGCCCAGAATCCCCTTCATGTCAGAAAACTTTGTGGGAAATAAGTCCTAAAACTCATGGAGAAAATCAATGACCTTGCTTATCAGCTCATCATCCCAGTAATCCCCGACATTTGCGAACTTCGGATTATCCTCTGCCCCAATGTTAATCTTGCGGATCTTCAGTGGCTGACTGATCGGATCGCTTGGCACATTAGGTGGTACCACAGCATGACTTCCCTCTGATTCCGGGATATTCACATTCCGTGGATCATCACCATATTCTGGTCCACCACTGATATTGAAGCATTCCATGAGAGACTGCATCTGGCAATGCGTATGCGGATCCGCAAGATATGCCACCGGGACAACCTGCAGAATTACATCACAGATGAGTTGTAATGCATCATTGACCTCTAGATTGGCATCCACAAAACTGAATGTATGGGTAAAACACATTGTGAGCTCCAGCCAAGTAGAAATTTCTCCTCGCAGCTCAACTGTCATATACCATGATCGTGGCATCTCATCCAAAGTATGGATAAAAGCATGGACCCACTCATCTCTTGGTCATGATACCCATAACCGTTGACACTCCATCAAGTGACCACCAGGATCATTTCGACCATCATAATTTCCAGTGTGGTAAACCTCGGTATCACCAAAGCGTACCATCATCAATCTTCTGCATTTCAACCATCCGTCAATTGATGCCTTGTGTGTCTCCCACCAACATACTGGAGCAGCCTTCAGTGCCTCGTTCAATGCCAGCAATCTCTATGGTTCGGAGACTCTTTTCTCGAACTCCATCGAAAAGTTAGATAAGCCAGGAAGTCCTTCATATATTGGTAGTGTGACCGTTTCAGTTGCAACACTGCATAGTGACTGTGTGATCAACCCACACTTATGGAGTGACACCTCGTGCAAGCGGTTCTGCCAATATTCTAGTGCATCATCAGAGTCGGAAGACGCAGAGCTATCACTGCGCCATCCCGGCTCACCGTTGGTAGTCAGATGGATATAATCTTCAGAGATATTGAATGCATGGTCCCATCTGCTAGGATCATCATCCTTTACTGGCTCTATGTAGCGGTGTCCTTCAGCCGGATCCAATGGGGCGATAACTCAGAGATCGCAATTTTCAAAATTCATCATCCGTCACTTGAAGTTGATTACAGCTCCACTATCATTAGCCCATCCAATCCCCCGTAATGCGGGATAAGAGCTTCCTCCTTCAACTACTTCTATTACATCAAAGTCGGCATATGTTTTCATTCCCTCAATGTCCACCACCATTCGTGGAACTCTCCCAATCGGTGTCATCTTAGCGTGATTAGCTAACCGGAGTTGTATAGGAGACCAGCTCAATGGGGGACTCCCCATCTTCTGCCAAGCCTGCTTGGTCAAGATGTTGACATACAAACCAAGATCCAGAATAACTGAAACAACATCGTAGTATCCAATTTGAATATTCATCTGCATCTCCTTACCCGTCTTTCGTCGTTGTAAGGAATTAACCACGAGCTCTTGTCGATCCTAGGTCGGTCGTCGCAACAAAGCTTCAATCGCAGCAAGACCATCGGGATCTCTTTCCAGGGATAAACAATGTTCCAAAAATGCTTGAAGTGTGTTGGACTTCCACGACGGGCCAATTTCTGAAGTAGTATCAAAAGTAGAAGGCATGTCGTACACAACAGCTTTACCTCAATCTTTTTCTAGTGCACGCCGTGCTTGAAGAAATGCCTCCCGCTCTGCATCAATGTCAAATGATACATTATTTTTTCTGGCTAATCGGATCAATGAGCTATCATCTCCAGTTGTCTTTCCTCCGCGAGTGACCACAGCAACAGAAGTATCTTGCGATCTTGGCTCTGCAAAAATTGTCGTGATATTCGCACCTGGGTCTAGTTCAGCAGTGGATTCCTGGGTGGGTTCATATTCTAATTCTGATTTGGCCGATATTCTGGTTCTGCACTAGTTTCTACACTTGGTTCTGGGCAGGCTGCTCTGCCTGGGGTTGGTTCTACAACTGGGGAGTATTCCCTGCTTGCCATCACGCAATCAACTGTAGACAATTCTCAATCGTGTGATCATTAACAAAATAGAACGTACATTGGTTCTGCAGCAGTGGACAGTCTTGCTGGTAGTTTCCCTATACCGCACAGTGATAGCATTGAATAGGTCCACGACCACCTCGTCCTCCTCCATGACCAAATCCTTCGCCATGTCCTCCCCAGTATCCTCCCCGGAATCCTCCTTTCTGCTGGTGCTGTGGTTGGTTGAACTGTTGCGGCATTGGTACCGGTTGTATTCCTTGCCCTTGCTGTGCATACTGCGGTTGTTGTACATACTGTGGCTGCTGTGGAGCCATCTGCATCAGAGAATATTGCGGTACAAACTGCGGCGGTTGCTGCCGCTATGGTACAAACTGCATCTGTGGTTGAGGTAGCAGCTGGGCTACCTACGGTTGCGGTTACGGTTGCGATTGTTGTACGGCACGTTGGTCTTCCTTTACATAGAATGCATCATACATTCTCTCTTGTGGCAACCCATATGCACGGCAATCCTTGCCATCGTGACCCATCGATTTGCAAAATGTACAATAAAGATTCCTTGGGGTTGTGACATTTTCTGCATGTATGGGCAATTTTCATGGCTGTGCCCGTACACATGGAAGACACAACACCACGACATTCTACCACCATTCAATGGATTTGGTGCTCCCGAAACTAGATAGTTGCGAAAGTTCGGGCAATTATCCTTAGTATGTCCTTCTCCCCGACAAAGTGTACACTAGGCTTCTTCACATTGCTCCTTGACTTTCTTCAAATCCTATAACTGCATGGTCAGGTCAGCCAATTGTGTCTAGATCTGCGACATCCCAGCTGCATTGTCCCCAATAGGCGATGCCTCTAGCCACATCGCGATCTCCAAAGCTTCACTCGGTGTGGTAAAGTTCTGCTACATCAATGGTAGTTGAATATGCAAAAGCAAGGCCATGATAAACCATTCCTTATGTTGGACGGTACTCATGTCAAAACTGACCATTGCCATCAGTGTTTTAAATCATTGATCAAAATCCCACACAATCTCATTGGGATACCGCTTAATCTCTTTGAGCTCTGTGATGTATTGTGCTTCAAATTTAGGCTTTCGGAGCTCTGCAATCAAACTTGTACGAATCTTATCCAGGGTTTTTGCTGGAGTGCCGACGAGAACTTGCATAAATTTCATAAACCAATCCAAGGAACAACCTCGAAGAGTCGTCACCAATTGTCCCTTTTTAGCATCATCATCAGTGATCTGTTTAACGGTCCATACAACCTCACATAGAAACCAGTACTATTCAGGGTTATCTATTCCATTTCCTTGGAATAGCGGTAACTTAGTATCCTCGTCTGCCATTCAGGGCTTCCTTCCTCCTTTCGTTGTACTACTACTGATTAACTTATGTGGTATTGACGAACTCGATGGTGTCGAAGTGGTATTTCTTACTATCTGAGAGATAGTGAGCGGAGGTGTGGGTACGTTGGTGTTGGGGTTTGGTCCTGCCTCTAACCTTGGCATAGCCTGTTTGTCCTTGTCAGGACTATGAGATTTCTTCATCCCGTGTGGTCTTCCTTCACGGCCTTGCGATTCGATTGCAACAGGACCTTCTCCCGTCCTCTGCCTCTTTTCTTGTTGGAACCTCGCTCCTCCCCTCGTAAGACCACTTTCTTCCTTGGCTTCACTCACAATATCATCATGACCTGCACCCATCTACCCCTTATCATTCCATGTACCTCCCCCCAACTGTCGCTGTACCCACGGCCTCCTCCCACCAGGCTGTCTACTGATTAAGATGCATCTTCAATATATCCTTTTCGCAAATAAGCATCTTAATGGACAATTGAAGCAACAGCAGAAACCTACCCCGGGGTTCGCGGAAAAAATATCTTTCAACTTCACTATAGGATTTCTGAGTATCAACTGCAAATTCTGTGATATAGCCCTCTAGGATGCTATCAAACCACACTTTGACAGCCTACAACACTTTAATATAAACTTCCCGTAGTTCTTGGATTAGCTCCGAGGTCCAGGTCATTGGCTCACCACCCTGGAAGCTCCTCTTTTGAAAGGTCAACTTTGCCAACCATTCGAACAATAGGACCGGGAACTCACAGAAGAACCATTCATGTGGATCGTCATGAACATGTATATCTACCCACTGATCTACTATCAGTCGAGTGTTCCAACTTTCTTCTTCAGCGAATTCCTGCAACTTCTGATCAAACCATTCATGGATCTCTGGTATCGTTGGATGCCACAACATATCCTCCTTTCACTTCGCACACGGTCCCAGCAATGGAACCATTTGTTGACTCAGACCCAATTGACAAGGGTTCCCATCACTGTCGACACCAACCACCGCGATCTCCCTTAGCACCGGCCTAGACAGGTTTTACCCTGCCCAGCAACACCTGTAGAGCAGATGAGGCCTCACCCGAGGTGATCAAGGGAGAGTGGACGGAACCATGTTTCTACCGAATGAAGGAGGATGTATGCGAGATCAACTACTTAATATTATTGCAACATGCAACAATATACCTATGCATTTACTTCGACATTATAGTACTCATAGCATCATTCAATGGAAACATTCATTGTTGCAGCAGATTATAACAGTAAAGCGACTATTGCATCATAGAAACATTGCATTACCATCAAAAGACAGAAGACACACCAGGATTGCACAAAAATAGTTTCATCACATCATATTATTGCTATAAAAACCCAATACAATGCCTATACCAATTACAGACTTCAGCAAAATCTCTAGATCTCAGAACATACATACAAAACACATACCAAACATTTCTCTCTCTCTGATCTCCCCCTCCCCTTTCTCTCACGACCTACACTTTCTATCTATATATAGGCTTCCGCCTTTACAATACTTTTCCACTTACTAACAACTTCCTAACGGACTCCTGGACAAATGACACAAAATATAACTAACAAGGTCCAAATGACCCAAAAACCCACCTACTACGGTACAATTAGCTCAAAATTACATCTCATATGGTCCAGTGACCCAAAAATATGCATTCTGCGGTACAAACGACTCAAAAAATACATAAAATAATAGAGCCTTCTTCCTTCCGCGACCTCTTCTGACGTGACGCAGCATCGGCGATGCTGCAATTCTTCCTTACCAAACTGCCTACCAACACCCACTACTTAACATATCATTTACATTCGCATGCATATGAAAACACATATATAAGCATAAACATTCATGAACATACAACATAAAAAATATTCAAGCACATAACACATGTATTTACGTGGTTCACCCCCCAGATGGGAGCTACATCCATGGGAATTGTTCTTATATTTCTTGTAAGGGGTTAACAGTTCCATTCAGCTACGGACTCTTCTCTACAATAGATATCTATGCACATAGATGCAGATTCTTTTCCTCTTAGATCTCTCTCAATATTGATCTAACAATAATAACCAACATAAGTCTAACAAGATCTCACCCTTCCTTATACAAAAATTTTCTTTATATAGATTGTGCTCAAAGGTCACATATTTACAATAACTATGGGCCAACCCCCATAGTACCCTTAAACCCAAAATGGCATGGTTCTACTATTGACCACACTTTATCTTTACTTCACTAGAGCTCTGTTATCCTTTTGCATCACTTCCTCTAGCTCTGACGCTTCTCTGACAGTCCCAGTTATGACCACACGGTTCTGACGCTTTAGTGGCGCATCCTTTGCACCATTCTGCTTCTTTACTCTTTGCTTTTGTAGCTGATAGTCCACCGCTTCATTCATAACTGCTCCAACTACCTCTATGGTCCTTAGTACCTCGCCTTTACTAAGTGGACATATCACTTTCTGCCACTTCACTTCGCTCCATACCCTGCTCCCGGGAATTGTGGAGTTTTTTCTCCCAAAATTGGTCAATGTTAGACCTCGCCTCACTTTTAATTTCTCCATAAAAACTTCTTCTACTTAGGATGCACCCAACAACCATTTTTTGTATCTTGAATTTCATCAAGGAATTCATTCAGCATATAGCTCGCCCAATTGTACTGAAGTCCATCTTTGGCCTTCGCAACTAAGGATATTGAAGTGACCGGCACCTCATTCGGTTTGCATTTCCTTATTATTTTTCCTGCAAGGATTTGGACTGTGAATTGCGTAGCTTGGTCCTTAATTCCAGCTATTGTATATCCACAGTTTCCTTTGAGCAAACCAAATTCAATCTTCATTATTTTAGCAAGCTCTGTGTCCTTGTTCTTTCCCATGAACTCAACTTCAGGATCAGCACCTCTCTTGCTCAAGTGTGTGATCTGATAGATGAGATCGATGTTGATGTCTATATTCTAGTCTAACCATAAGTAGCCCTGGTCCATGCATGAAAGCAGTGCGTGCACAACCTCCATGAGCTCTGGGATCCTATCAAAGTGTGGTATGTGTAGTAGGTTCAGCAACCCTGATGGTTGCAATGGCACGATCCAGTCTTGCACTTGAATAGTTGTCTGCTTGTTGGATTCGTCGTACTTCCTGCACATGTTGAGATCTGGTTGAAATTGTGGGTACTTTGATTCTTGGATCAAGTCATGGTCTGCGAATTTGCACTCTGGGATTTTATCGAGCAAATTCTCCTTAATGTGCACATGACTTGACATGGGCAGCAGCAGAATCTCATATTGTGGATTCTTCATGAGAAACACCTCTAGCGCATCTCATTTACTTGGAGGGATGTACTCCAGAACAAGCAAGATGGGTCTCTCTTGAGGTGGTTTTGGTGTAAATTGCTTTGAAATTTCTTCTGTTGTGACAAATTCTGCGGTGAATTTCTAGATGGTCCACCTCATTCTGGGACTGCTTGCTTTACAGGCATCTTCATGACTCCTTCCAAACCAGAATGTTGGAAATATTTAAGATTTCGTCTAAGGTCGACTTGTCAGACATACACTGTCGGCTTACTGTTGCTCGTGACTAGTGAAAACTTGAAAATTATAGGCATAAAAAATTAAAATTCACGGTAAAAGCGGTAAGTATGTTGTCTTTACTATTTATATGCGCAACAACACTAAGGCAAGCCCAAAAACGTATAACTTAGCATTAAATTCCATGTTCGTTGGCTAAATCTTGCTTATATCTTGGTCCTTTCCCTTCATTGAATGTGTCTTCAACGGACGAATATGCCTTAAATGCGGAAACATCTAGTTCCCGAAAGTACTGTATAACGACTACTTTTCGACCTAAACTGTAACTACTATTTTTATTTTACTTCACTAGCGGTTAGGTGAATTGCGAGGTTCACTGCACATTTTCCTTTGCTTAACTTTAACTTCGTAGTGCAACTTCCTTCTTTTACTTCGCAACTCAGCTTGCTATGTGTGCTTCGCAACACATCTTTCCATTTTGTAAAAAACTTCGCATTTTACCAAAAATGTGTGCAGACTCTATCCTTTATTTCTAGTGTCCAATTTCAACTACACTTGACACTTAAATTTTCTTGCTTTGCTTAACTTCTATTTGGAAGAGTAGGGCCATCCCTGTAAGGCTTTAGTCTACTCCCATTAACAATTCCTTTCAAATTTTCTCCAAGTAGTGTGGCTAACTGAACTGTGCCACCATTAGTGACATGCTTAACAATGTATGGTCCTAACCAATGCATTTTGAATTTTCCAGGAAATTTCAATAAATTTTCTATCATAGAAGAGGACAAGGTATCCTACCCGAAAAAATATATTCTTGATGTGTATATCATGCCATACCCTTTTCTTTGTCTTTCTTCAATTGTTGGTGAAAACCTGCAATGAAGCGATCTTCCTCCAATCCAACTAAGTGTGGTAGTATTTCTTTTGTTGTCTGATCATCCGCCATATCTGTGAATGATGCAATTCTCAAACTTGGTACTATGTATTCCACAGGCATGACAGCTTCCTATCCATATGCTAATATGAAAGGTGTATGACCTATCAACTTCTTACAAGTTGTTCTATATGCCCATAATACTATCGGTACTCTAAGATCCCAATCATCCCTATTTGTGTTGCATACTTTGGTCAATGCATTCTCCAAGACTTTGTTAAAGGCTTCTACAGTGCCATTAGATCGTGTATTATATGGTGTGCTCTTCTAATGATATATTTGAAATTCTTATGTCAAGGCTGCACTAGTTCTATTCAGAAAATGGGTTCCCTGATCACTCATTAAAATATTTGGACAGCCAAACCTTGTCAAAATATTCTCAAAAATGAATTGCGCGTCGGTAACTGTGCTACAGTCCTTCACTGCTTTTTCCTATGCCCACCTCGTTAAATAATATGTAGTTGTGATGATATATCTTGAGCCAATTCGCTTTCCTAGTGGGTTAATAGGTCGCACGAAATCAATAGCCCCATTTATCGAAGGCTTGCAATGTCATTTGTGGCATCAATGGCATCTCATCTCGATGAGATGGATTTCCTGTTCTTTGGCATGCATTTGCACTTCCAGCAATGTTCTTTTGAGTCTTTGTGTATCGTCGGCCACAATAGTCCTAATCTCAAAATTTTTCTGCATAGTGTCCTCCAGATACACCTGAATGTGCTTCGGTCAGTATACTAGGTCTTTCGTGTTCTATTACACATCTTCCCAATACTTCATCTGGGTCCTAATTTATACAATTGTCCAGCAATTAGAGTAATGTCAAGTGCTCTTACCACTAATTTTTTCTTCTGTTGCGTAGTAATTTCTATAGGCGCTAATCCTGTAGTCAAAAATTCTATTATATCTCTGAAATAGTCATCTAATATTTGGATAGCAAACAACTGCGCATCTGGCAGACTATCCTCAGATTAATAGGTTCTTTGCCTGACTTAATACATGAAAGATGGCCAGGTCCTGCGTTCAATCTTCCTGGTTTCACAATGATTTCAAAATCATATTCCCGAAACAGTAACAACCATCTTCATATTCTTCCCCCTAACACTGATTTATTTCCCAAGTACTTCAAAGTTGAATGGTCAGTAAACATATAGAAATGTGAACCTAGCAGATAGTGTCTAAACTGTTGCAATGCGTATACCATAGCTAAGCCTTCCCTTTCTGTCATGGTATAATTCTTTTTCTGTTGAAGATAGATTTCTACTTGAAAATGCAATGGGATTATCGATACGTCCCTCACCTGGTTGAGCTAATACAATGCCAAGTTCTATAGATGAAGCATCTACATGTACATGAAATGGTTTATTCCAGTCAGGAAATACTAGAATACACGTTGTAACCATTTTATCTTTCAATGTGTCCAATCCTTTTTGAAAATATTCCGTCCAGTTGTACTTCTCTTCTTTCTTCAGTAATTTCTCCATAGGCATAGTGATCTGCACATATCCTTTGATGAACTTTCTATAGTATCCTGTGTGCCCCAATGTAGTGTGGTAGTTGTTTCATGGATTTAGGAGCTCAAAGATTTACGATGATTGTGATCTTTGTTGGATCAACCATCAATCCTTGTGTACATACTATGTCCCAATAAAATACCATAGGGAACACAGAAGACGCTTTTCTTCAGATTCAAGGAAATCTGATATCGTCTACACTTCCCTAGCATCATTCTTAAGTTCACATAATGGTTCTTCAAAAGGCCGAATACTTTATGGTCGTCAAAGTAAAATTCTAATAATTTATGAATATAATCCTTAATTGCATATACAACAACTCTTGAAAAGATAGAAGGTGCATTCTTCAATCCAATGGCATAATAGTGTACTGATATGATCCCCATTCAGTAGAAAATGTGGTCTTATGTCTGTCTTCTGTAGCAATTCTGATCTGATGATATCCAGAAAATCCATCAGTGAAAGAGTATGCTTCTTTTCCACCTACGTTATCTAGCACTTTGTCTTTGAATGGAGTAGGAAATGGGTCATGTAGAGATGCATCATTCAATTTCCTGAGGTCCACACAGATTCTAGTTTCACCTTTAGCTTTCTTGTGTTGAATTACCATGGGACTTATCCATTCTGATTCTTCTACTGGTTCAATAATTCCTGCATCAAGCATTTATCAATTTCTTCCTTCACCCTTTCTTTATATATGGGATTCAATCTGTAAGGTCTTTGCTTAATAGGCTCTGCATCAGGCTTGAGAGGTATTTTCATAACTCCCAAGTCACCCAAAATGCCTTTCATTTCAGAAAACTTGATAGGAAATAAATCTTTATATTCACGCAGTAGGTCTGCAATTTGTCCTACTTTTTCTTCATCCCAGCAATCCCCAATACAAGCAAACTTTGGTTCATTCCTAGTACCAATATTAATCTTTCTTGTCTTCAAAGGATAACTAAAGTCTGGAATTTCTAAATCAGGTCCTTCGACATCACGTTCTCCTTCAGACTCAGGTATATTCACATCGCGAGGATCTTCCTCTTCATCTTTGTCTAGCGCGAAGTTATAACATTCAAGGGCATGCTCCAACTATATTTCCCAATCAACTTGTTTATAGACAGGTAATGGGGCATCATTAAATATCTTCTTTTTAATGATCTGTAAATCCTCATTGACACTCAGACAATCATCCTCAAAACTAAAAGTGGATTGAAATTCGGTTATCATTATGTGCCAATTTGTTGTGCCTCTGCAAAGTTCTGCTTGTGTATACCAATTCTTTGGTATTTGATCCAATGTGTGCACAAACATATGAACCCATTCTGTCTTAGGTTTATGTATCCAAGATTTCAAGTGAAACTCTATATGATCTCTGGGATCAGTCTGTCCATTGTATTTTGCTTGTACTGTCGCAATTTGCTCTACAAATACCATTTCTTTGGTATTTGATCCAATGTGTGCACAAACATATGAACCCATTCTGTCTTAGGTTTATGTATCCAGGATTTCAAGTGAAACTCTATATGATCTCTGGGATCAGTTTGTCCATTGTATTTTGCTTGTACTGTCGCAGTTTTCTCTACAAATCTGATTTCCATCATGTTCTTACATTCTTCCCATGTGTTTAGGTTTTCTTTATGTGTGTCCCACCATCTAGCAGTTGTAGCTCTCAATGCTATATCTAGATCGGATAACTTATGCTCTCCTGAAACTGACACTAGATATTCATGAAGAAATGCGTGGATATTTCCTAAACCATCATAAGTAGGAATTGGACGTACATATATTCCAATCCAACGTAGTGACTTTGTTATCTTTGCACACCATCTTGTTGATACTTCATGCATTTGGCTCTATCAGTTTTCCATTCCTGCATCTGATTATGATACGCAAGAACTGTCACATCTCCAACTCAATGTTCCATCATCTGTAGTATTAATATAATCTGCTTGATTCACTGTCATATTGTATATATTATCAAGTTATTGAGCTCTGCATTCTTCTTGAACTGGTTCAATATATCTAGGTCCTTGTGAAGGATCCAAGGGTGCGATGACCCTGATATCTGGTCCTTCAAATATCATTTTTTTCTTGAGATTAATGATTGTGAGGTTATCAATTTCCCAGTCAATCCCCAATAATGCAGGATAAGGATTTATGTCATCTATGATCTCAATAACCCTGAATTCTTCTTTACTTCACACTCCATCAATTTCTACAAGAACACTTGATAATCTCCCAAAAGGTATAACCTTTTGCTAATTAGTTAACCTCAAATGTATAGGAGACCAAGATAACTTTAGCTTTCCCATTTGTTCCCATGTTTGTTTTTTCAGGACATTCACCTCTGAGCCTAAGTTGAGAATGACCTGGTTCATTTCATATTCTATGATCTGCGCATTTAGCCTCATTTCTCTTCATGTCCTTCTATGGTTCTTGATATGATGAACTGCTTTGTGTGCATCATTCAATGTATTATGTTGTTCGTAATGTCCCAATAGGTTATGTAATTCTCCTAAGGCGTTTCCATGCCTTAGCAACTTTATGCAGCTCTGTAGGAACTATGTAATAGAAATTATCTGTTCGGGCGAATTTTGCAGTCCATCATACGAGATCGGCATATCTAGTATCGGTGTCTGATCACTCTGCAATTGGGTCCTTGTGGTGAAAGGTTCTAAATTCTGAAATTATTTTCTTGTTTCCATGAATACCTTTTTCTCCTGGTCAGGGTTTGTTAATTTTTTGAGCATTAATTCAAAATAATCTAGGATCTTTACTGAGAGAATAACATGTACAGTATATCAATGCATATCAATCATCACAAGATGCAAAACATAAGATACAATAGACACACAGAGTTTCCATGGGGAAAACCCTAAGGTGAAAAAACCCCACAACTTCCTCAGAGATAGATAGAGCAATGATACAACCCAAGTACACAAAGATAGACTCCTCTTAGTAGTTGATCCTCCTCCTCACATGTGCGCCACTTTCTGAGTGATGTAGAGTGAGATAATGAGATGATAAAAATAGAGATTGGGAGTTCTCTATTTATACTTGTCCTAACTTCCCAATAAACTTATGGGGCCGACTTGTCTATCTTAGTACAATAACCCATGGTTAACTTAATCAGGGCCGACCCCACACATGGTGGTCTAATAACCCATAGGCAAGTTACGACACTTGTCAATACAAATGATGACACTTCCTTATAGAGGAATAACACATCTCCATAGGAGTACAATATACATAGATGAAATACATTCCGAAGTTACATATAAATCAACACTCCCTCTTAACTAGGAAGGTATTTCTCGACACAGATCTGCTAGCACAAGTCTTCTTCTCTGGATCATCATCAGCGAATCATCATCATCGTCACTGCTGCTACTATCTCAATCCATCTCTGAATCTAATCGTCATAGGAAGTTCTACAAAGCCAGTCCTTTTTCATACTGGATGTAGGCCCACCACTTGCAGGTCTTCATCATCACTGGCCATACTGTGGAATCCTTGGGACTTATTATGTGCGTCACAAAACCTAGCTAAAGCATCCCAGGTTGTTACGAGCACTCAGCTCTACCTGTCGGATCTCCTAGGAGCACATTACATGTGACCCCATCACAAAACCTGGTTGTAGCATCCCAGGATGTTACGAGCACACAGCTCTACTTGTTGGATCCCCCAGGAGCACATTACATGTGATCTCACCACAAAACTTGGTTGTAGCATCCCAGGCTGTTACGAGCACACAACTCTACCTGTCGGATCTCCCAAGAGCACATTACATGTGATCTCACCACAAAACGTTAAAAGAGTGTCTTGCCAATCAAGATCTCTAAAGAGCATCTGAGGCCTTTTTCATCCTGTCCAGATCTCCAGAACTTATTATATGTGGTCATGGAAATGCCTTGAAAGAGCATCTAAGACCTTTTTCATCCTGTCCAGATCTCCTAGTTCTACTTACATGCCATAGGACAATGGCTCGAAAGAGCATCTAAGGTGTTTTTCATCCTGTCCAGATCTCCCAGGTCTACTTACATGTCCTCCCAGAGCAATGCCTCGAAAGAGCATCGGAGGCCTTTTTCATCCTGTCCAGATCTCCCAGGTCTACTTACATGCTCATTTGCACAACCTTTCCTCGGCCACAGAGTATCAATATGATACTCACCATACATCCTCCTGATGTACACATGATCATCCTGATCATCATCACTGCATCATCCTGATGCATGTCATCTGGAGCAACATCCTGAAGCTCGTCATCCATGATCATCCTGATCAAATAATGCATCCACCTGATGCATACCAAGTATCCACCTGATACATATCATCATACATGATCCACCTAATCATACAATGTATCATACATGATCTTCCTGATCATATAACATATCCACCTGATACATATGCAGATACATGGTCCAAGCATCCAACATGATGCATATACACATACATGATCCAACTGATCATATCCAGCATCCAACATGATGCATACATACATACATATAAATGATCCAGTTGATCATATCCAGCATCCAACATGATGCATACATACATACATATAAATGATCCAACTGATCATAACAAGCATCCAATATGATACATATACAGAGAAGTAACTGAAGCATCGTCCTGATACTCATCATCTAGCGCTTACATCCACAGCCATGGGAAAGATCCTCCTCTCACCATGCTTGGAATGGCTCCTGCAAATGTGTCCATCACTTCTTCCTCGAAGTGTCGTCAATCTGAAGAACACCAAGCCTCCCTCTGAAGTATTTGAACTTCACTCTGGCTAGTTGTTTCGTCAACATATCTGCAATCTGCTCATCCATTGCAACATACAGGATCTTCACTACTCCTCTCTGCACCATATCCCTGATATAGTGACATTTGATCTCAATGCGCTTCGACCTGTCGTGGAACACTGGGTTCTTAGACAGCTTCACACAACTCTGGTTATCACAAAAGATACCAGTAGCCTCCAATGGGAGATCAAATAACTTAGACAGTAGCTTCCGGAGCCATACTGCCTCACAACTAGCTGAACAAGCTGCAACATACTCTACTTCGGCTATACTCAGTACTACGTAGGACTGCTTCCTTCTAAACCAAGATATCACACCTGATCCCATACTGAAGCAGCACCCAGATGTGCGCTTCCTATCTGCAGCACTGCCAGCCCAATCTAAATCAACATAACCTTCTAGGTTAAACTTTTGATTCACACCATACTTGAGTTCATAGTCAATCGTACCCTTCAAGTACCTCAGAATATGCTTTACACCAACCAGGTGAACACTCCTCGGATCCATCGGGAACTGGCTAAATGTGTTCACCGCAAAGCAAATATTTGGTCTCGTGTTCGTTAGGTACATCAAGGACCCAATCATCTGACGATACATCGTGACATCAACCGGATTAGATGAAGCATCACACAGAAGCTTCAGTTTTGATGCCATAGGTGTGGCCATGGCCTTGCAGTCCATCATCCTGAAACTCTTCAGGATCTCCACTGCATACTTTCCTTGTCCAAGGAAGATACCATCTGCACTCTGCCACACTTCCATGCCTAGAAAATAGTGCATCATCCCCAAGTCCTTCATCTCGAACTCGGCTGCAATCTTCCTCTTGGTATCAGCAATCAAACTATCTTCACCTGTTACAAATAGGTCATCCACGTACAAGAGTAGTATCACAGGATTGCCTTCCTCAACCTTGTAGTAAAGGTTAGATTCTACTTTACTCTTGGTAAAGCCTAAACTGGATAGAAAGCTATCCATCCAAACATACCAATTCCTAGGAGCTTGCTTCAAGCCATACAAGGCTTTCTTCAATCTGCACATATATGACTTCCTGTCATGTGTCTCAAAACCAAGTGGCTGATCCACATACACTTCCTCCTCGACTACACCATTCAAGAAAGAAGTCTTGACATCCATCTAGTGTATCTCCCATTTCATCACTACAGCCAGAGCAAGTACTAATCTGATGGAAGTGTATCTGGCTATAGGAGCAAAAGTTTCTTCATAGTCGATTCCTTCTTTCTGTGAGAAGCCACGAGCTACAAATCGCGCTTTGTATTTCTCTATGCTTCCATCTGTAGCATGCTTGATCTTGTAGATCCATTTGGAAGTCACAACAGACTTCCCTTCAGGTCTTGGGACTACATCCCAAACATCATTTTTCATTATTGATTGGTATTTCTCGACCATGGAATCCTTCCATTCTTTCTTTTCCGCTACTTCTTCATAACTGGAAGGTTCTTGGTTGTTGGGTGGACTCCCTCTGAATATTTGCAACTCCATTCTGATGTGGATTGTGAGAAGTGGTCAACTCCCTCTGAATATCTGCATCCTTGCAGAAACTACTGGAGTGTGCTCCCTCTTGATCTTTGCTTCCTGGATTACTTGTCCTTGAACTTATATACATCCTCGATCACTATGCATGCTTACAAGTATCATTATTGTGATATCCTAGAGATCTCATACATAATCATACATTTATTAGTATATTCTCAATACTATCAAAACACAATAATCTTAAGCATGTATAGTCATGATCATTTCAAACAGAAATAATAAGCATCAGTATTCAAGGACTCTTATGGTTAGTCATATCATAAATTAAAGTAAGAAACATAATATGCCTAAACCTGTGATTACTCAAACCTATACTTTCATGACTCTTCTGGTTAGTCATATCATCAATTAAGGTAAGAAACATAATATGCATACACCCATGTTTATTAAAACCTATGAATAATCATTATCAATCATGCCATGTATACTTATATAAGAGATCCTATCACAAGGTAGGATTCTAACTTGATATAGGAAAAACATACCTGGATTACTATGTTAGCTAGTTATGTCTAACATACCCGCATGATGTCTTCTGGTTCTCTTCAATGACTTGTGCTAGTAACCTGCATGTCTCATAAGTTAATGTCTCATAAGTTAACCATTGTAGAACCAAGTTATACATACCTCATAAGTAGATCTTCTATGTGATCCATGACAATGGATGAATCTTTGTCTTCATGTCACCATGATCATGTGTTCTTGAACTAGAACATGATTTGTCTTTCTTGGTGTACCTTTCATGTTAGCGGACAACATAAACCTCATACAACACCATAATGCATTAGTACAATCATAAGTGTCAACACCCTAATCAATGAATATCTTCTATCATGCATTTATAATTTTATTAAGGTGATACGACAAGTCTAAATTTAATCAATATTGTACTAACCGTAATAATATGAAGACAAACATACCATAAACTTAATCATGAACAAATCTCGAAACATACCTGGATAAGTCATACCTGTCGAGATTGCTTGTAATCTTCTTATGTAAGGCCTTAGCCTCATCTCCCTCTGAAATAGGAACTTCTTCACTTATGCAGGTGACCAATCCATTCTCTTCTAGGAATAACCCAATCCACTTGATTTGCAGGAACTGGATCTGGAGCTGGCTTAGGGTTTGTCAGAGAAACCCTAAAAATTCAAACTTTGAATTTCAAACTTCTGAAAGGATAGAAAGATGTGCCTTGATGAGCTGATCAAGCCAATATACTCAGAATTTGAAAACTGCAAAGTTTCACCCCTCAAAATTGCCTTTGAAACTTCTGGATCTTCTAGACAGGATCCCAAACTAGGGTTTGATAAATCCCACCCTTCTTCCCAACCAAAAAGTTCAATCCAAAGCTATAAACTTTGATTTTTCTGAGGAGCTTCCAGCCATGTTTACAGACTTCAAAAATTCCAATTTTTGCAGAAGCCCTAATTTTCCATTTTTCCGATCAAAGTCCCGAACTAGGGTTTGATCAAGCCCGACCTTCTACCCAACCAAAACATTTGATATTGGTCTCTAAATTTTGATTTTGATAAGTAGCATTCAGTCGTGATCTTTGATTACAAAAATACCAACTTTCTCCGAAACCCTAATTCCCGGAGCCATGAATGAAGGTGCTAAAAAATAATTATGTTTTGACAGAAATATGCACCTGATTGTTTCTAGTGTAACTCCGAACTTTCTGATCCACAGGGTCTGAAAATATTTCCTGTGGTATCGTGACCTATCATATTTCCAACCCCATAGGTCTGACCTCAAATGGATTCTCTGAGAGAGAGTTATGCCAAGTGTCGCAACCTGACCTGTTTATGGGATAAAATAGGAGAGCACACTTGTATGGCGTGCCACATGTCACTGGTTCAGTTTTGGCCTCCAAAAAAGTTACTTGAGAAATTAAAGTCTGTGTACTAACTATCACTTTTTACGACATTTCATTTGGATCTTCCTAGCCCAAGTTATGACCTTTTCTCCTAGGTCACATGTTTATGACTCAGATCTGGAAAAGGCAGAAACCCTATATTGTACAGATCATAAAACATAAAGTACAATGAATTAGAATTTTTCCTTTCGACACAAGGTACATGGGGATCTGATCTTCGAACTATAATAGTTTTAGATACGAAAACTTCTCCAAAATGGATTTATAGCGAAAGTGATACAATGACTGGTTTTTGCTATATCAAACCCTAGCATCGCAAGTGCAACAAGTGTCATACATGCCATACCATGCCTTCTTTCAGGCTAGCTCTGATACCATGTTAGTTTTTCAGAATTTACTTCAATCTGATCTAGGATCTTAACTGAGAGAACAACATGTACAACATATCTACATCATATCAATCATGGACACAATAATGCAAGCACACAAGAGACACAGAGTTTACTTGGGGAAAACCATAAAGGTGAAAAACCCCAATAACTTCCTCAGAGGTAGATAGAGCAATGATACAACCCAGGCATAAGAGATAGAAATCTCCTAGCAGCAGCTTCTCCTCCTCCACAAGTGTGCCACTCTCCAAAGAGTGTGTGAGAGAATAGAATGATGAAATAGAGTGCCTCCCGCACTCTATTTATACTTGACTTGACTTGCCTAATAACCTTTACTAGGTCGGCCTTAACTTAACCACATAACATAATGTTGACTGGGCCGACCCCCAATAGGGTGGTCTAATAACCCTTTGACCCACATGGATGACCCCCAATATGGTGGTCTAATAACCCTTTGACCCACATGACTTATATAGGGCCAACCCCAACAAGGTGGTCTAATAACCCATCAAGTATAAGTTAGGACACTTACAATATAAATGACGACACTTCCATATAGAGGAATAATAACATCTCTATAGGAATACAAACACTTCCGTATAGAGGAATAATAACATCTCTATAGGAATACAATACACATGGGTAAAATACATTCCGAAGCTACATATACATCAACAATCTAATGGAAGTGTATCTGGCTACAAGAGAAAAAGTTTCTTCATAGTTGATTCCTTCTTTCTGTGAGAAGCCACGAGCTACAAATCTCGCTTTGTATTTCTCTATGTTGCCATCTACAGCATGCTTGATCTTCTAGATCCATTTGGAAGTCACAACAGACTTCCCTTCAGGTCTTGGGACTACATCCCAAACATCATTTTTCAATATTGATTGGTTTTCCTCGATCGTGGCATCCTTCCATTCTTTCTTTTCTGTTGCTTCTTCATAACTAGAAAGTTCTTTGTTCATGATATCACAGAGTAAAGAAACATAGCTGGTATGTGATCTAGTTCTCTTCTTTGCTCTGTGTTCTTCTTCTGGAATGCCATATCTTTCTGCATCTTGAATGAGATCTCTATCCCATGCAGGTTTCCTCTTGTGAGAGTCCTTCTCACGAGATGGATCTACAGGTTCTTGCAGATCTTCAATTTCACAATCAACATCTGGAATTGCTTCAGTCATTGTAATGTCTTGAAATCTGGTTTCCTTTGGTTCTTCATGATCTTCAACAGGTGTCTTCCTTGATTTGATGAATGTTGATTTTTCATCAAATGTTACATCCCTGCTGACATCAATCTTCTTGAACCCTGGAAAGCATATTCTGTAAGCCTTCGAGCTTTCACTGTAACCCACATAGATACTCTTCTTTCCTGAAGGATCTAGCTTAGTCCTCTTTTCCTTTGGGACATGAGTGTATACTGGAGAACCAAATATTCTGAGATGGTTGACTTCAGGTTTCTTACCAGAGAAGACCTCTTCTGGTGTCTTGTTGTCCAATATCTTGTGGGGTGTTCTGTTCTGCACATATACAGCTGTCCTAGTTGCCTCTGCCCATAAATGGATAGGAAGATCCTGGTCATGCAGCATTGCCCGTGCTGCCTCCATGATTGTTCTATTCTTCCTTTCTGCAACTCCATTCTATTGTGGATTGTAGGGAGCAATCAACTCCCTCTTAATACCTAAATCACTGCATAGTTTCTTGAAATCTCCTGAAGTGAATTCTCCGCCATTGTTGGATCTGAATGTCTTGATCTTTTTATAAGTTTGATTTTCCATCAATGCTTTGAATTCCTTGAACTTATCAAATACTTCATCTTTGTTCTTCAAGAATTAAATCCAAGTTTTTCTAGAGAAATCATCAATGAAAGATACATAGTAAACATACCCACTCAGAGAACTGGATGACATCGGACCGCATACATCAGAGTGGATGATTTCCAAGATTCCTTTTTCCTTGCTTTCACTGCTTGGAAATTCCTTCTTTATGTTCTTTCCTTTTTCACATCCTTTGCAAATACCTTCATGTTTAGTCTTGATTTCAGGAAGACCCTCTATAGCTTGCTTGCAATTGGTAGTGCTCTATAGTGCACATGAGCAAGCCTTCTATTCCAGAGTTCACTTGGCACCATGGATTCATGTACCATAGCATGTTCAGGTTGTCCCTTCAATTTATACAATCCTCCCTCTTGCTCTCCAATCACCACTGCATCATCTATAGTTTTACCTTTTGGCCACATTAGGGCTTGGCCATCTACAAATGCAACCCTCATGCCTTTTGCATCCAATGTAGATATGGAGAGTAAGTTCTTCTTGAGCCCAGGTACAAATAATACATCTTTCATTTTCAAGGACTTCCTAGAGTCCAGGTTGTAGGAGGCTTCACCACTTCCTTTGATGGGGTATTGAGAGTCATCCCCAAGTTTCACCTTATGGGGTGACTCATGTTCAGATAGATTTACAAAAGATTCTTTAAACCCAGTCATGTGTTTGGAAGCCCCACTATCAATAAGCCAATCATTACAACCATGAGAGATAGTACCTGTGAGAGCAGAGATCAGAACATATTCATCTTCACTTAATGAGTCATCAACGTCACTTTCTGCCCTAGCCTTCTTCTTTGGAGGTTCATCATCTTCGACAGCATGAGCATGGTACCTTCTTTTGTTGCCCTTCTTATTCTTATTGAAGTTGTTTTTGTCCTTCTTGTTCTTGGGACAATTTATAGCAATGTGTCCTTTTTCATTACAGGTGAAGTGTATTCTCCTTTCTTTATGGTGGTGTGAGGATTTCTTGAAGTGAGATGGCTCTCTCTTGGAATTCCCTTTCTTGGTGTGAGCTGTGAGAGCTTGATCTTCATTCCCCATCTTTTATTCTCATGCCACAATCCTTGCTTCTTCTTGAGAGTATTCCTCTCATAGTCTACTGAAAGAGATCAGCTTCTTTCTTGCACAGATTCCTTGAATGAAGGAATCCCATGACCTAGGTAGACCATTCAGAGTGGTCATAACAACTTCACCATTATCCACTACTTCATCCACAGCTTCAAGTTGTTCCTTGATTTGAGAGACCTTGGAGAAGTAATATTGAATGGTCTCTCCATTCAACAGCTTGACCCCTTCAATTGATTCCGCAGAGTCATCTTCCAATTTATGTTCTTCCCTTCAAATAGCTTCGTCAGGGAGTCAAACATCTCCTTGGGTGTCTTCAAAGATGACACATGTGGGATGAGATGGTCTTTGATAGAATCAGCAATGATTCTCTTTGCCTTGACCAAGTTCTTCTTATGCAATGCCTTAGCCTCTTCAGCCTCTAGGATAGGGATCTCTTCTTTTATGTATGATTCCAACTCATTCTCTTCCAAGATTAACCTAATCCTATACTTCCATGCTCGGAAGTTATCAGCCCCTTCAAGCTTGTCCTCAAGCTTAGTGTGGTGAGACATCTTAAAGAGTACTTCAAATGGAAATAGAAAATATTTAGGTCTTACCACTTGATTTGTTGAAAACTAGATCTGGTCTCGGATTAGGGTTTGTCAGAGAAACCCTAAAAATTCAAAGTGTGAATTTCAACTTTCTGAAAGGATAGAAAGATGCACCTTGATGAGCTGATCAACCTGGTATACTCAGAATTTTATTTCTGCAAAGTTTCACCCTTCAGAAGTGCCTTTTAGTCTTCCTGGACTCACTAAGGAGGACCCTGAATTAGGGTTTGAGTTTCTCAGAGATTTACCCAGCCAAAAATCTTGATCCAAAGCTCTAAACTTTGATGTTTCCAAGGAGCTTCCAGCTATGTCTTCAGATTTTAGAAATTCCTATTTTGTGGAAACCCTAATTTTTAGGGCCAAAACTGAAATTGCTCAGAACTAAATTCTGATTGGACAGAAAGATTCACCTTGCTGAGGAGAATCAATCTATCATATTTCATTTCCAAAATATGTGGAGAGAAACCCAATAAATAAGAAAACCTAGCTTCCGCAACTACACAGTGTCTTCTTCTCAGGTTAGCTCTAATACCATGTTAATTTTTTGAGCATTAATTAAAAATACTCTAGGATCTTTACTGAGAGAATAACATGTACACTATATCAATGCATATCAATCATAGCAAGCATATCAATCATCACAAGATGCAAAACATAAGAGACAATAGACACACAAAGTTTCCATGGGGAAAACCCTAAGGTGAAAAAACCCCACAACTTCCTCAGAGATAGATAGAGCAGTGATACAACCAAAGTACAACCCAAGTACACAGAGATAGACGCCTCCTAGAAGCTTATCCTCCTCCTCACATGTGCGCCACTTTCCGAGTGATGTAGAGTGAGATAATGAGATGATCAAAATAGAGATCTAGAGATCTCTATTTATACTTATCCTGACTTCCCAATAAACTTATGGGGCCGACTTGTCTAGATTAGTACAATAACCCATGGTTAACTTAATCAGGGCCAACACCACACATGGTGGTCTAATAACCCATCGGCAAGTTACGACACTTGCGACACTTGTCAATACAAATGACAGCACTTCCTTATAGAGGACTAACACATCTCTATAGGAGTACAATATACATAGATGAAATACATTCCGAAGTTACATATACATCAACAGGGTTAAATGCAGAAATTTTTCCAATTGCTTTTCTTACCCAAGGCCCATAATTAGGATTTGGTCTGTTTACGTGATCTTCAAAGGTCGAAGCTTCGTTTGTCCTATCGTCTCTTGTCACAACTCCACTTCGCGTCACAACATGAATGTTGCGATCTTTGTTTCTTTTCTCAACTGCGATCATCTGTATATTATGGTTATGTCCTTCTGGTATTTTCTCTTGCATTTTTCCTTGCAAAATGGGACATGCTTCAATGAAATGATCAAATGAATTATAGTACTTGCAAGTAGTGCAAGGGTTCTGACAGTCCCTTGCTAAATGTCTTGGTTGAGCGCAGTTATAGAATACAATCTGACCTCTTCCTCATCCTTGGATAGTATTACGTCCTCGTCCTCTGTATCCACCACGTCCTCTATATGCGCCTTGATCATACTATGTATTCTCATTATTATGCGGTGTTTCACCTTGGACCCTGTATACATCTTGATTTCTTTCTATCATGAGATCATAAGCTCTGCAGTTGGTATCATTATGGACAATTGACTTAAAGAATGTGCAGTACAGGTTATTTGGTGTTTGTACGTACTTCTAAAGTAGGTAACAGACTTCTGGGAGATGCCCTCTACATCGGAAAATCTCACACTGTGGTCCTTGCTGTTGATTCAATGGGTTCGTTGTTCCACTAGTGATGTAGTCTCTGAATACATGACAATGTTCCTTAGAATGTCCTTCTCCTTTACATTGTGTACACCAAACCTCTTCTCTTATCTCTTTTATTTTCTTCATATCTTGTAGCCGTAATGTCAAATTTGCTAATAGTGTATGTATCTGGACCATACTTGTGCTAGTTTATCCTATGGGCAAAGATTCTAGCTTCATCGCAATTTCAAATGCTTATGTTTGCGATGTTACCTTTTGTTACATCAATGGTAATCTAATGTGGGGCAACAGCGCAGCTATGAACCATTCTTGATGCCATTGCAATTCTATTTCAAAGCTAAGTTTATCTAACAAGGCTTTGAACTTCCGATCAAACTCCCACATAGTCTCATTAGGTTTCTGTTTGATTTCTTTTATCTCTATGATGCACTACGATTCTGACTTAGGTTTCTTAAATTATCTAATCAGTATACTTTTTATATTGACTAGCGATATGTTTTGTCCAAGAGAATACTTTATGAACCATGTTAAATCTCCGTCTCTAAATGTGGTAACTAGTTCGGCTTGTTTTATATCATCATCATGTACTTGCTTAACGTTCCATATGGCTTGACATAGAAACCAATGTTGCTCTGGGTCTTCTAGACCAATTCCTTTAAAAATAGGTAGCTTAATGTCGCCTTCCATTCTTCTTCTAGGAGGTATAGCGTTCTGAAACATGGAAGTTATACCACTACTTGAATGGTTCTAAGTACTTGCTCCTGTAGTGTCACTACTACTAGTGTTCTGCGAACTTGTAATATTTGTTTCGTCAACTATATGTTTATGTGGAGTAATATATTGATAACCAATGCGTCTAGGTTCTCTTTCACTATCAAACTCAACCTAATTTGAGTTTCTATCACTTCCTAACTCAATTTCTATGAATGTGCGAGGTTTGGCTTCACGAGACCTATTTCTAGTGCTTACTTTATATCTTTTTCCACTTCGCAAAATACCAATGTGTTCATCTGTGTCACTTTCTGTGTTACTGAACATTACAAACTCAAACCCTAGGAATCTGATTGCATTCTTAAGACTCATTTTTCAACTAGTAGCATTTTAATGTATAAAGTGAGGTTTTTCAGGTACTTACTTCTAAATCCTTGGAAGAAATATCCTTCTACTGCGTTGTAATACTTCAACGTTCCCACAGGGAATTATGTAACATAGCCTTCCAGTAAGCTATCCAACCAAAATTCTATTGCTCTTGAAATGTGGTTCTCAATCCCTTTAAGCCTATGAATCAACTTTGGATTCCAAATTGTAGGTTCTCCTCCTTGAAAACAGTTTTTCCATTCTACTATCCTCGATATACACTCATGCAACTCAATAGAAAAATATGCGAAGAAAATTTGATGCAGTTCAGTGAAAATTTGATGTCCCCCAAAGCATGCTACATCCATTAGCATGTGTAAATCGGATATAAGAACTAGAATTCTTGAGGTTTTTTTCTCAAATGAACATTATCTACATGTGAAAGAGGGATTGCAATAGGAAAATGTACAAAGGAAGTATGGAGGGTACAGATTGGAATGTGATGGACTTCTTATGCATAAAAATAGATTTTATGTTCATAATTATGTTGAATTAAGGAAATTGGTAATTAATGAGATGCATAAGGTTCCATATGTAGGACACCCTAGATATCAAAAAACCATTGCAGTGGTAATAAATCAATACTTTTGGCGAGGAATGAAGAAATATGTTGTTGAGTAATGATAGCCAAATGCATGGAATGTCATAGAATAAATGTGGATAAAAGACATATAGCCTACAACCACTACCAATACCAAAGTGGAAATGGGATTTTGTGACTATTGATTTCATCACTAAATTCCTAGGACAACGAAGCAACACGATTCCATCATGGTAATGATGGATAAGTTAATGAAGGATTCCCACTTTATTCTAATCAAGTCAATTCATAAGGAAACTAACATAGCATAGATTTATATGAAAGAGATTGCCAGATTGCATGGGATACCAAAGCCCATTGTTTCAGACAAAGATCCAAAGTTTACTTTGAACCTTTGAAAAGGGTTATTCAAAGGATTTGGAACAAATCTAAATCTGAGTACGGCATATCATCCACATACATATGGGAAAAATGAGAGATTTAATCAAGTTATTGAAGATATGATGTGAATGTATGTGATGAATCAACCATTTAAATGGGAAGATTAGGTGTACTTGGTGGAGTTTGCATACAATAATGGGTATCATGCTTCATTGAAGATGAGTACATTTGAAGCCTTGTATGGCAGAAAATGCAATACTCTAATCAGTGGGTACAATCCAATAGACATAATAATAATTGAGCCAAATTACTTAAGGAAATGGAAGACCATCTTGTAAAGATTAGGTATAATTTAAAAATGGTGCAGGATAGATACGAAAGTTATGCGGACAAGGGAAGAGTAACAAGAGAATACGTAATCGGTGAACATGTGTATTTGAAATTCAGGTCGAAGAAGAGTTCATTAAAACATAGAATTTTTCTTAATCTAACACCTAGATATTGCAGTCCATTTGATATCTTAGCTAGGATAGGGCTTGTTGTAAATGATCTTGCATTGTATGCTTGCATAAAAGTGGATAATATGTTTCATGTGTCATTATTAAAAAAGTATATACCTAATCCTAACCACACTATTGATTGGGTTGGGATTCAAGTGGAACCAAAAGGATATATTCTAGTACAACCAATACACATCCTCAATAGGAAGGTAACATTTCTCAAGAACATAGCCATAGGGAAAGTAAAGGTCCAATGGATGCAATACGGTTTGACACTACCACATATGGGGCCTTTTTTCGACGAAAGTTACGATATTTCACTGAAATTTCATCAAAAACATCAGAACTTTCATCGAAAAAGGGACCCATATGTGGTAGTGTGAAGAAGCAACAAGGGAATTGGAGGATGTGATGCAAGAGGCTTACCCATAGTTGTTTTGATATATTTTGTTGTGATATTTGTGTACATGTGTAGAGTGATAATATGCAGCAAGTATGGTGCATAAACTAAGGGGGAGGAGAATGTAATGCCATGTTTTTTACCCCAATATGTAAATGTGATGTAATTAAGCAAAGGTTGTATGTCATACTTATATGGTCTAGAAGACCATGTATATTGTAAATTATGTATATGCTTTTAATATAAAAATACTTAATAGATGCAAGTGAAGAACGATGAAAAAGAGATGGGTGGATATGATTCCATAAGTGGGGGAAGTGAGGAGGCTAAGGGGTGATAACTCTATCTAATTATATAAACCTTCATTAATATTTTTAACGAAAAGTCCCTTAACCTTGGTGTGTCACTTTAATTATGGGATTAGTTATCCTAAGTGAGAATATAAAGGGGGAAGTGGATACTTCTGGGGAAGCCACTTTTCAAGCCATAACCATGCATATGTCTTGTGAGGAATTCATTATGAAGATTCTCATTGACTCACTCATCCATGTGTTCTATTATGAAGAGGGATGCATGTTTCCAATGGGGAATAAATATAGTTGGTCACTGAGTCTACCTTGACACCTCGAGGAAGAACCCCAGTAAATTGGCATACCTTGTTGGTTGTGGAGGTTGATCTTCTTGATTCAGAGGTCATGTTTCAGCTGTGTTTGGATCCCATCCCATGACGGGGGGTGTGGGGGCGATTTCCCCCACACTATAGTCACCATGAGGGTTCCATGGGGGGGATTTCCCCTGTAGAAAAAATTTCGGGCCCATGGTATTGGGTATCCCATGGTATTTTCCCATGGCAATCCATGTTTAAAAGAAAGGCATTGTAATATGGTTGTGTATTGTAGTATTGTATTGTACATATATTTGTGATTGTATGGGAGAGACTATGAGAGAGTGAAGAGGAAGTTGTAGTGGATGTGTTGCAGGTTGTATCCCTTCATTTTGTTGGACGGTATAATAAAAGGATTGGCGATTTCTCCATGAACATAGCCCATATTGGGTGAACCACGTATATTGTTGTCTCTCTTGTATTATGTTTATGTGTTTTATTTCTGCATCTTATTTTATGCTATTGTTCTGCTATCATGTTTTTCTAACATACCTTACCCTCATAAACTAATGCATTTGGGCTTGGTACCGCTGTGAGAGAGTATTGGCCTGTAGTTGGATTACTTGGGTATCTGATATGAAAACTTCAAGATTGGCCTGCGTTGGACCACTAGAAGGAGGTGGAGACATCCTGAGGCACTATAGATCAAAGAAGGGGGTTACATCCCATGTGTTGTGTAGGATAATGGAGATTAATTCTGAGGGTAGGAACAGCTATGGAGAGAGGTTTTGCACCTTTGGGTAGTGTGTGAATTCCTTTTGGTTGAGTTAGTTCCTTCAGGACTGGGTGTGACTATGGAGGAAAGGAATCATAATTCACCCATTGTGGACTGGTAACCCCAACTTGGGGGACCATGGAATCTGTCAAATAAATAAATGTCTTAACATATTTCATATGAATGGGAGTAATGTCCTTCACTTGCAGCTGGTTGGATGACAATTAAAAAGCTAAGTGCCAAATGTGTTTGAATACCATGGTATATATTTATGTTGAGTGTTTGTTCAATTACTATACTTGAATTGTTTATGTGCATTATTTATTGAGCATGGTTTGAAATGCAATCATGGTAGAATAATTCAATAAAACAAAATGAGTATTTGATTAATTTATAGTTATATTTAAAAGTTTATTCTGCAATAAAATTATATGGTTTAGTTGTCAAGAGAATGGAAATCCGAATTTTGGATTCAAGGGAAAAATTTTGTGTGGAATTTTATACCATGTGGTATCTACAGTGTACAAAGGAATACTGAGTATGTGATAGTAAGAGTCAAGAAGATATTCTCAAGGTAAATGATGTGTTCCTGGTATGGATTCATAGTTGCATTAAAGAAGCAATTTTATCTTTTAAGGTATATGAGACAAGCAATAATGGATTGGAATAATCTAAGTTTATAGAGGACCGAATCTGCAAGGTTATACTCAAGAGTTTAGAAAGAGGGCATTGAAATTGGATATTTCTCTTAATACGCAAGAAACTCTTTTGAAGAATATTGGTGAGTTGCATATTTATTTGAGACATATTATTCTTATGTTGAATCCAACTAATCTTGATGAGTTCTGTGTCCAAGCCACTCATATTGATTCAAGGGGAAAGAATGTCAAGGACAACTTTGCAAAGAATGCAATTCAAGCAGTTGAAGGAAAGCACAAAGGAAAAGGTAAAATGATATGAACAACCTTAGTGAAGAAAGAAGATGAGAAGCCTTCGTGTCCACATTGGAAAAAGGAAGGACATGGTGAGGCCAAGTGTTGGAAACTTTATATCCATAACTGAGACCATAGAGGTTCAAAAAAAGGAAGGATAATAAGAATACCATAGCTATAATCCAACTGGATCTTGGATTCGATTCAAGTGAAGAAACCAAAATCACATCCATGAGAATACAAGGTACATCTTCTTCTACTAGTTCTTGCACTAATACTCGTTATTTAAAATTTGAACTATGCATGATGAAAGGAAAAGAAGTGATTTGTTCCATATTAGAGTTATCTCAAAACAGATTAATATCAATACACTCTATGATAGTGGTTCGCAAGCTAATATCATTTTTGAAGACATTGGAATTTGAAACTAAACCTCATCCAAAACCATATTCTTTAGAATGGGTATGTGAAGATCCTAAGTTATAGGTATATAAACAATTTAAGCTCACATAAAAAGATATGTCCAAAATGTGGGCATGATAGGTACCAAAAATAAATAAATAAAACAAAGGTAAAGCACGTGGTCTTCCTCATAAGATATTGAGGCACATGACTATAATCCCAAGGATTCAAAGCTCTTTCATTGCAAATGATTATTCATGTTTCAAGGGTGGCATGCCTCACATAGAAATGAGCTAATAGTTATGTGAATCACATCAAATTCGTTCACCGTCAATCATATAGAGCATACATGGCCCAATAAATTCAAATATGAAGTACGGAGCCTTCAATTGAGCATAGCCATGGATGGATTTAACTTGAATTTCTTCCAAAAAACCAACTATTATATTTGGCTAGTAGAAGTGATCAATAACAATATATCCACATGGTTGATCATGAAGAATAAACTTCTTATGTTGTCTCTTATAATCCCTGGTAGAAAACAAGTGAAGAATATGAATGTCTACCTACAACCATTGATTGATGAATTGAAGCAATTATGGGAATGGATACATGTATATGATGTTTCAAGACCCATACCAAGGGATGGGTCTTTTACATTGTATGGAATATGTGCGCACACCATACAATATAATTTGAGATTAGGATTTTTCTCCATTAAGCATGTTAATTATTTTGTTTAAATTCGTAAAGTTATTTGACATAGTTAATTTGGTGCAATGGTCTTTTTCAACACTATTGTGCTTTGTATACAATAACATCGTGGGTCTTGTAACAAGAAGGTATAATGGATGTAAATGCTGTCAAACTTCTATAAAGGATAGGTGGTCCAAACACCTATGAAATCCAGTGTATGGTTTCTCGAGGGTATTCCACCCAGAAGACCGCCTTTATAAAAGGCTAGTATCTACTTCAATAGTATACCGGAGAGAACCCGACGACTTAAAATAATGACACCCACTATTTGCTTAGGGCATATGACAGAGAGAAGGAGAAGAAAATTACAGAATTGTTTATTTCAATGGGGAACCTTTGTTCGATGATCTTGAAATTTTCGACGCCTATGTTGATAAAATTCCCATTGGGATGAAAATAAAATCTATATTTTATGATCTTCCATATTGGGAACATATTATTATTTCCCACTTACTATATCCCATGCATATAGTTAAAAATGTTTTATCATGGAGACACATGTCATAAAAAATGACACATTCGATGTCAAAAGTGATCTTATTTCTTCAGATACTAAAGAGAAACATTGGCCAAAAAAAGAAAGTAGAGGAGAGAATGGTCCCTCTTGGTATTTTAAATAAGGTGATGTTCGATAGATTTTGAAGGAAGTTATATTGGGTGTGGAAGGTGCCTTATTTATACGGATCTACTCTATGAAGTTGTTTCATTCTAGAAGAATATATGTCTGGGTTGAAATCACATGACCATTTGAACCTTATAAGGGTGTGTATGTCAAATACATGATTTTTTTTCTCCATTGTAGGTTATAATATACTGTGCACTCATTGTTATATGGAAATTAATTTTATGTGTTTCTTGTGTAGTGTCATTACCCTTTGTTCGTTCTTGGTTTTGTGAACCATGACTTCCCCCAAGACCTACAATGTGCCATATCTAAATTATTTGCATTTGTATGTCGGATCGCAACAAAGGATATACATTTGGATATCATTCCAAGGTGGCGTAGAGAGATAGTTGAGATTGTTTATATGTTTGAGAAGGAACTACCCAGGAGTTTCATGGACTTTCACGTTCATCTTCTAATTCACCTAGTTTATGAGGTTGAATTAGCCAGGGTGGTCTCATGTTGATGGATGTTTTTCTTAGAGAGATCATGGAAAAATTGAAGGGGTTTGTTTGGAAAGTGGAAAAATCTACGGGGGTCTATGGTGGAGAGTTACATAGTATATGAGTTGCCATTCTATTATGGCACTAAATACCTCAAGAAAATTGATGACACACAAGGAGAAATGGTTTGGGATGACCAATGGGATGAGGACAAAAGGGAAGAGGAGTTACTCCAAAATAGAAAAATGTGCATGATAAAGAGTAATTCACTTATCTTTTGTCAAATTTTCACAGAGAGATTGTTTACATTAAACTTGATAATATATATTTGATCTCATATTATTTGTTTTAGTTTAATAAATACAATGAAAAATTCAAAAATTGACACCATAAATGAATTCATTCTTTACAATGCAAAGGTAACACAACCATGGGTTGCATTGTATGAAGACAAGAGAAGGAAAGTGGACAATGACAAGAAATAATTTATATGGATGAACATTAGAATCATGCCTTACCTTGATCATTTAAAGATAAATATGTCGATGATTTGTACCAACAATTGAGCAGCTAACTAGATCAAGGAGAATATGGTGCATACGATCATTACATGAGTGGTAAAGAGAATGCACTAAACATAGGGGTCGAGTGCAACAAATCTGTAATAATCTATTTGTGCACATTTTTATCTTTATAATGCACATTTGACTTATAACATCTATATGTTTTTATTAATGCTTGAGTTATTAGACATATGAATACATTCATTTGTCCACATTTTTACAAGTAGATTGTTCCCATCTATGTGGGCATATGGACATCATTTTCACACTGAGGATGTCAATGCTAAACATGTCACATTGGAATGTGGAGTGGAAGTTGAGATCGAATAATCTATTCATGCTAGCTACCATGATAGGAACATAATAGATGGGAATTTAGGTTACATCAGAAAAATACAAGAGATCATTTCAGTGGACTTCTCATCTTTCCAATGTGTTTTTTTAGGTGCAAGAGGTGGGATAACTTCGACCATAGTAAAAGAAGATGGTGATAGTGGGATAATATGTATCAATTCTAGAAGGACATGGGATGAAACTAAAGAACCTTATGTTTTCCCAAAACAATGCAACCCAGTGTTTTTTTACCTAGATGTATTGGATAGGGATTGGTGGTTCGTACTAAGACATGATTCAAGATCAAAACATATTTTTGAGAACAACAATGTTATAATGACAAGTGAGGAAGATAATTAGAGTGATGGCAATGAAGAGTGATACATGTACATGTTTTATTTCAACATTTATATTGTGGATGTGTCATTTTAGAATTATCATATCTATAATTGGTCAATTATGTTTTTTATTCATTGTATGGTGTTGGATATGAATATTTAAAAATTATTTACAACCATCATGTTGAAAATAAATTAAATTGTTTTGGATGAAAAATAATAATGGTCACTTGTTCGTTAAATGTGAAAAATGCATTGCATCATTTTACATGTAGGTTATATTTTTGTTCAATAATTATTTTTCTAATATATTGCGTTTAGTTTATAAAGTGGTTGGTTTCATGTATAATTCAATATTATCAGGTAAGGTATGCATTGTGTAATCATTTTGTCATGAAATATAAACCTTATATCATACAAATTCTATAACCCCTATAGCATCTAACGCCTTAAATCCTAATGCATAATCATTGCAACTATCCCTACACCCCTCACCACTATAATCTAAAATCAATATGAACCCTAACCCTATGACCATTAGTTTCTAAATTTTAAACCACTTAACCCTTAATCAAGGTTACAACTATAATCCCTAATTTCCTAACTCTTATCTCGTATCACCACTAACCCCTAAACCATATAACCTCAAAACCTTATAACCCCTTACTCATTACCCCTATAACCCATCATTATTAAGGTACAATCCTTGTAACCAATATGCTACTAACCCCTTTATCCATTTTTACAGCTAACTCTTAGTCCATATAACACATAATACACATAACCCTGAAATCCTAAACATTAACCATTATAAACCCTAACGCTTTTAACCCCTACCCCTCATAAATGCTAAACAAATTATAACTACTCACCATGTACCATATAACCATCATAACATCTATCATCTATGATGATTTTAACCTATATAGCTCTTGACCCTTAATCCCTATAAACTCGTATTCCTTATAAGTTGTAATCCATATAAAACGTAACACATATAACCCATAAATCATAACCTCTAACGCCTAACCTCTTTAAAAAATATTCCTTATAACCATTGAACCTAAAATCCACTCACACATACAACACCTAACCCCCATAACCTTATCATCCACAATCCATATAACCTATATATGTATTGACCCATTATCTTATAACCCTTTATTTCTATAACCATGCCATTCATAACTCATATTCTTTATAACCATTGACCATTAATATCTAATACATATCCCCTATAATACCTAAAGCCTAACTTATATAAACATAGATCCTTATAACTCATAACCCCTATAACATCTTACCACTATAAACCTACAACATTATTCCCTAGCCACTTTAACACATATACATTACAACCACTATAAACCACAATGCTTAGAACTACTTATCTAAACCATCACATTCCAATATTTGATCCATATAACCCATAATTTGTAACCAATATAACCCTTATAACCTATAAGCATTAAATCCCTATCACCCTAACTCACAATTTTCATAGCACCTAATTAGTAGTATGTTAAACCCCAAATATTATAACACCTAATCTTGATTAATAAAACCTACAATATATATAAACTATGAAACTATATGGTCCATTCATCACCTAACCTATATCGCCATTAATAATAACTAACCATTATAACCTCCAACTTCTAACACCAAATCCTATACATCCATAAAATATAACTTGTAACCCACAAACTTATAATGTTAACCATTAATCCCTAATCCATCAAATCTAACCTCAATAACTTGTAATGAGTATAACCCCTACCTCTATAATGACTATCCCATGTGATATGTAATTACAAACTTATAAATACCTTAACCCCTATACTTTCTTGTCTAACGAATATCACATTAGCTAAGGCCCACTTTTGTATGATCCTTCCCACTTCTGTATGATCCTGAAAAGAAAATAAATAGTAGGAAGAATGAAATAAAATGTGAAGGTAGTCATCAAAGCTTCATGGACACAGAATTTGTTAAAAACAAAACAATTCAATCACCTGCAACTTCCATTGAATGCGTTTTGCAGTTATTTGTTTATTTTTATATAATATCCACAACCAGAGGATCACGTTGTATGTTCATTATGGAGAAAATATGGGCATCCCTTACTTCATCCTTGCACCTGGATTGAATGTCTCAAGGCTTTGCGTAGATACCATGACATTCGAGGAACAAAATTCATTCCAATAATCACGTGAGCTCTTGGATTAGGTTGTTTCCGCTAGCATCAATTTCATAGTTGTTACTGAGATGTATCCTATGCCACGACGTGATACAACAGTTTTATAATATTTAAGTTTTATAACTGGTCGTTGGCCATCGATATTTTTCTTGTATTCGACGAGTAGAATGCACTAGTGATACAACACATAGTCCGAAGTTAGAATATCCATAACTTTAATTATCTTGAAGATGCATGAGAATAACCATAAAAGACTATAATTTACGGGATATATGCATATGAATGGTGACATCATTATATGTTTTTTTGGAAATAAATTAACCCCTTATCAAATTCGGACGCAGAGCTCCAGTATGAAATAAATAGGAAAAATTTAGACTGAGGGATTGGCGTAGCAATTTGGCCCCTAAATCTGGTTCATGATAACATTTTGATGACATGACAGTTTCACATGTTGAATGGTTGGAAAGAATTTATATTATATTGTTGATTTACAAATATGAGTATCACTCATATGATTATGAGATAATATATATATGTAGGAACAATGTGTATACTTTGCTTTGTTTAAGTTTATGCTATCTGTGTGATTTTTTTTTCAAAAAGGAAAAAAAGCGTATATTGATCATAAGAACCAAATTACATTACACAAATGTTTGCTAGCATGATTTCAAAAAATAAGATCAGCACTGAGTGTACTTCATTGTTACAAATTTGCGTCAAAAATGACTAAATATTTAGACTATATACACCACAATATATTATGTTTAGAAAAGTCTGAAAGCTTTAAACGCAAAACTTAAAAAAGCAAATCTAGATGAAACCTTCTGGTTTCACTTGAATCATGGGCCTTAGTTGTTTTAATGCACTATCCATCTTCCAAACTGAGTCCCGCTTTAGATAAGCTATCAACTTGTGAATTATGGGCTCTATAAATGTGAGCAAAAGATACTTCCTTTATTTGTTTTATCAGGTTTTTTATATTGCTTCCAAGGTTCTGCAACACATGATTGTTGAAAGAGTTACCTTTGTTCATGTAATTTATCCATAATTCTGAATACCCATAGATGTTAAGTCTTTCCACCTTGTGCTCAATAGCCATCAAAATTAGAGTGCGTAATGTAAACCTTCAGCTCTGTTGTTCGTTCCACTACCTCCATTTGCTTGAAAGCTATACATAGCCCCTGACAGTCTCAGGGTACCTCCCAAGCCACAAAGATTATTGTTGCATGATCCGTCAAAGAATCCCACTTGATCCTCCTCTAAGTCTGAGATGGCTTTAAGCTGTCTAATTTTGACCTTTTTCACTGGATCCTGAAATAATTTGAAGAGTGAAAGCACCTGTGAGGTCACAAAGAAACTTGGTTGTTTAATAGCCTCAAAAATGGAGAGGTTATGAGCTATCCAAACATACCAAGGAACCAAAAAGACTAAACATTTGATTCTTTTCAAAGATGGGTCATCAAACCATTGCTTCATAAAGATCACATATGAGTCTGCCTCATCCACAAAGGTTATATTTAAAAAAATTCTCAGCTCATTCCATACATTTTGGATAAAAGGACAGTATAAAAACAGATGGGCTGCATCTTCCTCTGCCGCGTATCATAAGCTACATCTCCCCAGACCTTCTATGTTCCTCCTCTTCAATTTGTCCCAGGTTAATATTTTATCCTGTATGATTAACCATACCAATATTTTGCTTTTATGGGTACTTGAAGCTTTCCATAGCTTTCCCCACCACCATGGATCTTCCTACTATTGAGTGCCCCATAACGCTTAATAGGATGCCTTCACTGTGAACGACCCTTCATCCATTAAACCGTGCCATTGTAAAGTAACCTCGGCTCTGTTTAAACAGATGTAACCCTTAGTTAACTTAGTGGTCCAACAGTTCCAAACTTCGTGCCATCTCTCTGGCAGCGGCAATGCTACAGCTGATTTCCATTGTTGAATGAAGAAAGTCCTACCCTTGGCAATATCGGCTAAAACCTTGATGCCCCTAACTTCCATATGACCGATTAGTTCGCTGGGAAATCTCTGCGTGACAGACACCCCTTTGTATTGGTCCATTCCGATGTGAGCCTTTTGCCCATTCCCCACCTGCCAAATTAAATGATCCCCTATTACTGAATAGGCTACAATAATGTTTTTCCATAATAGTGAACCCCCTTTACTGTTTTTAGCTAGCTGCTAAATCCACTGTAGAATAGAGAAATTGTGCAAATACTTTGATTTTAAGATTGCTTGCCATTTTCCATCCTTTGATATCAACTACCAGACCGATTAGCTTCCAGGGCCTTACTGAAGGTGAATAATTCTTTGAAGCCCCAACCCCCTGCTTCCTTAGGTTTGCATATCGATTCCCACAAAGTCTAGTGGATACCTTTCCCCTCTTTACCCTTCCAAAGAAATCTGAAAAACAGCTTCCTCATGGCATGCATAACTCCATTTGGAATCTTGGCGAGGATTGCCCAATAGACCGGAATAGCATTCAAAACACTCTTGATCAGCACTGCTTTTCCACCTCTGGAGAGAAATTGATTACACCAAAACGAGATTTTTCCTTCCACCTTCTCGATCATCCAGTTCCAGTCTTTCTTTGTGTAACAATTGGGTTTTAAATGGAAGCCCAAATACACAAATCCTTCTGCTAAATGAGTAGTCTCCATTGGAATTACATCCAGAAAACTATCTTTCTCTACCTCAGACAATGCATTATAATAACATACAGACTTATTGTAGTTGATGAGCATTCTAGTTGCCTTGCTAAATAGCCAAAATATGTCTTTAATTGTTATTACTTCTACCTTTGTATTACCCAAGAAGAATAAGGCGTCATCCACGAAGAAGATATGGGTAAGACGTGTCCTGCCATAACAGGTCCCCTTCATAGAATTGTTATCCACTAACTCAACCACCCGATTACTTAATCCATCCATGACTAACAGAAAGAGGTAGGGAGACAACGGGCAACCCTGTCTTAGTCCTCTTTTTGGGTTGAAAAAACTTGATGCAACCCCATTTATTAAGACTGAAAAATTTACTGTCGAAATGTAGGACCACACCCAATTGAAAAACTGCAGGTCGCATCCAATCTGGATAAGGACCAGTCGAATGTACAGCCAATCAGTTCTGTCATATGCTTTAGATAGATCAATCTTCAATACTTTTGCCAGATGTTTCCCAATTTTCAATGAATGGATTCCTTTCTGAGCACAACTGACTGCCTCATGTATACTTCTTCCCAATAGGAAGCCAAACTGCTCCGATTGAATTAACTTGGCCAGAAAGGGTTTGAGTCTTTCTGCTATAAGCTTCAATATTATTTTATAGAGCGTATTGCACAAGGAGATTGGTCGGAAGTGTCCAAAGGATTTAGGCATTTCAATATTAGGGATTAACTTGATAAAGGTTGAGTTAATGCTTGCCAGGAGATATCCCAAGACCCTATTATCCTCCACAACCCTTAACAGGTCGTCTTTAAGTAGATCAAAAAATGCTAAATATAGCTCTGAAGTCCAGCCGTCCGAGCCCAGGCTACGCTCTTTTTTTAATAACTGTAAAGCCTTCTTTAACTCTTCCATAGTCATAGGACCACTTAAAGCAGTTCTATCTTCATCCTGCATCCAGCAATTGAATTTGGCTGCTAAAATTACTATAGATTGTAAGTTGTTACCTTCCGGAGCTTGATAAAAATCCTCGAAGAATGCCACCCCACCTTCTGCAAGCTGCTGAAATCCCTTTAAAGGCCATCCTCTGTCATCTATTAGATCCCAGATAGTATTTATCCTTTTATGGTGACTAACCATCTTGTGGAATAAGCCAAATTTTCATCCCCAAGCTGAAGCCACACTGCGCGGCTTTTGATTTTAACTTCAACTTCTCTATCCAACATCATCTTGTTTTTCTTTTCTTCCAGCATCGTCAATTCAGATATATGGAATGCATCCTTCAGAACCGGATAATCCTCATAAAATTGCTTTATACTCTGCTCCACTGCTACTATGCTAGCTTCCATCACTCATTTTTGCTTCCTCGCCCAGACCACCATTAGATCCTTTATTATTTTTAAAGCTGCCACAAACCGAATGGCACAAGAATCCCCGTTTGAAGGATCATAATGTCTCCAATTGGATCTAATCAGCACATTAAAATCCCCATTGCCCAGCCAATGTGGATTGAACTTGAACAGTACCCCCGGAGTCAAATCTCCTTTTTCTACACTGCACATTATCGGAAGGTGATCTGAAATACCCCCCACCACTCTCCATGAATGAGCCTTGCCTATACCAGTAAGAAAATCCCCAGATAATAGAAAGCGGTCCAGCCTTTTTGTTATGGCCGCCGCCCCAGACCTTTTATTAAACCAAGTCAATTTCTTAATCACTGGTTCCAGGTCATAAATATCCCCTTCCATCATAAGATGCCGGAAAGCTTTCTGAAAGGGATCCAATCGGGCCCCCACACCCCAGATTTCATCACGGCCCAGGGTAACATTTAAATCTCCTGCAATTATAAACGGAAAATCCCTCAGAAAAGATTTTTTGAGCAGGTCTTTCCAGAAAATATTTTTACGATTGTATGGACCATAGATATTCAAAACGTTAAACGATACTGCTAACGCCGGGCTACTAAAGGTTGTCCCCAACCCCGACTGAAATGCAAAACTGTTAAGCAATGATACCGTCTCTTTCCAGCCAGACACCAAACCACCCGATAGACCAACACTGTCAACCCATACAAATTGCCAACCAGGAAGAAGAAACCTCAGCCGGTCGACCAGACTAGACCCTCCACACATAGTCTCTTGAAGAACCATAATATCCGGTTTATTTAATGCTACTAACCTCCCTAATGCCAGCAATTTTGGGTTGCTGGCTAACCCCTAGCAATTATATGAGAAAAGCTTCATGAGTTCACCTTCCCGAAAGGCAAACCTCTAAGCGCCAATAAACCAAGGGGTGAAGAGAAACGATTGCTGAGGTTCTCCCTAAGACCCAATCTCACTAGACAGCCAGGGTATGGAGGCTCATCTCCCGAAGACTTCCTGGCTAAAGGCCTTCCCCTCTTTTCCTGAGAACATAATGCATATGGATAAGTCAAATCCTTGGAGTCTTTGCCTAACCCTTTATCCCCATCATCACCCATCCCACCGGTAGTCGGATTCCTTAGGAAGTTCTTACATGTTCTGAGGGTTAAGCCAGGGCTCACTAACCCTAAAAATGCCAGGGGGCTGAAACAGGGTTTTGTCGATTCTAAATTCTTTAAAGGGATAAGGGAAGAATTAAAAGACTTACCCAAGGGAGAAGCCGGAGAAGAGCTTCCCGGTTCCACTGCTGCAGTCCTATACTCTTCCTGCCTTGGGAAAAAAGCCGCCTCATCAGTAACTATGTTACTCGATGGAGTTGGGTAAGCCCCAAGATGCTCCGAAGCACCACCAGTAAGTAAAGGAAGGTCCATACCAGAGCTAACTGATTCGTCCTGTTCCACTACCAAAACTGAGACTAACCTAGGAGACGTTACCAAGCAAGAGTCCTCTCGCCCCTGAACGCCATTATTTATCTTGTTAGAGCTTCGGTCAAACGTACTACTTACCTTATTCCTGCCTTTAGCTATCCATTTTTACTTAGTAAAAGGGAGAGCACAATATGAGATTAAATGCCCGTAAACATGACACCGGCCGCATCTGAAAGGAAGATTGACATAATCCAAAAATTGAGAATAGCTTTCCTTGCCTGCTATAATCTCGATTACTTCCGGAAGGCCTCTGGTTGTGTCCACTTCCACTAGAACCCTCGCCACCGTGCGTTGAGCTTTGTGTTTGAAGGTCATATCCACAGTTAGGGATTTTCCAATACTATTACCCACTGCCATAATAAAATCCTCATTCCAAAACTCCAGAGGTAGGCCAGGCATTTTGACCCAGACAAGGACATCCCCTTTCTTCTCCCTTCTTGGATCAAAACAGGCATGCCATGGCTTCAACACCAAAGCTGTGTTTCCCCACATCCATAGCTTACCAAAAACCTTGGCGATGTCGGATTCATTCCTCATCTTGAACCCTAGCCATCCTTTTGTCATAATATAGAATTCAGGTATATAGTCTAAAACAGCCCCCCATTGAGACTCTAGCCAAGAGCAAAGGGAATTCTCCTCAATACGTTTCCCGGAAAACCTTCCTATCAGTGTTTTCCCTACCAGATCCATAATGCTGACCACCCTTATATCTTCTCCCACAGTCAATTTAACACCGTTCCTTTTCTTGATAACGCTCTTATTTTTCCTTGCCTTGTGACAGCGGTAGGTATCTGACGGCCCTGTCTTAGGAGAACGCTGAACAGTTTGATCATCCGTCCATCCAAAATGATCTTCCAAAAACCCACAATCCAAAGAAGCCTCCTCTATCGGCCCTTGGATAATAGATCTTACTTCCCCCGAGGTCTCCATACCTCCTTACCTGTAAAATTCCTTATACCCCACGTGGCATCATCCAAACCCTACAATCCAAGAAACTACAGAACGTACTCCTTGCAGCATTTACTTGATACATGCCTCCTTCAGAACGTGTACCACGTATTGAAATTTTTTACTTCATACATACCCATCACGTGATACACCTTCTCTTCATTGGCTTTCTAAAAGGGTTTTTTACCTCATACATACCCATTTACAGAACGCACTCCTTGCAGCATTTACTTCATACATACCCATTTACAGAATTGTTATCAATTGAAAAACCCTATCTGTGTGATTATGTGATGTACCTTTGCATAGACATGTTCCATAATAAATGAATATAAAATAAGCATGATAATATGTGGTTTTACATGCAAATTTATGGTATTTATGATGAATTAAATGAGGTAAGGCAGTATGATGAAATTCAATATTGATGAGGATGTCATATTTTATTGTGATGTGAGATGGTTTTTGAAACTTGAATTTCTTGATTTTCTCAGTACAAATGTGGTTATGTAATAACTGCACTTGATTTGTTGATATGCCATGATCATGAAGTGATGAAATACTATATTGTATATATGGATTTCTTCCATGGTGGTTAATGACTGATGATATGATTGTGAATGGAAGTGCTGCAGAAATTCCATTCTAGGGCCTTCAAGGTCGAGTCATTCTAGAAACCACGATCTCATGGGAGCCCATAACAATGAGAGAGTATGGGTTGGGGACAAACTCACTTAGTAATACCTTTCCAGCTACAGTTTGGATTCCTGTTCGAACAAAATATGATGTTGTCGATGAGGTGATCAGAGGAGACCAAAATTCAGTGCGGTCAATGAGGTCTAATACCGGAAGTCCACGGTTTGAGGTATATCATCCGTAAAGGGAGGTATATGGAGGACTTTCGATGCCTGGGGTTGGCTTCCTTGGAGGGATATGGAGGGAGTCAGGTCCAACCTTTCGAGATGCCTGGTTGACCAAAATCCAGTGTGGCCAATGAGGTAACCATGTGTGACCAAAATCGGGTGCAGCCAATGAGGTCAAAATAGATACCGGAAGTCGACCAAAATCCAGTGCGGCCGATGAGGTCCATAGATCGGTTTATCAATTATGCTAACCGTGAAGATTTTGATGCCTACTGTACTGTCTGCGAACAGGTTATAGTAGAGGGCCCGTTCCATGGAAAGCGAGACCACCAGGAGTGTTGGTGTGGAGGGTTATGGAGGTTTCTCGGGTGGTATGATTCTTAGAGAGAGGGTGAGTAAGGAATGAGGAATTTTGGGGGGGGATGTGTTATGCCTTTCTATTTCATTAAGCCGGTTTTGATTTATTGTTTATGTCATGTTTATGAAGTGTATTGTGAAGTTAATGCATAATTTGTATGAATGGTTGCATATTAGAACCTAGTTAATTAAACAAGAGAATGTAGTAATTAGGGCATTGAATGTATTAGTGAAGGAGGAAACTTCTTGCATGATGGCCACATGCAAGATTTTTCATCTTCACAATAGTATTAAATATGTATAAATATATTATACTAATTAAGTGAGTATTGTTTTGTGTATGATGTTATTCTGTGTTATGAACCTATCTATGTGAGGAGTATAACTTTGGGGCGAAGTTCCTCGAAGGGGGAAAGTATGTAACACCCTAAAATTAACTAAGGAATTATAATTATTAATCCCTCATAAAATACTAATAAAGTAGTAATAAAATGGGAAAAAAAAAAAAAATTAAATGAGAAATATTAATAAAGTTAATTAGCTACTAATCTAGGGTAAAGTTAATTAAATTGATTAAATAAAGTAGAATGCATGAAGGCCATGTGGCCCTCATGCATAATTTTTTTTTATAAAAATAAAATTGGAATTATGCATAAATAGGGGAATTGGAGGTTGATTTAGGGGTCTTCTTGGTTTTTATGCTCATTCTTGGCTTTTATGCTCTTGTTTGGGTATGTTTGGTCGGGAAAAGGGGTTCTATGGAGGTGGAGGTTTGGACGTTGAGGGTAGAATAGGATTCTGATTGTGATGATTGGCTAGCTTGGTATTGTTGATTGACGGCTCGAGGGCTCTCAATCTATGACTGAGAGGTTGGTTGGGAGGAGAGCGGTCCCCAAAATGTGGTTTTTCAGTTGTCGACATGTACCTAATAGCCCCTATGATATATCTGTAAGTACGAGTTCTAACAGATACGTCATCTTCCTCTTCTTATTGAGTATTATGAAATTAGATTTATAATTTGGGTTACAAAAACTACTTGTGTTATCCTCAAAAAATATTTTTGCCATGAACATGAATTTGTAAATTAACTGTACTGATTTTATTATTTTATTTTGTTTATTCAGAATTTAGTTTCGATTAACAATTAGAATTTTAATATTAATTACCTTAACCCATATACTTTCAAATACTTACAACTCAAAATCTCATTATCTATGTTCCCCTTATTACTCCTGATCACTAAAACTCCTATTACCCTTAGCCATTCCCTTTTCCTATTCCTTATAACACCTAATCTCTATAAGGTTAAAACCCTTAACTCATAGTTCCTATATCCCTTAACCTACTCAGTATGTTTTGTAACTCTTGATATCTATAGATTATAACATGTAAACTATTCATGGCCTTCTATAATCTCTAGTTCGGATAATCCCTAAGTCCTTTTACTACTATAATAAAACCTTAACAAATTTTGTAAATCCAAACCAATTTAAATCAATATCATAACTAAGTTCTACTATTTAACGCATTAAATCAAATCCCTATTTAGTTTGTTGCTTGTATATTTTGTATTAAGGATGTTTCGGGGTATACCAACATAAGTAGATTGTGTTTTTATGAGTGGAATAATTTTAGGTGATTCATATATGTTCTTTACTTTAAATATGATATTAGTTATGTGGAGTATAATAGTTATTTTGACTTACAGTAAATGAGTTAAGTAATAGCATGTATTCTATCTAAAGAAACAATCAAACCTATTTTTGGATCTAAAATTTTGTTAAATTAACATAGTATGTACAACATTTGCAATAGTTGCTTGTAAACCAAATTGCATATCATTTGAGTCGCACAACAATTGACTTCTAAAAGTAATAATATCATATGAAATCCTAACTAAATATGAAGAGTCTTGTAAAATATAAGTTGCATTTCCATCATTATAGCATGTTTTCATATGGGAGCTTGTGAATAATTTCTATTGACATAAAATACTTTATATTATAACTTTGACATGAAAGTTATTACCCTCAGTTGTATGGTGATCGTAATCACCATTATGTGCTTGAAAATCATAAAGTTAAGTTTGTTTTCAATATTATACAAAATGATGGGCTTCCAAAATTGCTATGTTCCCTATTATATTATATTATCTGGGAAGCATAATTCACCATAATTTGATATATTTATCATTCAAAAGATTGTCTTTCACTTTAATTTATCAATTAAAAACCAATAAAGTTAAAAGACATTTAATTTATCAATTTGTAATGTATTATTCATAATGATTGTGGAATTCTTGATCTTGGGCCTGCATTCCAACACTTATTTTGATATTGAGTTCCTCATTTCGACCCTCATTCCGATACTGAGTTTGTTTAGCATATTTGTATTCATCGTTTCTCACCATTGTTTAGCACAGCAGCTAGATTCAATGCCCTGTTTATTTGAATAGAAACATTGTTGCAAGTAATTTTTTATAATTTTGGAAATCAAGATTGCTTCAGAATTAGGTTTTTTTTAACTTAGAATTTGACGTCGTCCTCACTACGACTCTTTTGCTCCATTGTCCAAGCCATCAATTCACTTGATGCTATGTCTGTATGCATTAATTCATCTAATGCTCCATTTGATACTTTGTGTGTATGCATTAACCACACGTTTGAATGTATTTGTGAAGCCTTATGTACCAATAATCATGTAAAAATTATGGTGAAAAGCTTCATGCACATATACGTTGACTTACTTGATATGTCATCATCTTAAAATGCAGACATGGAGTTTTTAATTTAAAGATGGAGTTTTAAGCTCGGGAATGTTTAATTAGGAAATTGTTTTAGGATTGTTATTTAATTTTTATTTTTTTAGTGTATTTTCATTTTGATATAGTTTAAAAAAAATTCTGTGATTTAAATTTTAATTTGTAATATGATTTTGAAATGGCATAGGTACCTTGCTTTTTGAAGATTGCTTAGTTTGTTTTGAATTTGGTGCTTTTGATTAATAAAGTAGGTAATTTATTTGGTAATGTTAATTTGGTAGGGATTTATTTTTAAGTTTTAAAAAAAGTTTAGATGTTTAATAAGGTTTAGTCGTGTTAGATATTTAATCAAGTTTATAAAGTTTAGGTTTTTTAATTGTTAATTAGATAGGGAATTATGGTAGTTTTTGTAAATTTTTAGGTTGAAAAGTTTTAGAGTTTTTTTATTTAGTTTGTAAATTGTAATTAGTTTATAGTTGTTATTTGAAATTAGTTTGAATTTGTAATTAGTTTGAAAATTGTAATTTGTAGTTAGTCTTTAAAATTAGTTTATAAATTGCAATTAGTTTTTAATTAGTAATTAGTTTGTAGACTAGCACACTTTGCAATTTGAAATAGGAATGTAAAATTTATTTGGTAGTTCATAATTTGTTTTTACAATTCAAGTATGTTTGTTAGCATTATGCTAGGTTAGGTTAGATTAGGTTAGCCTTCAACACTGCACATAAAGTGCTGGCACCTCGAAGCTTATGAGCCTCGGGTTGAAAATTAAGTGTTGAATTCTTAACATATATTTTTTTCGACACAAAATCTCTTATAGAATATATGGGATTTTTCCACTTTCCTATTTGTTTAGTTGGTACATATTCCTTCACCTGTAGTTACTAGCCAAGTTTGGCTACTGAAATTGGAGGTTCCATTACTCAATGCCACCACTTAATACAATGACATTAAATTATTTTAACAAGAGTCAAACATTATATTGCATCTCTAATTTAGATCATTAACACACAATATAGTTTATAATTAAACAACATTAATGTCATATGAAAATGAATACAAATATACATGAATGATATCAACATGATAGACATCAACATCAAGTTTAAAGTTACAAATATTTAAGTTTAAAACTAAGAGTATTATCCCCCCCACCACGGGTGATCATGGATGAATTGGCCCTGGGCTGTCCGGCTACCAGCCCCTTTACGAGTCTAGCTACCCTAGCCACCTGCCCTCCCTCCCGGATCCCGAGGCCGGCCATGTGACCACCTCCAACTGCCACGCACCCCATGCTCTTCCTTAATATCTATGCCCGTCCCTGCGTTCGGAGCCTCTCCTCCTGGCCCTTCAATCATCCTTCCTACATGTGCGACGTCCCCTCGGCCCCTCCCGCTCGGCTCTATGATCTTACCATTATGGTGACCATTAATTTATGGGATAATCCCTGTCACCTCACCTTCATTACCTGCTTCAGCAATGATTTCCCGACTCCATGGCTCTTCATTCGAATTTCGGTCTTCAAGGAGAAGGCTTGGCTTCAGGCTTTAAAGCGCCCTAATTATCTCCGGCTCTGGCATTTTCTGGTTATCTCAGGCTCTGGTTCGAGCTCATCTACCCTCCTGGTTCTTGCTGCTATCAGTCCTTTATTCCCTGTCACCATGCCTCCCCGCACCCGCAGCTCGCCGTCGCATGGAAATTACACCCAACATGGAAGATCCTCCTCCTCGCCCCCTCTGTTTGTAATGCGTGGTGTTATTGACAAATCCCGATGCTTCAAGAAGGATATACCTATGGGGGGCCAAACGCAAATCCTGGACGCGGAAGAGGACGCTTGTGTGTCACGTAGGTTATCCACGGATGAGGACATTCGTAATGATTTCGAATCCCTCGTCCTAGATCCTTGTAGCACCAGGGGCCGCAAAACCTTGTATCATAAGACTTTGGATGCACTCTGGATGTAGAAGCTAGTGCTAGGAAAAGCACTCACGGACCAGAATGAATCCCAAGCGGAAATTCTCATGCAATTGGACGAGATGATGGATTTTCATAAACAAATCCTGTACAATCAACAACAATTTGTTCATCGGTTTGGAATCACGCTCGCTAAGGATCCAACCACCCAGCCCATTCAAGAGGAGCAGTTGGACCACACCAGTATTTATTTTTTTCTGTCCCTTGGCTCTATTTAGTTTTTGGTTTTGGCTCACGAGCCCGTTTTCTGTTTCAGTAACACTGCAATGTTTTAATTTATGTTTATGCAAACTCAACTTTACTTAGACTGTTAGCAACTCTGGATACATACAATATTTTGAGGTCCATTTTCTCGTTCACGAGAGGGCCTAGTTACATACTTTTTCTGAGGTCTGTTTTCTCGGTCACGAGAGGGCCTGGTCGCACTCTATATATTTTTACGATGATAATATAAGGATCTATATCTAACTGATAAAAAAATAAAATAAGAGTATTATAATTTTATTGAAGTCACACATAGATAAAGTTAAGTTCAAAGCAAGGTAAATTTATCCTCTATAAAAATAGAAGAAATCCAAGTTTGTTAATGATCTCAAATACATACTCTTAATGTATTACACTTAAATATTAACATACTTTTAACTAATACCGTTGTTAAACCATTAAATTGGTTATAAAACATTACATAATAACATTAAATTACTATCATAAAAATATGACATTAAATTATTTTAATTAGAATTAAGCATTATATTAAATCTCTAATTTAGATCACTGACACACGATACATTTTATAAATCAAGCAACATCAGCATGACATGAAAAGACATAAATATACATAAACGATATCAACGTAAATACAACAACATCAACATGATATGAAAAACACATAATTGATGAAGGATAATAACACACCATAATATATCTCTAATATACATCAGCTAGTTGATCCACCACTAGAGATAGATGTTGAGGATGATTGTCATTGATGTCAAAGGAGTTCATTAATGACAAAGGAAAAGTATAGCAATTCGGTGTAAATGGTCGATGCCATAGTTAGTCAATTCTTAAACTGGTTGACTCCATACTTATTCGATGCTTAAACGGGTCGACTCCATACTTAGTCGATGCTTAAACTAGTCGATGCTTAAACTAGTCGACGCCATATTTATTCGATGCTTAAAACTAGTCGACGCCATACTTAGTCGATGCTTAAAACTGGTCGAAAATGTCGAAGCTAAAAAGTGGTCGATAGTCATATAAATTCGATCAGTGCCAACCGCTTTTATTATGGTTGAGTCATTGTAAATCAAGTCAATAGTCGACCTCTTGTCGACTTATTATTGACCATTGTCAGTCGATTCAGAGTTAGAGATGTAGTCGGCTAGTCGGAGTTGAAGTCGGAAAGTTGAAGTCACGAATTTGACATCGGAATCAACAATCCGAAGTCGAAACAAAGGAGTCGAAGATGTTGAATTAAGAGTGTATCTTTGATGTTTGGACACCTGACATCGGAATCAAAAATTCAGAATCAGAGTCGGCAGGAACTACAGAATTTGAACCCAAAATCCGACAGCATATATGTCGTATTTTCTACATCTTGTTGTCGACCATACGACAATCTCCATCTTTTTCAAACATCGGTCTAAATTCGGCTGAAATCCGACGGTAGGATGTACCATCGGATATCCGACACATACTACCGACGGCCAGGAATTCGGTTATCCAGCGGTCCACACTTAATTTAAAGTCGGACATCTTAGACATGGATGTGGGATCACTGACGACATCACAATGCAAAAATTCCTTCCATCCAACATTCTTAGCCGTCAGTGGTATGGCAGAAACGTCAAGTACTTTATCCTGTTGAATTCGGATAACCGACGACATCACAATGCAAAAATGCCTGCCATCCAATGTTCTTAGCCATTAGTGGTATGGCAGGAACGTCGAATACCATAGCCCATTGAAGTCGGATATCTGATGACAATAGAATGTAAAAATGGAATCCATTCGACGTTCTTAGCCGTCGATGGTATGGCAAGAATGTCGGATGGCTTAGCAATGGAAGTTGGATATCCGACGTCATTATGGAATTTTAAAAAAAAACAGTATTATGTTGTGATCAAATTTGTAGAGTGGGTCTTATTAATTAGAGATTGTTGTTTGCACGAAGGTCTCATAAAATTCTGAGCAGGAGGTAGACCTTGTGGGTGATTCAAAGTTGACTCTTCATCCTCATCATTTCACATCTATACAAATCTGGCTGCGGTTAACTCTAATTCAGCCACTTCATCCTATGTGAAGGTGATGCCCTTGAGGAAGTTCATATGATAGGGGGAGTAGTTGAAGCAAATGAAATAAAATCAACTCGATGATTGGAGGATTTTCTTTTATGAATTTACTAGATATAATTGACAAGTATGAGTTCAAGAAATATGGCACAAATTATATTCATCAATTGGTATTGAGTGATTGGTAGCATCCATGGTAGTAAGCTATTCCTTATGGAAAAAATAGTAGCATTCCTCTCAACTCTAATGTGAAAAGTGTGTATCAATAAGCATATACATGGAAGCCTTAAAATTGTTCAAAGAATGAAGAATGTTGAAGGAGATAGTGGACAAACTCGGGATTGATAGAAGTTATCGATGCAAGGAAGACATGGTCAAATTGAATATTACACATCTCTAAATGCTCAACATTATATAACAGAATTGGAGAAGGTCAAATCATTTTTGGGTAAGGATAAAGTGGACAAGCTCGGGCTTGTTACTCTTGGAAAAAGGAAGCTTCAGTGAAGCAATGTACTGGAGATTGTTGAAGAGAATATCCTTTCAACTTGATTTGACAAGAATTATGACTGAGAAATGATATGATTGATAGGGGGAGTATGGAATGATGATGCATGCTTACCTTTTATGAATTTACTAGACATAACCTTGTTGAAGTTTGAAGTAGCATTGGGGGAGCATTTTAGCATGAAAAAACCAGCAGCAAAATTTTCATGAAGATGGAAAGGTACAAGGATAATTTACAAGACACAATATCAAGCTCAGTCAATAGGAGGATTAGTTGAAGCAAATGAACTTTTACTTCATTTGATTCAACTACTCCCCCTATCATATGAACTTTTCCCGCCGTAACCATTTCTTACCTTGATTTCAAGAGGCGGCTGTGAAGACGAACCGTCATAAAGCATCGTTTCATATATCTATGGTTTTCTCAAAACTATAGAATGAACATAAATAGGATTTCCACAGTAATATATTCCATCCAAACCTATCAAGTACACTTTTAGGTCAGCAATATTGTCATCTCTGAACTGTGGAATCTCTTTGGCCATTTTCACCCTGTAGTGCTCTGGTTTTTACAGCAGAGCACTGAGTAAAATTTCAGAGTTAATTTTCTTCGTATTAAACTTTATCAAGTGTATGGAAGTCAATTTCTAACAATTACTATGTGCCTAAATGATATTTAGTGTACTGTCGTGTTTTCATCAACCTTACATTCGTAATTTAAAATAAACAAACATATCATTACTTTCTTTTCAACAATCATGTTCCAGCATAAGAATATGTTTCACAACTTAGTAAATCAGTAAATAGCAAGTTATGCATGTTTACAGTAAGATTTAGCATAATAATCAAATAACGTAAATAACAAGGAAATTACCTGATGTTGATGCTAACCGTAGGTTGCAGCCGGTTGTATAACCTCTTAGACAGCCAAAATGGAGTGTCCACCCTACCGACCAGCTATTATCTTGCTGGCCCTTGGAAATCAAAGGATTTCCAAGCCCCCGAGCTCACAATCTGATAATCCCAAGAGCAGTCCTCTCTTCTGTTCTCCAAACTTTCTGTTCTCCAAACTTTTGTTCTCCAAAACCCTCTTTTCTTCCTTCCAAAAAACCCCCCTTTTACTCCAAGCTCTCCCCCTCTATATACTTTCCCTTCCTCGAGAATATCTTGGGCTTACTCCACCGCCCCAAAATCCCCCTCTCGAGCCCCTCAACATTTACTCCTATCACCAGTTCATTCATACACGGTTCTTTATAAAAAAAAATGTATAATTAATTACCCTCATGGAAAATTTATTTGGTTTTGGATTGACGGTCGTAAGTATTTATTACGGTGGGAATTATCACCCAAAGGTTATCCATTCGGGACAAGCTTCATTAATTACAAGTCTATTCGCCATCCTTGGTATTTAATGTTATTAATATAATTAATAAAATATTATATAATTAGTTGACCCTTTTCAACTTGGACATGATGTGTCTTAATGGTCTACCTTATCCGTCGAGATCACTTATCTTGAGGTTTAAATTCCAAGATTAACATTGAATAATTAAATAACCATTTTCCATCACATCACGTTCATTCCAAAAATAGTTATCCTATTATGTCTAACTTAGAAATGTAAAATAATCACATTCTAATCATTCATTAATCAATATTTAAATTTCACCTATTTTGCAATTGTTACGACATGGGTAGTAGTATTATTATAATAAATTTTAGGTAATAATATTAATTTAAATCCCCATAAGGTAATAATAATGGTGAATTTAATAAAGATGTCTTTTACATCATTTGTTTATCACATGAGTACCCTAACATCTACATAGTATCATCGTTCTTCTAAACAAAGCACCCTTAAGTGCTTAAACAACCTTACTAATTAACTAAACAGTACCCTTACCTTATTTACAACAATTCTCAGACGACAATGTTAACTGATGGCACTTGTCTCAATTGTATATCACAATGTTTACCAACGGGTAATGCGTAGCTTAATTGACTTGTTTTACACATCTTAGATAACTTTATATTCATTATCTGAATTCGGTCAATGCATGATTAACCTAATTACTTATGACAACTTACACATTTATTCAATATGTTAAGTGTTTGTATCTCGATACTAGTGTACATGTGCAAGGTGTGCATGCGTGGCCAGCGTATGCACACATCATAAATGTACTATAGACAAACCCCATCCGGCCTATGCATATCTGCTAACTAATAGTAGTATTTACCCCCATGTAGAAGAAAAACATAATATATATAGTACAATTACTTCAACATTCTCAGTTATTTAACAGTTAATACTTTACGATTTCACATCATTCTCTTTATCTTTACATTAGTTTAATCAATCATGTACAAGGAAGGGTTCCTACTTCCACTAACTCGGAATCAAGGAATACTAAACCCCCAACAGTACTAACTAACACATCCTCCCATCATAACCTACGTCCAGCATCCTCCATATCCTTCCTCTGCTAGTACAACAGTGGATGTCGGACTCACCGATCTGACCACATAGAACTTGAGAGCGATAGCGTCGGCTGAACAGCGGACCTATCCTCCCCTAGCAGGCATCCGACCATCGTCATCGCAACAACATGGGGAGCGTGTCTCACCACGGCCCTCCCACGACCTCGGGTCTCATGGAAACATAGGGTGGGAAACACATTCATCCCTCTCAACATACTGGGCCTACGCCCTTATCAACTCATACTTGCTGCTATCGGGATTATCAGTTTGTGTTATCGTATCCTCATTTTGGCTGCTAAGGTTTGCTGTATGAACATGTTTTTCCTTTCCAATATATATCAGATCAAGTAACTGGCTATCCCATAGCCCTTGAGTCCTGTAGGTTAGTATTTTGCAAAATACAATTTATAGAAAGCATTTTCCATTGATCGCCAATTGATCCATGTTATCATTTTATTTCATGTAACCTTTTTAGCTCATCATAGATGCGTATGACATATAACATTTCAATAATTCATATAAGAAGATGGTATCCACGTACCGAATCATATATTTCACACTTCATTAATGAAAACATATAAACATATACTGCAATCGTAAAATAAGGAAATCATATGATAATCATGACATCATAACCGCATAACATAGTAACATCATAATCATGGTGAAATCATAAAACAGAGTAACATCATATAATGAGGTCCAATATAGTTTACTCAGTCGAGCTGAGTTCAACAGAATATATAAGAAATAAAGTATGGTGTATCTAACTAATAAATATGCCGAATCAAAATATGGGCGTTACATACACCCACCCTTCGGAAAACTTCGTCCCGAAGTTATGGTCAAAATAGTGAGGGAAAATCTCGACGCATGGTCTCTGCATCCTCCCAGGTAGCAGACCCTGGGCTATACTTGTCCCATTGGACCTTAACTTGGTCCACATGGCGACTATGGAGCTGTCGAACCCTACAATCAAGTATACGTAATGGTTCGACCCTGAAGGTTCCCTCGTCCGAGACCTGCAATTCCTTCCAATGAATTTTGTGAGTCTCATCAGCTATGTAATGTCGTAATACAGAAACATGAAATACATTATGAGTTTTATGCAAGTGGGGGTGGCAGCGCAAGACGATAAGCAACTGGTCCGATTTTCTCAAGAATCTCAAATGGACCTATAAAGCAAGGTGACAGCTTGGTACCCTTCCCAAACCGAATGGTACTTTTATTTGGTCTGATGCGAATGAATACACGATCCCCTACTTCATAAGTTCTATCTGATCTGTGTGCATCAGCATAACTCTTTTGCCTATCCTGTGCTTCCTTCAGCCGCTGCCTAATCTGTAACACCTGCTCCTCCATTTCCTGAATCAATTCAGGCCCAATTAAAACTCGATCCTCTAACCTGTCCCAACTAAGTGGTGTCCTGCACGGCCTCCCATACAATGCCTGATATGGCGGCATACCAATGGAGCTGTGATGACTATTATTGTATGCAAACTCCACTAAAGGGAGATATTTCTCCCATTGTGTCTGTTGATCCATAACATACATCCTAAGCATGTCCTCCATCACTTGATTCACCCTCTCTATTTGTCCATCTGTCTCGGGGTGATAAGCTGAGCTTAAGTTCAATTGTGTCCCCAATGCTGACTGCATGCTTGTCCAAAATCTGGAGGTGAACTTAGGGTCTCTGTCAGAGATTATCTTTTTAGGAACTCCATGAAGACGTACAATCTCATTTATGAATACCCTTGCCACATCTGTCACATCATAGGTGTCTCTGACTGGAATGAAGTGAGCACTTTTGGTCAGTTTGTCAACTACCACCAAAATAGCATTATGTCTCAGAGATGTGAGTGGTAGTCCTACAACGAAGTCCATGGAAATGACTTCCCATTTAGTCATAGGGATATCATGCGGTTGTAGGAGACCGGCCGGGTGATGGTGATCTGCCTTCACTTGTTGACACTCAAGGCACTTCGAAACAAAATCCACTACATCCATCTTCATACCTGGCCAAAAGAAGAGTTGCTTCATGTCAGCATACATCTTCTTCACCCCTGGGTGCGCACAGTAATGTGATCTATGGGCCTCTCTAAGGATTGTTTTCCTGATATCACCTTCCTTAGGAACATACATCCTTCCCTGATACCGCAACAATCCATCTTCCTCAAGATGGTACCCATCATACTTCAATTCCTGTTCCTTTCCATTCTGAATAGCTGAGGTTACTTTTAGATACCAACTATCGCCCAATAGTTTTCCTAGTACCCTTTCCCTCAAGTCAACCTTCAAGGGAATTAAGGAGAAAAGTCTCGGCCTTCGGCTTACAGCGTCTGCCACCACATTCTCCTTTCCTTTGATGTAAGAGATACCAAAGTCATATTCACTCATGAACTCACTCCATCTCCTTTGCCTAGCATTCAAATCCCTTTGGGTAAAGATGTACTGCAAGCTCTGATGGTCTGTTTTAAGGGTGAAGCTTCTACCAACTAGGTAGTGCCTCCATAATTTTAGTGCCAACATTACTGCTGCCAATTCTAGATCATGCGTGGCATACTGCTCCTCATGAGGTTTCAACTCTCGAGATGCATAAGCTATTACCCCACCTTCCTGCATCAACACCGCTCCTAATCCTTGCTTCGAGGCATCGGTGCATACCATGAAATCTTTATCCATGTCTGGTACCCGCAAGATCGGTGCACTTGTCAACAATCTTTTTAACTCTGTAAAAGCGGCATTGCATTCATCGGTCCATTCATACCGGATTACCTTGCGTTGCAAGGTGGTAATAGGTTTTTCAATTTTAGAAAATCCTTCCACAAACCTCCGGTAATAGCCTCCTAGCCCCATGAAGCTGCGCACCTCATGAGCATTCCTTGGAATTGGCCAATCTTCAATGGCCTTTACCTTTTCTGGGTCTACAGAGATCCCTTCACCTGAGATGATGTGCCCCAAGTAGTGAATCTCTTTTTGGAAGAAGGAACACTTTGATAATTTACCATAAAGTTTATGTTCCCTTAAGCATGTCAAGACTAACCGCAAGTGTTCCTCATGCTCCTTCTCACTTTTAGAATAGATAAGAATATCATCTAAGAAGACCTGAACAAAGCGGTCCAAGTATTTTCGGAAGACACCATTCATGAGGCTCATGAATACAGCTGGAGCATTGGTCAAACCAAATGGTACCACTACAAACTCGTAATGCCCAAATCGAGTTCGAAAGGCAGTCTTAGGAATGTCGCCTTCCTTGATCCTCAACTGGTGATACCCTGATCGTAAATCAATCTTTGAGAAGACTGACGCACCTTTCATTTGATCAAAGAGGTCATCAATTCTTGGTATGGGATACCTGTTCTTCACTGTGGCTTTGTTCAAATCTCTGTAATCTATGCACAGTCGCAGGGATCCATCCTTCTTCTTAACGAAGATCACTGGTGCTCCCCACGGCGAGATACTAGGTCTAATCAGTCCCAAATCTAGCAACTCTTTTAACTGGATCTGTAACTCACGGAGCTCTGGAGTTGTCATTCTATACGGAGTTTTTGAGATAGGTTCTGCACCAGGTTTTAGTTCGATTGTGAAATCGAGCTCTCTTTCTGGAGGTAGTCCCGGTAATTCCTTCGGAAAGACATCCTTGAACTCGGAAAGTACTGGGTAAGAATTCAAGGAAGGTCCTTTACTATCGCTCACGGCCTCCACTACGAACAACTGGCATCCTTGTCTTAGGCACCGCTTAGCTTTCACCATAGAGATGAAGCGGAGGGATACCTTCCTCTTCAAGCCTTGGATTTGAATTGTCCTTCCCTCATCATCGAGGCACAACACCATCTTCGCATAGCAGTCTATGAAAGCTCTATGGTCTTCTAACCAATCCATGCCAATAATGAGGTCATAAGTCCCCAAATTGGTGACATAAGCATCCAACTTAGTGGTGCACACTCCTAAGTCAACCTCACAACTTCTCACTTTAAGACCTACTGTTTGCTTAGCTCCTGAAGCCATTTCAACCAGTTTGAAATCATCGTGCTCGTAGGCTGCCAACCCACATTTATCTAATGCAAATGGTGAAATAAAACTATCAATTGCTCCTGGATCAAACAAAATTTTAAGTTTGACATTGTTTACATTACCAATGGATTCTACTACGGTAGACTGATGTTCTACCTGGTGGTTATGCACCGCTGCATGAATCCAATGACTGTTACCCGAACTATCCATGGGTGCTTTTCCTTCCCTGTGCCTGCTGCTTGACTGACCCTTGGGACAGTCTCGCTGGAAATGAGGACCTCCGCATCCCCAACAAGAGAGGTTGGGAGGGGCTTGCATGTTGCTCGAAGGAATCCTCTGAGATGAGTTCCTTCCCCTGGTTCCTCTAAAACCCCTTGCTCCTTTATAGGAACTTCCCTGTGTACGTCCCTGGCTCTGGTGGGTTGTGGACGATGCTTGCGAGATTGAGTTAACTGAAGTATTACCCCTTGGTGTGAACCTGTTACCATACGGAGGAGGTCTAGATTGTCCTCCCCTGAAGTAAGGACGTGACGCCTTCCCTGAAACATACTGATTGGTCCCTGTCAAATTACTACCCCCTTTTCCATCTGACATATCAGCTGCATAACGAGCATACTCAACTGCCATGGCAACTGAAGTTGGCTTCCACATCCGCACCGCAGCTCCAATCTTGTAGTTAAGTCCATACACAAAACGCTCTACCTGACAATCATCTGCATCTAGGTAAGGAACATATTTTACCAGTTCCATAAACCAATATTCATACTCCTCCACCGTCTTGTCTCCCTGTACTAAGGCATGGAGTGCACCTGCCTGTTCTTCCTTGTAATAATTTGGCAAATACTTCATGTGGAACCTTTCCTCGAACAGTTCCCAAGAAGTTGTAAGAGGAGTAAGGTGCAACTGCTTCTCGAGTTCTGACCACCAATTCAAAGCATCACCTTTAAGCTGAAAGATGGCCATCCTAGCCTTGGAACTAGATGTGTACTCATTCAATGCGAAGCATCTCTTCATGCCTTCCAGCCATGCTTCTGCATGCTTACCGGGTCGTCCTACTGAAAACTCTGGAACCTTTATCTTTTGCAACTCCCTCGATATGTCTTGAAGCGGTTCCAGTCTTGGGCCATGTGCCCTTTCAGAGTTCTCTCGACTTACTTGAGTGGTTTCCACCTCGACGGCCCTTTCCGACTGCCTGTTCATCGTGGTCATAATAGCCTCCAAAGACCTCATTATGATCTGCATTTCTGGTGTTGAGGTTGGTCGTGGCGGTGTTGACGGTGGCGGAGGTGGTGGTGACGGTGGTCGACCTTGACCCCGACCTCGACCTCTACGTGTTGTCACCATGATAGTTCCTAAGTTATTGAAATAAAATCATATCCTTAGTTGTTCAATCAAATATACGCGGAACTAAAAGGTAGGTATTCAATAACTTGCATCATGAGATAACAAATTGTCAAGATTAGCGCAGTAAAATATATAGTCGTTTTTATTTAAACAATCTTGTCATGGTGTTCAGCTCGTCATGCTGGTCTTAATGGTGTCTTGTTTTTTAGATTTCGGGTCTCTTTCATCCCTTCGACTAGGAGTTGAAATCTCGGCAAAATTTTTAATATCTCTATTTTAGTTAACTTTAAATGTTACCCTTTAATCTAAACAACTTAATCAACATTAATTGTTTAAACCTCAACCAATCATAGTAAAGTTTAATACTAAAAATTTAAAATTCCTATAAAGCATATATTTTAACAACGTATGTTATAGCAAAATTTAATTAATTAATTAATTTTTATAATACATATAATCTAACAAAATATAAATAATTTTAAATTTTATAAAACATACATTCTCTCAAAATATATAAAAATAAATTTAAATTTTAATACCACCTGTATTATATCCTCCTATATATATTTCACGAACATATATACATGCTTTTACAACTATACACAAATATATACGCAGATTTATAAACCGTAGATTTTTACCATGCGGCCTTTCACCGCCATGCAAAGAGCGAGTATGCATGAAGGACACGCGGTCTCTCCAAGCAACCCACCGCCCTCGGAAAGTGGGGGAAACCCTAAATAGATTCAATCCCCAAGGCGCGGCCATTTTCACCCTCTCTCCTGGAGTTTTAGCTCTGCAACTCATCCATGGAAAGTGGTTCAAGCTCCGTCCGATTTCAGGTATAATCTCCCCTTTGGTAGTTTTCCTCTCACTTCACAAGTTTAAGTATTTTCTACCTCTTCAAACCTGGGTGTTTAGCATTACCTCTTTACGTGTTATCCCCTCTCTACATGTAGGTATTCACCTCCTTCACTTAAGCATGCAAATCTTCACCTCCTTTACTTCCGTAAAACCCTAAATCTCCTGCGACCTAAGTTTTTACCTGTGGATGGTATTTTCCAATGGAGTATTAAATATTTCCATTTGAATGCTACCCCTCTCTACCCACAACCTTAGCATGTCCACTCTATCTGCATTCAGGTGTATCGTCCCCCACTATTTGCGTCTTGGTGTTCGTGAATTTGGGCGGACTCCATGAGGCCGCTTGGAAGTTCCTGATTTTGTTTATTGGGACAAATTTGGGGTTATATGCTGGCCTGTCCATTGGCTGGCGATTTTTCATTCGACTTGCAATGCTTTAAAAAAAATCAGCAAAACCCAGGATTTTTGAAAACATTGCGATATTTGCTTCTGAATTTTATCGGTTAGAGGCTTACATTGTGAAATAGCTGGTCGGAAACGCCATTTGCTGTTTTGTTTTTTTTTTTTTGTTTTTTTTTATTTATTAGCTGGTCGGAAGCTCCTTGGTGAACTCTGTCAGATTGCACCACAATGGGTGTTTGAATACAAAAAGGCTCGTGCAGGATAACAGTAGACAGGTTCGGTAGGCAGCACGCGATGTTATGGCTAATCTTGCTTTGACTATTGGGTGGCCTTTCCAGTCCAGGATAAAAGATTGGAAGCTCTGGTTTTCTGTGGAAATGAGATTTTTCGCTACTAGGATGAGAATTTGAAGCTAGTACCACAAACAATATCTGACAAAACAGCTCCAATAGAAGAATTGGAAGAAATGCATGAGCTTGTTCTCAATATTCTTTTACTCAAATAGGCGCTTGGCCGATGGATGGTTTGCCTGGAAGTCTCTCGCTGCTGAGCGCTCGATGCTGAGCTCGGGCTAGTCCCAAAACGCTTTTACTCAAAATTTTCCAGGTATTGTTTCTGCATTGTTTCAGAAATTTCAGTCTTTAGTTTCAAAATTCTTAAAATATGCCCTGATATGATATTCTGTCTCTCTGAATTGTGCTGTATGCGCGCCTCGAAAACTAATGGGTGAGAGATCTCTCAATAAGGTGTAATTCAGGCCTCCCGAACTAACCCTGACTATATGAAGTCCCTGGCTCGTCCAGGTCGTGTTCCTCTGTCTCACTCCTAACATGAATACCTACGGACGTTTCCAACCACGTCAGTTTGGAGTAAGTGGCTCGAGAAGAGCGGAGTTGGCTCCCTATGATATATGGCTTCTCACTTCCTCTCACCCTGCATATACATAGGAAAAATAATGATGGATGCAGATATTCGTGCATCAAAGCTCGATGCCACCCACCTACCTTACACCTTTGTTGGCGTTCATCCCTTAATTGGTTCCGTTTGCACCAAAAGCCCGAATATTAAAGCGATTGTCATATTGGAATGAAGGAAAAGGGAACCCTGAAATGAAACGAAAGAAATTCGTGGTCCTCTACTTTGGTGAATTTGGACAGTTTTCATTATGTTTTCGGAATCTCTCCTTATTAACCCATGAAATCATACACGTCATTATATAAGATATTATGGTATATTGATTCAATATACAGTGCTAAGGTCGGTAATTCTTTTTGTGCGGGCTCCCCATATGTTTATGGAAACCCGAACTCAACAGATTCCATAGCTGGAAGATCTGTGCACTGTGCACTATTTTTATAAGTCCTCGAGGGCCACTCGGGATCAACAGATTCAGTACACTGCATCCTAGTTACAGTCCCAAAATTCACAGGGAGTTGTATACTTTCACTGGCTCGGTTTAAAATAAATAAATAACTATTTTATTTTATTTTTACTAAGTCGTATTTATTTAAATGACAAAATCGAATTTGCCCTAGGTTATAGATCCTGCTGTCCAAATTTCAGGGAATGAATGAATAATAACAATGATCATTCGTGCTTGGAAATATAGCTGTTTCTGGTGGCACACAAGATCTGGGCGTTTTTCAAAGAAGAGTACTCTTTGTTGCAGCAATTTATGCTGTCTGTGTAGTGGTTTAAGCGCTTGGACTGTTAATAAGATTAAATTTCTTTAATATCAGGTTAAAAGATTTTTATTATTATTATATTTTTTTTTTGGACGTCTCGTCATCTATAGATAGGGCTTTTGGCTTCTTGCGAAGAGTCTGAAATTATATATATACTTATATACATATATATATATATATATATTTTCTAAACTATAGATTTTCTGTCTCAGATTTCTTGCTATCTAAATATTTAGGCTCCTTGATTTTCGGTTGCACAAATTTTAGAGAAATTTATCACTTCTAAATTTGCCCGGTTAGTTATGAATTTTAATACTGCTCTCGTGCTATTTTTATTTCTAAATATATTTCAAATATGTATCTATTTTGAAATACAAACACTCATGTATAAACATGTAGTTTTCTAAATGGTGTTTTAGATTTGTCTTAGTGCAGGTAAAAGAGGTTGAAGTTTGGTGACGTTCACACTTTAATTCTATCCAGGTTTATGTTCTAATCTCTTGTAGGATTTGACCTCTTGAATCTTCACGGTGGTTTAGGCGTGTGCAGGCCCGAAGGTCTAAAGTGTCTGAGCCTTAAGCTTTGATACCATCTGTAGTGCTCTGGTTTTTACAGCAAAGCACTGAGTAAAATTTCAGAGTTAATTTTCTTCGTATTAAACTTTATCAAGTGTATGGAAGTCAATTTCTAACAATTACTATGTGCCTAAATGATATTTAGTGTACTGTCGTGTTTTCATCAACCTTACATTCGTAATTTAAAATAAACAAACATATCATTACTTTCTTTTCAACAATCATGTTCCAGCATAAGAATATGTTTCACAACTTAGTAAATCAGTAAATAGCAAGTTATGCATGTTTACAGTAAGATTTAGCATAATAATCAAATAACGTAAATAACAAGGAAATTACCTGATGCCGATGCTAACCGTAGGTTGCAGCCGGTTGTATAACCTCTTAGACAGCCAAAATGGAGTGTCCACCCTACCGACCAGCTATTATCTTGCTGGCCCTTGGAAATCAAAGGATTTCCAAGCCCCCGAGCTCACAATCTGATAATCCCGAGAGCAGTCCTCTCTTCAGTTCTCCAAACTTTCTGTTCTCCAAACTTTTGTTCTCCAAAACCCTCTTTTCTTCCTTCCAAAAAACCCCCCTTTTACTCCAAGCTCTCCCCCTCTATATACTTTCCCTTCCTCGAGAATATCTTGGGCTTACTCCACCGCCCCAAAATCCCCCTCTCGAGCCCCTCAACATTTACTCCTATCACCAGTTCATTCATACACGGTTCTTTATAAAAAAAAAATGTATAATTAATTACCCTCATGGAAAATTTATTTGGTTTTGGATTGACGGTCGTAAGTATTTATTACAGTGGGAATTATCACCCAAAGGTTATCCATTCGGGACAAGCTTCATTAATTACAAGTCTATTCGCCATCCTTGGTATTTAATGTTATTAATATAATTAATAAAATATTATATAATTAGTTGACCCTTTTCAACTTGGACATGATGTGTCTTAATGGTCTACCTTATCCGTCGAGATCACTTATCTTGAGGTTTAAATTCCAAGATTAACATTGAATAATTAAATAACCATTTTCCATCACATCACGTTCATTCCAAAAATAGTTATCCTATTATGTCTAACTTAGAAATGTAAAATAATCACATTCTAATCATTCATTAATCAATATTTAAATTTCACCTATTTTGCAATTGTTACGACATGGGTAGTAGTATTATTAAAATAAATTTTAGGTAATAATATTAATTTAAATCCCCATAAGGTAATAATAATGGTGAATTTAATAAAGATGTCTTTTACATCATTTGTTTATCACATGAGTACCCTAACATCTACATAGTATCATCGTTCTTCTAAACAAAGCACCCTTAAGTGCTTAAACAACCTTACTAATTAACTAAACAGTACCCTTACCTTATTTACAACAATTCTCAGACGACAATGTTAACTGATGGCACTTGTCTCAATTGTATATCACAATGTTTACCAACGGGTAATGCGTAGCTTAATTGACTTGTTTTACACATCTTAGATAACTTTATATTCATTATCTGAATTCGGTCAATGCATGATTAACCTAATTACTTATGACAACTTACACATTTATTCAATATGTTAAGTGTTTGTATCTCGATACTAGTGTACATGTGCAAGGTGTGCATGCGTGGCCAGCGTATGCACACATCATAAATGTACTATAGACAAACCCCATCTGGCCTATGCATATCTGCTAACTAATAGTAGTATTTACCCCCATGTAGAAGAAAAACATAATATATATAGTACAATTACTTCAACATTCTCAGTTATTTAACAGTTAATTCTTTACGATTTCACATCATTCTCTTTATCTTTACATTAGTTTAATCAATCATGTACAAGGAAGGGTGCCTACTTCCACTAACTCAGAATCAAGGAATACTAAACCCCCAACAGTACTAACTAACACATCCTCCCATCATAACCTACGTCCAACATCCTCCCTATCCTCCCTCTGCTAGTACAACAGTGGATGTCGAACTCACCGATCTGACCACATAGAACTTGAGAGCGATAGCGTCGGCTAAACAGCGGACCTATCCTCCCCTAGCAGGAATCCGACCATCGTCATCACAACAACATGGGGAGCGTGTCTCAGCACGGCCCTCCCACGACCTCGGGTCTCATGGAAACATAGGGTGGGAAACACATCCATCCCTCTCAACATACTGGGCCTACGCCCTTATCAACTCATACTTGCTGCTATCGGGATTATCAGTTTGTGTTATCGTATCCTCATTTTGGCTGCTAAGGTTTGCTGTATGAACATGTTTTTCCTTTCCAATATATATCAGATCAAGTAACTGGCTATCCCATAGCCCTTGAGTCCTGTAGGTTAGTATTTTGCAAAATACAATTTATAGAAAGCATTTTCCATTGATCGCCAATTGATCCATGTTATCATTTTATTTCATGTAACCTTTTTAGCTCATCATAGATGCGTATGACATATAACATTTCAATAATTCATATAAGAAGATGGTATCCACGTACCGAATCATATATTTCACATTTCATTAATGAAAACATATAAACATATACTGCAATCGTAAAATAAGGAAATCATATGATAATCATGACATCATAACCGCATAACATAGTAACATCATAATCATGGTGAAATCATAAAACAGAGTAACATCATATAATGAGGTCCAATATAGTTTACTCAGTCGAGCTGAGTTCAACAGAATATATAAGAAATAAAGTATGGTGTATCTAACTAATAAATATGCCGAATCAAAATATGGGCATTACACACCCTGTAAATTGAAGGATTCCTGCAAACACAAACCATTATGTTACCTGGACTTCTTTCAGGGCTTTGATATATTTGCTTCTAAGATATTTCATCACTTTGTTACAGGAATATTAGTGACCTAAAAGTACACTTGATAGGTTTGGATGGAACAGATTACCGTGGAATACCTCTTTATGTTCATTCTAGAGTGACTCGATATTAACAATCCCCATTATCACAAGGGGATACATAAAGTTGACAAAGGAAAATAAAGAAAACATATAAAGGGATACATAAAGTTGACAAAGGAAAAGAAAGAAAACCTATAATTTGCATCGAAAAAATAACAAGGCATGAACTAAACTGAGGAGATTCGAACCTGCACCTATGTCTAGTCCCAAGGCTGCCACCTTCAAGCCTGACCTTATCAATCAATTCCCATCGCCATTTCCTCTCATACAACATCCCACAACCATTTCTCTCGACACCCAGTACTCTTCATTCATTCTACATGCATTTCACTATGCAACTGTCTCAGATTCTCACTGCGTTTTCCCTCAATTAGTTTCTCAATTCAATATGACCCACGCCCGCCGTCCAAGGAGTGTTTCCAACGGTCTTGAGTTTCAGCCTGGAAACGGTGACGATTCATGGTATTAGGTTTCCCTTCAGCTGAAATATGGAAAACTCATAGTTCACTGCGAAGGTTTGTCTGACAAATGTGACGGTTTGGGTTTCGTTACCCCAAAGCAGTTCCTCAAAGTGTCCCTGAACGGCACCGGGGTTATGGAACCCAGACCAACACATTTGTTAGACAAACCTTCGTAGTGAACTTTGAGTTTGTCATATTGCAGCCGAAGGGAAACATAATACCATGAATCGTCACCGTTGCCAGGATGAAACTCAAGATCGCTAGCAACACTCCTCGGATAGTAGGCGTGGGTCATGCTGAATTGAGAAACTAATTGAGGGAAAATGCAGTGAGAATTTGAGACGGTTGCATAGTGAAATTCATGCATAATGAATCAAGCTTGAACGTGGTAGCCCGCCGTCTCCCACTGTGAAATGCATGCAGGATGAATCAAGCTACTTGAAGGTGGTCTCCCATTGTCAGCTGCACTTCAAGCTTGAAGGTGGTAGCCTTGGGACTAGACATAGGTCGCAGGTTCAAATCTCCTCAGTTCATTTCATACCCTGTTATTTTTTCGATGCAAATTATACGTTTTCTTTAATTTCCTGTTTTCTTTAATTCCCTAGCGTAAGAGGAGCCATTATGGGCAAGTTGCAGCCCTAAAAAATGATGAACATTGACAACAAGCAGCATGTTTCTAATTGTTGTTGGTGTATGCTAGATTAGTTTCAAATATCATGCTTCAGAAGCCAGGCTTGAATGGTAAATATACCATTTTGGAAGGGTTTAATGTGAGGTTAAGGATATTGATTCCAAAGAAATTAAAGAGAAGGTTAAGGATATTGATTCCAGTGCATCATTTACTCAGCCTTTGAAGTTGTGGAAACTCGAAATTGGTTATTAGGAGCAACCAAACATCACAACAAGCTCCAAGAAATTGTCAAAATTTAGATGACACACGAGTGGGTTGTAGAAAGCCAACATCGTAGCCATTCATTGAGATCCTCTCTGTTTCGAGAATAATTTAATATTCTCTACTAAACAGGGCCAACCACATGAAGGTGGAAGCTCTTATGGCCCCTCCCCCCCTCACATCACTCTCAATTCCCCATACCCAATGCATGTACCTGAAAAAAAATTACGTGCAAATTCATGCATACTTCATCATGAACTTTCATCTACCATTCATTCAATAAACGATAACATTCATTAAACCATTATTTCATTCAACCAACACATTCATTCAATAAAAGATAACATTCAATAAACCATTCATTCATTTGGTCAATACATTCATTCAATAAAAGCTAACATTCAATAAAGGTAACAGTTTACTACACTGAAACATTAAACCATTAAACCATTCATTCATTCATTAGGCCAAAAATTATGGACAATATATTATGATAAAAAATGATTAGACGACATTTTTCCAGTCACTTATTTTTAGTTTTTCTTCTCTTTTGTTTTACAAAAAATTCCATAATAGGACCATCTTGATCTGGACTTTCTCCTCCAATTCTAGGTTCTTCATCAAGCGCTTGTCATGATGTCTGCATCCTAGAGTGTTGATCCAGATGTGGATTTTGCGACAAGGGGTTCGGATTTGCTGCAACAATGTGAAAATATTACATCGTTATATTTTGCTATTGTAATGACAAGTATTTCATTTAAAAAAAACATTACAAAGGTGTTTTTTAACCTATTGTGGCCACATCATGTTGTTCATGTTCTTGTCCAGGCTCAACCTATACAGTTTCACCCTCTACATGCTCTGCAGTTGAAATATGGTGAACTATAATTAATATTCACAATTTGAAATGCTATACATAAAATTGTAGCATATGAATAAATTCTTTACCAGGATTCGAAGCATGATCTTCTATTTGTTGTTGTCCCTCCTCGACATTAGGGGGATCATTGCTTTCCTGCTCAAAATAGAGTCAATATTTTATGTTAAGTATTTATAACGAATAGGTTGCACAAGCAATAAATCTTCATTAAACTATATAGATTTTATATACCTGTGCACCGGATGGATTGGTACAAGAAGACTGTGTTTTCCCAGATAATATTTTTCGGTGTTCAACAACAGCCCCAAAGCCGTGCTGGAAGCTAAGCTTCATGTCTTCCCCAGTGGGAATTTCACTGAATCGGTTGGCCTGCATATTTGCATAATGTCGTTAATTAACATTTTGCGGTGCAATAAAATGAAAAATAATTTGCAATTTATTATTTGTATGCATTATTGGTTTTTCGAACCTTACAAATCGTGCCTTTAAATTCGAATAACCACCAAGCCCAAGCTTATGCTGACCTATTTTTTCCAGTCTTTCCTCTGTGGCCTTTGAAGTGTCTAATAGCCTATGCAAGTGTTGAAATACATTAGATGTTCCAAATCCGATATAGAAATCAATAATAATAAGGTTTAGAATTACATTGTGGAAAGTATTGCATACCTCCCTGTGCCTGGTGGTATCTTTCCTTCTTTTCTTTGATCCCTCTCCTTTCCATCATCCATTAGAGCTTTCCACTTTATTGTTGGAATCATTGGAGGGCACTCATACCTAGGTTTTTTTTCCAAGTGGGTCCTATATTGGTCTCGGACAACCTTCATATGTTTTCTAGCCTTTTTCAAAACCTCGGCTTGATTGAAGGTCTTGTCACCGAATAGGCCAACCAATCAATTAGTGAGGTCATCTTTTAAATATTCTGGTTGTTTATTCCACCTTGTTTGGATGGTGGGACCGAATATCTCCAAGGACGATTCATTCATTTTTTTATAGAAACATCATTTCCTGCAAAACGATCATGCAATGATCATAATTATTTGAAAAAAAACGTTTTATCGGTATATTACAATGAAATTATAAACACTAACTTGATCAACGTATATTAATTACCTAAGATCTTCTCGATCTTTATTGGGACAGTATTTTTGTCCACCAAAAATGTTTCCTCCATTGTTCTCATGCTAGTGACACGGAAATATCCTGGAAATGCAGCTAGGGCGATATCAAAATTACTAAGAGTCTCGGTGTCGACCCCTTCTTCTAGACGATCTAGCGTGCGTCGATCACTAGCGGCCGGTGCACTCACAGCTGGGGTCCGTGGTGTTTTGGAACATGTTTCCGACTGTTTATTCGATAACAATGGCGAAGGAGTCGATGCACATGGAGTCATTTTCCCATGATGCAATGTCTCTCCACGAGCCTCGCTGGAGCCAACACCGCCTTGACCACTATTGTGTTCTACCTGATAATTCTGTAAATACAAACCACATTTTATACGTTCAATACTATCATATAAAAGAGAAAATTATAAAGTTATAAATGAATTATTTTATGATTCAATATTCCTCAACTTACTCGCAAGGTTTCATATTTTTGTCCCAACAATTCAATCCTTGCTCTAATCTCGCTTGTCTGTGGAACTTTGATTAGCAGAGAAACGATTCCGCACTATATTTATTCAACATTTTTTCTATCATATTAAACGGGTCCATGGCTTCACCAATTTTTTCGGTATCGTTAACTAGCATCTCAGCCACTTCAGGATCTATTGAATATTCTTTCGATGTTGTTTCATACAGCGATTCACTAGGCTGCAACAAAAATATATAAAACACTATAGAGTTCTATCATGATAGATTCCTAAAATTATATTAAAAAAAAATATCTATCATGATATATTCCTAAAATTACAACTAGGTTTACCTGATGCTCGGACGATGGTGTCGTCTAATCCATAGCTGTGGACTTGCCCCGATCATCAGGGGCCCTGCAAAAAAGAAGTAGAAAACGTTATCATAACAAAACCAGTATACAGACGAAAAATACATAACAAAATAAACATTATGTTACGTATTATATTGGTACAATTCCAATGAATTATACCTGCAACCTCGAGGATCGTGATCCACTCATCGAATCAATGGTCATATCTGACTTGCCCCGATCTGCTAATATCTGGGATCTTCCCCTTACAGAACCCTAAAACATAGTGAAAGTCACCTAAACGAATCCAAAACTATTCATGAAAAACACATTAGAAAAACTGTTATTCATATAATTATAGTTTTATTATTACAAAGATATATACCTATTGTGTCGAGGCATGTATGGTATGGTCTATTGTGACCCTTACAGAACCGGCCTGCATAAAAAACATAGAGAAAATTACCTAAACAAAACCAAAATATTCATTGAAACATTAATATAATGAGAAAACATTGTGACATTTAAATTGTACAATTACAATCAGGTTTACCTGTTGCCCCGAGGCTATTGTCGTCTGTCGATGAACATTCGGGTGGCTTTCCCGATCAACATTCTGCATCAAAAATAGATAACATTATATAAACCAAACCAATATACTAATAATGAAAAAAAAGCAAAAAAAACTCGTTTTTCTTATTATATTTTTACTATTACAAAGATGTATACCTTCTCCCTCGAGGAAGATGCACTCCTCCGACCATCTACTTGCTTCAATTTTTCCCGATCACTAGCCTGCGAAGTAAATATGGAAAATTTAAACAAAATAAACTAATGAAAAATCCTTAAGATGTTAAATTCATTAATAAAAGGTTGGGTAAATTGTTATATGTACCACTCCCATAGTAACTGTTTTTGTATCTACTCGATTCAAATTGCAATTAATAAGCAACTCTTCCCCTGCAGATATTGATTTAATGGCACATACAAAAACACGATTTCCTTCACACGCCTCAAATTCACAGTTTGGTTACTTATTTGTAGACCCAAGTTGTGTACTGTTTATAAACCCCACAATATTACCTGTGGCCTTTGTCCTTCTGTCCATGTACAACGTTGCTCCTTTATTTTGATCTTTTTCTTTCAACTGTAAATAGTTTGCTAACAATCCATATCTATGCATACTTTTTGTATATCGGACCAGGTGCATCCAATCATTGTAGTTGTAACAGGGTCCAACATACTCCATTAATTATGTACATGTGTCGTAAGGGACCTTTATTCCATCCATGCTAAACAACCCAAAACCATGTATTGACGATGGTGCAATGCGATATATCCTCTCATCCACACAAAAATTTGTGTTCGGTTGAGGAAGATCCTTGGGTACCAATTGTTTCACTAAATGTTTGTACCTCAAGGGAACCCCGTCGTCACCTATTGTCTCATCATCATAGGAACATGACCCCCCTTGAGCATGATAATATTCCATGTGTTTATGGAATTTTCTTCTGGTCTTTTGACATCTAGTCAATAAAACTCTTGTAGACCTACTGGATGTCTCTCTTTCCTCTAGAGTTCCTAAACTCCCCTCGCTCGAGGAAGACATATCTGACAAATACCTGTTTGGTTCTACCTGCACCATGGGAAAAAAATTTAGATAGGACCACAAGGCATAGCACCTCTTAAAAGGTGATGTGTAGTGCCTTTTATAAGGTGACTTGTACCGCATTCCCTTTCTCAAAATGTAGGCATTCAAGTGTTGAGGAAGAGGATCACTTTATCTTTCTTAGGAATAGAAATTCATGCAATTATGAGTTGTCTCTTCTTGATCCTTTGGGTCTTGAGTCCCATATCACACCATCTAACTATCAGCTTTGTCGTCATGGCCCTAAAGTCTCTCTCATCCCATCAGTTTGGTTTCATCACCTCGGTAATTGAATTACACTCGCATTTAGTAAGATATTTATATTTAGCAATAATAATATAAAATAAAAATAACTAACCATTATGGAAAAATTCTAAAAGTTTTTATGACTTTCAAAAGTAATATCTTTTAGGTGGTTAATAAGTGTTCACAAATATTCAAAAACAATATTTTATATAATGTTGTGGAACTTGTATAATCTTATTCAAAATCTAAAATGAAATATTCTTAAGGAAAAGGATGAACTCATTGAATATTGGAAAGACATGGGTAGTTTTGTAATCAAGCATGGTCTTCTTAGATGACTGAAAGTAATTGAATCAAGCAACAACCAAACCATAAACATGTAAGTTGTTTTGAAAAATGGTAGCTTTCAGTCCTACTCCCAACTAATGCCGCTTTTAGACAATTACTTGTAATCTTGACTTAGGGTATTTATTGCATAACATATATTTTCAATCATATTGACACGAAGAAAAGTAGGGATTTCTTTATATTATCGTGACATAGTTACAAAGACTTTCTTTTCAATCTTTATGACAATTTGAATGGACAGGCCCCACTCATAGCCAAATACTTTTGAGATATTTACAAATCATCGGAGTATGGGGGACCATATATTTCTCGAAAGACATTGGATTCGGTGCTCCATGCCTTTGAATAAATAGACCTCAGGACCACACGTCTATTATGATGCATGTGGACGTCTATGCGGGTTTTGACAAGCCACTTTTCTTTGTATTTAATGCAGTACTCAAGGATTTGATCCTCAGTAATCTTTGTCTGCAAAATATCTTTGACTTGATCGAGAGATTCTCCAATGTCCCGTTTTAGATTATAAATAACAGTTGATGTCGAATGACTGCTGTCAAGTTGATGTCGAATGACTGCCACCAGTCTCTAATGCTGTCATTCATTCGACAGCATTAGAATGACAGTTGATGTCGAATGACAGTTGGTTCTAATGATGTCAGGTTGATGTCGATGACTGCCACTAGTCTCTCATCCAATCAAGGATGACATAGAATGTAGATGGATCCTCATGGATATCATGTGTACTTTGAAGTCCAAACTTTAGCATGGTATAATATGTTCTACCTGTATTTTATTTTCTCAATAATTGCCACCATAAAATTTTATATTTTTCATAAGTGTGTGTAGTACTTGGAAACCGGAGACTAGCATATTGATGTGGCCATGCTTTCAAAGAACATATCCAGTTAATATAGTAGTATTGATGGTCTAGTTGTAGCCTGGGCTGATGTGTAGAGACCTCTGTCGTGATTAAGTTAAGATCATGGTAAAGGTGTGTTAACCAATTGCTTGCATCAGCTTCTTTTCTCAGGGAGTTGTTGTAAATCATCTCTATTACAATACTGGATCCCATAGGCATTCTTCTGAGTTCCGGAACTAGTCTAATAAAAGCATCAGATCCCTGTAAGTTAGCATCTAATACTTCAGTATGTCTCAACTCCCACCTAGGTTTACAATCTTGCATATAATCCAACCAACTCATATTACCATCAATAGTATAGATCTGATGTTTTCCTCCGATCCAAGCAGATATTTCCATGTTTACTTGTGGGTTATGAGCCCACTGGATTCCGCTTTGACCTTCTACGCTCGCTTGCCTCGGGCTCGCTTGCACCAGGCTCGCTTGTTTTATCCTTGCTTGCTTCATGCTCGCTTGTGAAAACTTAACATCATACTTCTGTGTCAAATATTCTCTTGTTAAAAAGTCAGGAATGCTTTTTGCTTTCCCAGAAATGTGCTCATGAACAGTACAGTTATAACATCAAAACAATGCTTTCCATCCTGCTAGCTTTCCTTTTTTTGTTGCAATTTTTAGTGTGTTGTTTAGCACAAATGGAAGACTAGAGCAATCTGTTCTTATGATAAATTCATGGTTCAACAAATGAATCTAGAACTTCTCTATGCATCTCAGTGCTACAAGGATTTCTTTATCGACGGTGGCATAGTTCTGCTCAATTTTATACCAAGTTCCTTATGCAAACTAGACTGTTTCCTCTTCTTTAGGTTTTCTTACCTGTTTTAGAACTCATCCCCATCCTATGTATGAAGCTTATGTTTCTATAATGTTGGGAAGGTTCTAATCAATGACATGCAGTATGGGTAACATCTTTACCTTGCTCTTATATTCAAGACGGTTGTTTTTCAAAGTGTTCACATTCTCATATGTGCACCAATTCCTCTTGTAACAAAAGGATGATCTAACCTAAGAAAGGAACCTGGTGATGACTTATTGTAAAATAGTGTATGCTACCCCATGTGTTTCCCATTAATCATATACCTTCTTAGTCCCATGTCCCTATCATGTTGTAACATCTAAAACTCTCAAGTTTAGTGGAAAACTCTACAAATCCATTCTCCACCTCTCAAGGATGGATTTGTCCTAATATATCCTATTAAATGATGGAATTTGGATGGTTTTCATTAAGTCACTCATCAATATAGTACTTGGTAATTGAAGGTGTATAATTATTTTCGCACCTAGTCCCCAGAATATCTCATATGTTGTTGAAGACATATTTGTTGTTGTCTCGTAGTCAGGACACTTATTCTCCAAGATAATTTTCCTCACAAGTTCAATCGAGGAGTTCCACCACTCTTAAAATTCTTTACCAACAAATATAATTTGATTACCAACAATTTTTTCTGACAGGACAAGTCTTAAATACTTAATTCAAATTATTTACCACATATTTGATTACCAACAATTTGATTACTTAAGTCTTATAACCAACACATATTTGATTACCTGGGTGTAGACGTTTCTTGTAATATACTCAGAAGAGTTACTTTCAAAAACGATTGTGCCTCTCAGAGGCCAGTCAACTCTAGGAACCAAGTGACCCTATTATAGGGTTAGTACAAACCAAAGAGAGAGAGATGACTGGGCTATGGTACAGTCAATCAAAGAAATTCAATGACATTCAAAATGCTTAGTACAATCACAATAAAGATGATCTGACAGCTAGCAGACTAAGGCCAAAGAGACTCACGACCTCCAGTAAGGTACAAGGACCAACCAAAGGGTACAAAAACCAACCAAGAAGGTACAAGTAAAAAAGAAAAGAGTGGGTATAAATTAGACTCGTAACCCTTGGGACTAAGGGGGTGTACTACCTCAAATGTGGACAAAATACCATAGTTATACCCACAAGACCAAAAAAATAAAAGGCGGTACAAATCAAAAGATAACTCAAGATCAATAAAAGACCCAAAAGGTGAGAGGCAAGGTACCACAAAAAAATGAAAGGACCAAAATTAAAGGACAAGCTACCACAAGACCAATAAACAACAGAGCGTAAGGACCGAAAGTAAATCAACCATTATGGGGAAGGTACAAATAAGGTCAAATATATATTGCAATAGCTCCTTATAACTACCTATTATTTGATATGCCAAAGAGATGGAAGGTCAAATAATGTCAAATAAATACAATAGCTCCTTGTAAATACCTCTTATATGCAATAGCTCCTTGTAACTACCTCTTGTACCTCAAATAGGACCACGGCCAAAAGGTGTGATAGCAAGCAATCTTCCTAACTAAGGTTTGGAGGGTGGTAGGAAGTGGGTATAAAGACTCATAACAACTTGGACAAAGGGGGTGTACCTCAAATGTGGACAAACTACCATAGTACCCACAAGACCAAAAACATAAAAGGTGGTACAAATCAAAAGATAACCCAAGATGAGTAAAAGACCCAAAAGGTAAAAGGCAAGGTACCACAAAAATATTATCAACAAAATGAAAGGACCATAAGACAATCAACCAAGGTGGGGTACAACCAATCATCTCTCTCTCAAATGTACCATTGTTCCATATATCCTGAAAGTCCATCATCACAGTAAACGGAAAAGTCCACATGGATGATGTGATCACGTGGTCCTCTAGACTACTCCTAAGTTCAAGCGTTAGTGGCTCCATAAAGGGGTGTTCAGTCCCTTGAGAAGACCATCTAACTCAACCATCTCAAAGACCTAGGAGAAGAGGACATCACACATCATCAGATAATTGGTAACTAACCATATAAGAACTCAAAAACCCTAAAGCAACCGAGCGTGCAGAAGGGGAGCTAGGAAACGACAAGGCTCAGAGGCCAAAAAAGCAAGCTCAAAAAATTGTACTAGGATCGGTGTCACAATAAGCGAGCTGAAACAAAAGTGGCCAGAATGCCAACAAGCAGCACTAAAAAGAAAAAGACCCTCTAAAAAGGTGAAATAGCAAGAAAACTTCCTAACTAGGAGCTGGAGACCTCGACAAATCGTATCCTTCGCAAGGTGATGAAATCCAAGTCGAACAATACAAAATGAGAGAGCAATAATGGAAGGATATCCCTCTACCGAAAGGGATCCTGGGTAAAAGATCCCTAGAAGAAAAGTCACTAAGCTACCTCGTTCATGACACGTCGGAAAAGGTTTTCGGCACTTATGTCTTATCGCCTCTATATCACCATCATGGTAGAGTACAAGGAAGACAATGGATCGATATGCCTTAGCCGCTAAGTGGAGTGCAGCATTCCACAAAGTTCATCTAGAATCAATCCTCACGGCTTAACCCCTGAAAAAATAGGAGGCCCGTCCACAAACTGGTTGATGACCGTGTCAATAAATACTAGAATATTTTAGTACCCTAGAGGACAACAACTATGTCTCAGATAAAAATGACAAGGGGGAATTATTTGGATGCCTATCCCTGGTGTCCTACCTAACTACCAAATTCTTTTTATCCTCAAGCGAGGTTAAAGTGTGTTGAGTTAGCGAGTTAAATTTTAATGGTTATATTACTCAGTCAAGTGATGGAATTGAAACTCGTGGTGTGATTACTGACTCAAACCATGCAAATGCATATGAAATAAATAAGCCTTTCCTTTCAATGAATGCTAGCAAAGGTAAGGAGAGATTTCTTTCAAACTATAAATACTCTTTCAAATTAAATGAATCCAACAATAAATTTCTTCTACTTCTAATGAGTAAAATGCATGACAATGTTTAAACCTTAGCAAGCATAAGCATGACATTGTGATATTGTGCATAGTCACCAAAAGATGAAAAACTTAAGAATTGCAGGAATTTAGTGTAGAGTCTACGTAGTTGTATCAATTGAGTTTTTCAGTCTACATGTTGAGTCAATAAGTGTCATCATGAAAGAAGTTCATGATCAGAATTTAGAAATGACTGAGTTTTGTCCTATTATTTTCAATGTATTTGTTTGTGGTCCTCTCATACTTCAGATATCCCATGTATGGATAATCCCATCTAATAGACAATTTGAAAGGAAAAGGAAGAATCTACATCTCAAGATTAATATTGAGGTTTCTATAGATATTGGCATCCTAGTGACATCACTACAATGGGAATTTTGCATATTATTAGAGAATGAAAAAGGAAATCACCAGTTTGTCAAGTCAGCAAGGAAATCACCAATTTTTAAAATAAATTGACCTCTTGTCACCTTTAATTTTCATTTATTGGATTGATGATTCAATGGGTTTCCTATCTAGATTGAATGATTCATGGTCTATACAATGATTGGCATGCAAAAGAAAGGATATTTAATCCAATAAATAGTTTAAGGTATGCTTGATAATAATCTCCATATCAATGATTGGCATGCAAAAGCAAGGACATTTAATCCAATAACTAGATCGTGGCATCCTAGTTAGCAATCATAAGGTGAATTATAAGGTAGGGATACCTTGTCTTTGAGTTTTTGAACCCTCGTGACTATACCTTCATCTAAGTGACTTCATATGGCATCTCTCCTATGTCGATATGCAGGCATGTTCTAACACTTTGTATTCGGTTTCTGCCACCTTTTTAAAATACAAAAAAAATCTCAATCGTTTTCATTAAAAAAATAATAATCTCCATAAATGGTTTAAGGTATGCTTGATAATAATCTATGTGACAACAAAGTGATATTTAATCACAAGATAATTTTTGTGACTTGCATGATTACAATTACCATTTATAATGATTAATTGATCTAAGAGTTCTCTAGCCTCGAGAAGGATAAATAATGTTCGTGCTTTCATTTCTACATTTGATTCTATTTCTCTTCATTCATTGAATTATGCTTTGTATACCAAAATAGAGCATTGTTGTAGAAATGTTCATATTTTAAGAAGTTGAGCACATAACTACAACCTAAGTTACAACACTTGTGGATATACTAAGTATAATTTGTCTTTTGATTTTAGAGTAGATATGATATGGTCCTGCACATGTAGTGCTTTCATTCCACAAGTCTACGAATCCCAGCTGATAATTGAAATGTAGCATGAATTCAATCATATAGTTTGACTGAAACTAGTGTTGTTCCTTTGTTGTTTAAGACTATGGATAGATTTTAAATCATGAAATGCAATACCTCCTATTCCACCAGCTACATCGGGATGTTCTATTCCCAGAAGTAGACCCAATTTCGAGAGACATCTATCCTTCCAAATTCGATGAAGACCAATACTCATTATAACATTAATGATGTCATATTTTGAGGCAACATTACTAAAAACATCACCAACAATTTTGCTCTTCTCTTGTTTAGGAACTTCTTTAAAACATAAGCTAGTGGATGTCATTCGTTAATCTAGTGGTTCACTTCACCTAGATCTTAATTCACCTAGCGATTCACTAGAGTAGCAAGGTATACATGATATGCAAACTGACTATAGGAGGATGAGATGATGGTGCAAGGTTGACATATTGAACTGTAGGAGGAGAAATTGAATATGTTGGTTCAAGTCGTCATTTTAAGAAGGAAAGAATCATCATTTAAAAAGAATCATCGCTCAAGATATTGTTTACCTTTCTTGATGACTATAGATATTCCTTATATCTTTGACTAAGGCTAGGTTGATAAGATAATGGATTACAACACACCAATCCATTGTGTTCTTTTTGTTGACGATACATGGTTATTGGTTTCATGATGCTACTCTTGATTATTATTTATCCTCTCCATTTAATGGCTTCCATTGTGCCAAAAGATGTTGTCCCTGTCCACACTCATGCCCATAATTCATCATTATAATGAGGGTGCTAGATTAGATAGGTGTGTCCTTGTTAGAAAACTCTCATTTAGAAACAAAGTTTGGATCCCTTGACATATTCAACCCCCACATTATCTATGCTTCTAAACCATGGGGAATTGTCTAGGTCTCAACCCCTCGCAAATTTCGCTCTTCATCAAATTTTAGGCTATGGTTATAAACCCAACTGGGTTTTACGAGGCAAGGACGCTCGCACGAAGGATTCACATGGTGTCCACATGGTGTCCAACTATATCAAGCAGTCAGGTGAACGGCAGACATCATCCCGAGTTCTTTTGTGTTTGCAACTCCTGTTTCCAAGTAGCTGTGCAAAAATGGAAAATTCAGGTTTTCCTCATCGCATGAGTACCATTCCCATTATCGGCAGTGCTTCTCTCGATTTTCAAAAGCAATTCCCCTCCTGTCCAAGGAATCTGGACGGTTTCCAGTATAGTGAGCAAGCTCAAGGAACTGTGAAGGAAGGTGGTGGAGTTGTTTACAGGAAGCATAAATATTCCTCATTTGGAGAAATTGATGGTGTGACTTCTGGTTTGAGCATGGAGCCATCTCAAGGCTATGGTCCATTTTAAAATTAGGGTTATGCAGCCTCCATAAGCATCATGGATGGCCGACTGGAAATCTTAGAAGCGCAGGTGCACGTTCTAAGAATTGAGGCAACGAAATTGAAGTAAATTGCATACCACATGTCTAAATCGGAACAAGCAGCAAAGATGGAGGTTCGTGAGCTTAAGGAGAAATTGGAAGCCCTGTAAGTGGCCATGGAGAAAGGAGAAATCAGAGATATGGCTCTACTCAGGGAGATATGAGGCATTTCAAAAAAGGTTGAAGAAAACGTCAAAGAAATCTGCGTCGAGAGCATGGAACTGAAGCAACTTCTGCTGAACAAGTTTGGCAGGAACGACAAGCTCTGAAGTGAATTCTGGGAATCTATCTCTTCTCAAACTTCTGGAAGTGTTTGTGTATGTTGGGTGATTATGAAGACCTATGAATGTAATTTCCTTTTCCAGAACTGAAATGTAGTATACTAGGTTGGTCAAGAACATTTAGGTAGTCATAGTACTGAGGATTTATGTCTACAAGTCTGTAAGTCTGTTAGAGAAACTGAGGCTATATGTCTGTTAGATGGATATATGTTAGCATTTTGGACAAAGATGATGGTAGAATAGTGGCCTCCCAACGCTGTTGGAGTGCAGGCCTGCTCATACACTATGTATTCCAGTTTCTTATCCTTTTTATATATAAAAAAAAAATCCCAACCGTTTATGTTAAAAAAAATAATAATATCAAAATTGCTTCATAGAGAAAAAGGGGCAACTTTTAGGTCCAGACTTTATTATGCAACAATTTCCTTCATAAATTTCCTTACTGCTAGTTGGAAATACAATAATAATGCTGACTACTACCTTTATCCTTACCATTCTAATTAGAATGAGAACTAAGGTTTGTCCTCATTTACTTATATATGAAGAAAAAAATAGCTTTATAACATGCTCGAGGTACCCAAAATCATCCTCATACCCTCTATTGCAACCCGTCCTCTGAATAACCATCAACTAGTCACTATCCTAAACTAAAACCAAATCATTCAATGGCATGCATCCTTTCTACATTTTCTTATTATTTTACAGGGAAATAGTTCTATCACAAATCTAGTAACAACAATATCACTGAATTTGTTATTACAACTCCTCTTGTGGCTATTCTTGTGCTATTTTTCAAGATTATTTCATAACCAACTCCACTCTTTTACTATTATTGACTTGTCTCATGGAGCTGGTTATGATCTAGCACTATTTTATTGATTTATTTGGAGAGAAAAGTGGATATAAATCATTTTATGCTATATTTGGAGTGTTCATTGAGAAAATAGTGGATCTAGGAGAGGAAACTATTATTTTATTGTAAATTATGTTGAGCGAAACTCTCCATCAAGAATAGCCCTTCCTCATTCATTTTCATGGCAAATACTTTTTGGTTTCTAATTGTTGTTGGTGTATGCTAGATTAGTTACAAATATCATGCTTCAGAAGCCAAGCTTCAATGGGAAATATACCATTTTGGAAGGGTTTAATGTGAGGGATTAGTGTAAATAGACTTGTAACAAACACTTCACCTTACTCCACAACAAGATGTCTATCACCATACCTACAAAAAGTCTGCAATGAACACTGCATACTCTCTAAGATCTCAACCCTGCAACTTCATTTTCAATTTGAAGTTAAATGCAAAATTATCCTATTCAACCACAATTCCAAGTCCAAATCGCATTGCATGGGTGGTTGGCATTTATTGAACCCATGCGACTGGAAGGTACTTGGGGCATTCAACTGGGGTTTATTGGGGTTAATTGGTGTGGATGGTCAATGTGAAAAAAATGCTTTTGATTTCGAAACTAGGGTTCATTGGGGTTTTGGTTTTGTCATTTGCACATTGTGGGAGAGGGAAGCTTGGGAGATTTCCTTGATCTAGGTTAAATACTTGGCAACGCAATCAATCCATCAAATCACTAAATCTTTCATGAATTCAATAAATCAAAAGGTAAATGAAATGGGTACTGACCTCTTTGGGAGGCATTGCGTCCTCTGTGGCTTCTTGACCTCCTCGACAACCTCCTTCACCTACTCTATGACCTCCTCAACCTATTCGACCTCCACTGTGACCTCCTCGACAACCTCCTTCACCTCCTCTATGACCTCCTCAACATATTTGACCTCCACTGTGACCTCCTCGACCTCCTATGTGAATTCCTCGACCTTCGTCGTGACCTCTACAACCTTCTCCACCTCTTATACAAACGGTGTGACCTTTGGAAGCTATGGCATGAGAGTAGAAAGGTGAGAATGTGGCTATGGCGGGAGGGAGCATAATGCCAACGCATGATAGTGAGCAGCTTAGCAGAGTTATATTTGAGACAGATGCGGGTGATGAATCCTTACTATGGTGGAGTTGTATCGAATGAGTCCCTAATTTGAGAGCAGAGAAAGAACATGGAAGAAACCAAGCAGTGTAGTGTTAATTCAAACAATTCATATTACCCCTAGTTTTTTATCTAAATATATTTAATATAATATAATTGAGTAACATTGTTAGGATGTACATAGGATATAGAAAATTATTTTCAATAAAAAAAATTAGAATATGATTCAATAAATTTTCATGTTACTGGCTGTGTAAGTTAGGGTTTTCATTTAGTCCTCAAACTACATGTAAAC